>CM062635.1:19198319-19525819 GCA_025617555.3 Puccinia polysora
CAGGAAAGTCTTGCGGAGAAGGGGATGGGAGTGGATATTCCATGCGGTTTGGGAACCAATGAACGGCAGATGGGTCTTGCGGAGAGGATAGGAGCAGTGGTGGAAGGAACAGGCCAGGCATTGGGGGATTGCAACTGGAGTCCAACCCCTTCAACGGCAGGGAGGATGCATGCGGAATGGAAGGACGTGGAGCCTGGGGAGTGCGGAATGGATGGGCCAATGGCAGGCCCATTGCCATCATGGCTAGCGGAGATTTTGGAATTTGTGCAACAGACACGGGCAGTGCGTCTTCAGGTGTGGAATGGGAAGGGATTGGGCATCAATGGTATAACTGGTGAGAAGGAAGTTGGGGTTGCAAGGGCTTTGGAAACAGAAGGCGGGCCTGGACAGAAGATTGGGAGAATGGCCTGTGGACACAACCTGCGTGGGATTGGATGAGGCCGTGCAGGTCTCTCTCCCAGAAGAGCAGAAGGTTGCAAGCCACTGGGACAGCGGCTAGGTGTGGGGGGGACAAATGGAGAGTTTCAGGAATGCGGGAAAAGCGCAATGCCGGGTCCATATATGCAAGGACAAGCCCCGCAAAGAATGGTGGAATACAAGGCGGCTCAAGGAGCGGAGCACTGCAAAAAAAAACTCTCTCTTTCTCTTTTGTTTCTTTCCTTCTCTTAAGGCGCGGATTGGAAAGGTGGATAGGGGATAAGTTTGACCTGGTAAGGGGGTGCACCAGCTGGTTCACAGCTGGAACAAATAGGCACCCCAGAATGTCCGTTCTCTGGTGTCTTCTCTCTCTCTTAAGTTGTGTGCGTGCTGGTGTGTGGTTGTTTTGTTTGTTGCAGGCTGGGTTTGGATGAACTGTTTGGCAATTTGTCTGGGGAGGTCCAGGTACCTTTTCTGGAGATGTTGACAATATGGGGTGCAGATCACGGGGATTTTCTCTCAGGCTTGCGTGCGGACGCGGAGCTAGTTTTTTTCTCACTCTTACTTAGGCTCAAGGTTGCTTTCCCAGCTCACATGCAGACGTGTATTTCCAACTCACTCTCACTCACTCAAGGCCCAAGGCCGCTCACTCAACAAAGGATAGCGCATCAAAAGTCTATTTCTTTGGAAGGTACAGAATTCTGCGGATAAAGACAAGGAAAGAAAAGAAGGGAAAGGGGGAGGGGGCAATCCGCCTAAATTAAGTCCATAACCTCCACCATTTCCAATGGTGCCGTGTCCATGAGTCCTTGGAAGGCCTCCAAGAGTTTGCATTGGGATTTGGCTCCATGAGTTCCCAGAGCTGAAAGGAACCACCAGAGGAGATTGTCCAAATTGGCCGTGAATTCCTTGAAGCGCACCTCCCTTAGCGCTGGTTTGGTGGGGATGTCTGGGATTTCCAAAGTGGCCGTGCAAGGTGGAGCTGGGGAAGAGGAAACAAAAACCCATTCCGGGGACGCTGGAGTCAAAGGGAGTCCTGCAGGCTCTGGTGATTATTGCGGGGCCGCTGGAAATGCCAGAGGTGGGGTTCCAGGAGCTGGAGGAGGAGGGGGCCAAGGACTGGGAGTTGGGCTAGGGGCTGGAGGAGGAGCTGGGCGCCGTCCAAAGAGTTCCTTGACTCATGGGTTGGTTGCGCCTTGATTTACGCGGACTCGGTTGGCCCAGAAGCGGAGAGCCTCTTGCCAGTATGTGGGGTTTGAAAAGTCCTCCTTATGCGGCAGTCTGGCATGGCAAAACAGAGAGGCCAAGTTGTGGCTTTTGGCCAAGGTTGGCGGAGGTGGAGCGCAGAGGCAAGGGAATGATGGGGAGCCAGGTGCAGTCCATGATTGCTCCAAGATAAAGTTGTTTCTAGAAAATACAAAAGATTTGTGGCAAGCCTTCTTGTGCAGAAGAGCTGGGTTGGGTCTGGGGCAAGAATGCCGCATGGTGTTGGCAATCAAGCAAAATTGATGTCCGGCGCGGAAGGCCAAGCACGCCCAACGGCCGGAGAGGAGGGTACAAGACAACCTGCTCCTGGCATGGAAGGTGCACGGCAGAACCATGACAAGACAAAGTGAGGTAGGGGAGGGGTGGCACTTGGGGGGTGAAAAACTTGGTGGGTAGGCGCAGAGATGTTTGAGGTAGTGATGGGAAGACCTCTTGGGACAGAACTCAACTTGGGGGGGGGGGATGTGTTGTTGTATTTATAACGTCAGATTGGGAACTGCATTGTGGGCTGCGCGCTCAGCAGTTGAGTAGGTTGGGCTCAGCATTTGGGGTGCGCGCATTCTCAGAAGTAGGGATTGCGGGTCTCAGCACCGGGTGCGGGTCAGGCCTACTCTGGGAGTGGCCGGCTTGCAACCTGCTCAGACAACACAACCATGTGATGGAGCCAACCCAAGCAAGTTTGCGGGTGACTAGTTCAGGAAGCAGGAGCAAGGCAATAGCGGGGTTATATGCGCTGGGGAGGTTTGTGCAAGCATAGGCGTGGACCAATCCGCGGAACATGGGTGTTGCAGAGGCGCAGGGAGGGATAAACGCAGGGGGCTCCAAGTAGGGCACGGCAGAGGGCTGCACCATGAGAAGGAAAAACCAGAAATACGTAACAAAAGAGGGAACAGTTTTGCAGGGAGTGGACAGTGTGGAAAAAAAGAGGGTGGTAGTCCCCTAGTTGTCCTCAAGTTTGAGAGTTAATGGTCCAAGCGTCTGTAAGGAGGTTGGATGCAATGAGTCTAAGAGAGAGGGAGAGAGAGAGAAAGAAAAATAAGATGAGTTCCTTGTTCTTTGTTCCTTCAATCCTTCCCATCCTCTGTCCTAAGATAAGATCCAATGCCGTCCAATGCGATCCCCTCTGATATTCCACAACCGGGTTGAGGGTGCGGTTTAAGTAAACTTCCCCTCAACCCTCACCTAGGTACAACCGCAAGCAAACAAGAATAAAGAAATACAACCCCCAAGTACAGAACCCTAGCCCAGATCTATCCTTCCAACCCCATCCCATGATCCATATCCCATACCCCATACCCCATATCCATCCGTATTTCCCGCCTGCCATTACGTCCACCTGGTTCCCCTTCTCATGAAGCAGCCCTTGCGCCGCTCCCAACTTGGAGCCCCCCACGCATGTTTGCATCCTCCCAATGCACCATTTCAGATATCCAAGGTACATCTGGGTGCAATCTGTCCAACCCAGTCCAATCCACCCCACGTCTTCAGATGCTGAAACCGTCTTTACTGCTGAGCGTGCAGCCCGCAGCCCATTCCAACTTGCATCCATAAAAGAAAACCACATCCCCCCCAAATTGAGTTCTGTCCACAGAGATCCACCACTATCTCACCTACCCCTGCCTTCCCTAGCTTCCCACCTTCCCCTTCTCTCCATTTCATCACACCAAAGAAAACAAAGCACCCCATCCATACCTTTGATCTATAAGATAACCAAAGAAAACTTGAGGTTTTTTGAAGCACCAACCCATTGCCAAGCCTGAACCTTGCTCTTTGACCCACATCCATTGCGCGCCACGCTCTTTCCTAGTTCCTTGAATCATCCGTTGTAAATTGTTCATGCGTTTGCTTCCAGAATGCGGGGCTTGTCCCTACGTTTCCAGACCTGGTTCTTGCTGCACCTGCGTCCCAAATCAGACCTTCCCATCCTGCGCTAGCTTCCCCCCAACTTGGCTGCTGTCCTCAGCTGATTCCTCAACCAATCCCACACAGTTTGCGTCTACCAGTGTGGAATTCAGAAGGGGACTTCTCCCTTAATGGCTCCAAGTTTGGAAGTTATTGATCCCTTGCGTCTGTAAACCCTGAGTGCAACTGTTCACCCTTTGACTGAGAGTTAGAGAATTGAGAATAAAGCTCCTTCCAAAACCTATGAAAACCAATGATCCTCCTCCAACCGGGTTGAGGGTGTGGCTTAAGTAACCTCCCCCTCAACCCTAACCTAAGTACAAGCAGAAAAAAGCAAGAATAATGAAATACAACCCCTAAGCACAGAACCCTAGCCTCAACCCTATCCTTCCCATCCCATATCCCACATCCCATATCCCATATCCATCCGTATTTCCCGCCTGCCATTACGTCCACCCGCTTTGTCCTTCTCATGATGCAGCCTTGCGCTGCGCCCAACTTGGAGCCCCCCTTGCATTTCCGTATCCGCCCAACGCACCATCCAGATATCCAAGATATATCCGCGCGATCCAATCCGCGTCTTGCAACGTGCAATCTGTCCAATCCATCCCGCGTCTCCAGATGCTGAGCACGATTTGACTGCTACTGAGCCTGCAGCGCAACTTGCTGCAACAAAGCCGCACCCATTGCTGAGCCCACCGCTACTGCTGCGCACTGTGCGCGCAGCCTATTCCAACTTGCGTCTATAAAAGACCACCGCATCCCCCCCAACTTGACTTCTGTCCCCAGAAAACCACCACTATCTCACCCGCCACCAACTATACCCCAGTCATACCACCTCAAACTGTACCCCTTCATCAGACCAAAGAAAGAAAAGAAAAACCTCATCCAACACCCTACACCAAATATGTACGGCACTTACTGCAGCCAGAACGGCCTTTTGTTCCAAATCCTTCTGGGCCGGCGCGCCTGTGTCCCGTGCAAAGCCCAACACTGCCGCTGCCCCCTATTGGAGGGCATGCCAGGCGACCACCCCCAAGGTCTCCCGCACAAGAGGACCCTTTGCAACTCCTTTGTGATTTCAAGCAAGGAGGAGATCTTGACAAATGAGTGGACCCCGCCCGGCTTGCCTTGTAATTGTCCGCGGTGTGCCCCGCAAAATCCTCCATTGCGCAAGAGCCATGACTTGGGCTAGCCATTCTACCGGGCTGGACCTCCAAGGCGCCAGGATTTCCCAAACTTGGCAGCCTTCTGGAACACCCCCCATGAGTGGGCCGCGCAGGTACGCATGAACGTACCAGCAATGGAACCAAGGATCCCCAACCGTCCGGACGCTCCTCCTCCACCACCACCAAGGCCAGCTCCTCCTCCACCACCACCAGCTCCCCCTCCAGCTTCATCTCCTCTGCTGCCATCACCATCTTGGGTTCTGAGGTCATCACCAGAGCCCGCGCACGCCCCATCTCCTGTGCTGATCAAGTTGTCACCGGAACCCGTGGCCGCAACTCCCAAGATCCTGGAAATCACCCTAGTTCTGGCACTTCCCTTGGCAAGGTTTGATGCAATGGTGAACAACGTGGAGGAACTCCTCCAGCCATTTCTAGCGGTTACCTATGCACACACTGCCAATGCGCAACGCAAGGTCTTGGCAGCTTTTTGATCCCTAGCCGCGGTGGCTTGCGCAGATGCAGAGGATGTTATGAGGACTCAGCCAGCTTAGGGGGATTGCCCCCCTTTCTCTTTTCTTTCTTTCTATAAATCTTGTATCCTCCCGCCTGCCTTTGCAAAGATAAGGACTTTTGCTGTGCCATCCTGAGCAGCCTTTGGGCTTTGTGAGAAAGCTGAGAGAAATAAGAGCCACATGCAAGATCCGCGCCACTGAGATTATCCGGTGAGAGTAAGAACATCCGGGCGCAAGATCTGCGCCACTGAGAGTATCCGGTGAGAGTAAGAACATCCGTGCGCAAGATCCACGCATTTGAGAACAACCCGAAAGAGGGAGAAATCCATGAGAGTGAGAAGTATCCACTCAAGGTACCTGGACCGCCCCAGACAAACTGCCAGACAGTTCCCTGTACCCATCTACAGAGCAGAGAGAGTACAAAGAAAACCAGCTGTGCGCGCACATCCATGAGAGATAGAAAGAAAAAGAATCCGCCCAAACCCATTTGCACCTTCCATGTAGAAGATAACCAAGAGAACTTGAAGAGAGTTTTTTTTTTTGGAACACCAAACCATTGCCAAACCCACGCCACGCAATTTCCTAGTTCCCTGAATCATCCATTGGAAATTGCCCATGCGGGGCTTGTCCTTGCGTCAATGGACCCAGCTTTGCGCTGTGTCTTTACCTAAAAGAAACCATCCATAGCCGGCAATAATCCAAAAAGCCAACCCAGAGAGAAGAAAAGAAGAAAACAAACATTCTGGGGTGTCTAGTTATTCCAGCTGTGAACCGGCTAGAACAACCCCTTACCAAATCCCATCATATCCCCTATTCATCCATTGTTCCCCCCCCAACTTGGCTGCTGTCACCAGCAGTCTTCAGCCATTTACTCCGTCAGACGCAAGGCGCACACGGGCTTGTCCTTGGAGGAATCATCCGCGTTCTCATCCCCTTTGCCAACCAAACCAGCTGTCTTGCTGAATGATGTTGATCCCCGCCCAAAGAATCATTTCATGTGCAAAGCCGCGGCCTTCTGCTTGAGCAGAGTTCTGTCCAATTCCTCCAGCTGGTAGCTACCTCTGGTGAACTTGGACGTCAGGTGGAAAGGCCCATTCCATTGATTATCAAACAGCTTCCCCCACTGAGTTTCCAGGCTCCGGTTGTAAAGCACAACCAAGTCCCCCTTCCGCAACAGATCCCAGAGTTTATGCACGCAGCGCTTGTCCCAGTAGTGGACAAACTTTGTGTGGGTTGCCTTCAGTCTTCCAGCCGCTTTCTCCAGCATCTTGTCCCATTGCAGGAGTTGCTTGGTGCAGGCCTCGACTAGCTCCGTGGCCATCTTAACCTTCCATCAGTCAATACCCAAAAAAGTTTCCAGCTTGATGTCAACCGGCAGCACAGGTTTCTGCCCAAATAGCAGCTTGTACGGCAAATAACCTGTCAATCTTTTCACCAAAATCTGATCCGCAAAAAGAACAACTGGAAGGGTTTCCTGCCACAGCTTGCCATCCTTGCCGCACATCTTCACCATTGCATCCTTGATTGGCTGGTGACCGTGCTTGATCATCCGTGCGCCTTCTGGATAGTACTCCATCACTCGTACAAACTTTGCTCTGCAACTTTGCACCAACTCCGCCAACTGTCCCCAGAACTCTGCACCCCCATTGACTGTTACCAGCCAAAGCAATCCATAGCGCGCAAACCAATGTTCCTCCAGAAACTGACCAACTTATTCCGCCAAAAGTTTCACCAGCGGCTGCGCTTCCACTCATACCAACAGATTGTCCCGCGCAACAAGGAGGTACACAAACTTACCTGCCTTGATGTGCAAGACATCCAGGGAAACCTGCCCAAAAAAGGCGTCCTCTCCAGTGGGGATACCTACTTTGCAAGGTAACTCTGCGCTCCGCTTCTGACACGCTTTGCACAACTGTACCCACTCCCGTACGGCACGTACTACCCCCAGCCACCAGAACCTTGCCCGCACCCGCTTCCAAGTTTCAAGCTTGCCACAATGTCCAAGATTGTCATGCAGACTTCCCAGAATTCCCTCCTGATCTGCCCTTGAGGTGCTGACCACAAGCAGTACCGGTGCGCTCTGTATTGAGATAAAAGAGGCCAGCTCTGTCAATGCACGCCAACATGCGCAATTCTCACTGCGCAGAATTCATGGCAAAGCATTCTTGACTGCGGAAAACAGTAGTGATAAATAAAGTTGTTAACCTAACCTTGTTCCAAGAACAAGATCTACTTACTCGACTCCTGGAGGACAGAGGTTGCCAACTTCATTCATTCAATAATATCTACTGCTCAATTTTCTCATCGCGAGCTGTGTCTACCTCTTCTGTCCTCCAGGTAAGCTTGTCCTCCACTATCTCAATCTTCTCAGATGTCTACGTTCCCTCTGATGTTTCTTCTCTTCAATTCCTTTTGCACTCTTGTTTCCTTCTGTCCTCCAGGTGTGATCATTCGAAGCTGCCCCTTTCCACATGCACTTCCTCAACTCACCTTGTTGGTGTTTTAACAGGTCAGACCTGGATTGTATTCAACTTCATTCATTCAATAATATCTACTGCTCAATTTTCTCATTGCAAGCTGTGTCTACCTCTTCTGTCCTCCAGGTGTGATCATTCAAAGCTGCCCCTTTCCACGTGCACTTCCTCAACTCACCTTGTTGGTGTTTTAACAGGTGTGATCATTCAAAGCTGCCCCTTTCCACGTGAACTTCCTCAACTCACCTTGTCGGTGTTCTAACACTCTGCCTCCATAGCTGTCCTTCCTGCAGGTAGAAATTTCCCATTCTCCACCAAATCCATTGAGAAACCTTGGCTGGCATGTCATCCAGAAACCAAAGATCCCGCAAATAAAAAATGGGGACCGCATACCTTCCGGACTGCTGGAGCAGAAGTTGCACACCTACTTCCATCACCCCTACCTTAACCTTTGGGGCCTCCACATCCAATGGTTCCGCGCCTTTGTACGGGTCATTTTGTGGGTACCAAGACAGCGCTTCTGGAATTGTAAAGGCCTTCCCTGGAAAATGCACCACCGTGAAAGAGAACAACTGAAGGACACAACCCACCTGGTCATAGGTGCGTTTGGCAGCGTTGGAAAATTGATCATCTGCGCCAGTGCCTCTGCAGCCACCAGAAGGACAAAGTGAGTCCCCCAAAGCAAATTCTGCAACCTCCGCACAATCTTAGTGACCCCGCAAAGCTCCAACTTTGGCTTCAAGTACCAGCTCTCCGTTGGTGTGAACATAACAGAGTTGTAAAGAACCGGACGGTCCTTCCCCTCATCCTCCTGGGTCAGCACCGCCCCCGCGCCAAGCTTGCTTGAATCCAGGGCCAACTTTATTCCTCCGGCATCATAATCCAAGTCCCGCAGCACAATATTTTGCCCAACAATCTCCTTGAGTTTCTCAAAGGCAACGTTGCAGTTTGAACCCCAGCTCCATTCCGCGCCCTTACGCGTCAACGCCCGCAATGGGCTAGAAACCTTTGCAAAATTCTTGATGAACATCCATACATAACTACACAATCCCAAGAACTGGAGAATGTGCAATACAGTTTTTGGTGTTGGCCACTCAAGGACTTTGTTGCATTTCTTTTCCGCAATATGCCTTCCGTTGGAAGCCACCACATGTACTAGAACCTCCAGCGCAGGTACTCAGACCGCTAACTTTTTCCCCAACACCATAATTCCCGCTTCCTTGATCAAGAACAAGATCTGTTCCAGCGTTTGCGCTTACTCCCAGACAAATTGGCAAATTTCCGGAGCGTCTGTAAGCGTTTCCCCTCCATAATCCGTCTTTGGGCCTTTGATGCCTGCGTTGTCAATGAAAATCTGAACCCCCTCCAGAAGATTGTCCTTCAGAATCCAGGTCATCTGTGCTTGGTAAACCGTGACCAAGTTAGTTGCACCTTGAAGCATCCGCGTCATTTGTATCCTGCCCAATCTGGTTTCAAAGGCAGTCATTGGACGCAAACTCCAATTGAGTTTGTGCTGGTTGTATCTGCCCATGACATCCACCAGCCCATAGTATGCGTGTCCAGCCGTAGATTCCAGAAACTTGTCCACGCGCACAGGTCCTCCCACGTCTTGGATTGTAAACAAATTGAGCCGCTGCAGATCATGAACAATCCATAGTGACTTCCCCTCCTGCTTAACCACCACAAGGATTGGACTTGAGTAACTTGACCTCAATTGATTGTAAAGGCCTGTCCCCACACGCTTGGCACCAGCTCCAAGAAGGGCCCAAAAACCGCCTGCGGAATTGGAATCAGCTTGATCTTCCAAGGTTTGTGCAGAACCTTTAGAATCATGTAAGGGTCTTGTATCTTTCTCTTTAACAGTCCCCGCTTGTTGGGTCCAAATGCTGGTGCTCTTTCCCGGAGGATGAGTACCAACGTAAGCAAATCCCATTCTTCCGCGCTTAACCAGTCCGGCGGTCCAAAGTTAAGGGCTGCGACCCCCTCATCTGTAATCCGCTCCAATTGGGTTACCCATCCTGACACCTTCAGCGGAGATTCCCAAGGGTCCCACAACCAAGGGATTGGTTGCAGTGGTCCGTTCAGGTCCTGCGGCATTGCTTTGTTGCGGGGACAGAACTTTTGCACAACCGGCTTATACTTCCCAACATTGCACCGCGCCATCTGCAAGCATCTGTTACCATAGTTCCTAGTCAAAACCAAACCGTGGCTTTTTCCTTTGCTCACAAGCGTGGCACAATGATAGTGTTTTTGTGAAGTACCTCCCGGCAATGCATACTGAGGAAAGGAACTTACTTCCGGAACTCCCCCATCCCATGCTTCCTCCCTTCTTCCCACCTGCTCCTCAATGGTTGACTGCCCACACAAAGGCAGAGCTTGCTCTGTGCAGTAACCTTGGCCAACTAGTCAAAATCCCCCTCCAGACCACCCTTGCAAACCAACTTCGCGCCAGGGTCCTCCTGCTCCTCTCTTGACAAATCCTGCATCCACTTCCCTAACCCCTGATTTCAGATTGTGGTTTTGAATTGCCCGCCGGACAAATCTTCCACCATTAACACTTCTGTCCCTACCTCTGGATCAAATGTCATTGGTGCTTGAAACCCAAACATGAATGGCGTCCTTAAATAGCCTCCCTGCAGTCAACCAATAGAAAAGAAAGTGGTTTATGGACCCTTGCAACCTCAACCTCTTCCTCCTCCACAACCCCATCCATGCAACACGCCTGGCCTTTAAGTGTGCAAATCCCCATTGTGCATTTCCGCCAAACCAATCCCATTTAATCAAACAATCTAGACGGAACAAGGTTCACCATAGAACCGCTATCCACCAGCACCCACACCTCCTTCCAGAAATCTTCATCAAAACCTAAGCCAGTGGAGTTGAAACTGATTTCATCCCTGCTAGCTTGCACTCTGTGTCATCCCAAGCCAAATTCACCCGCTGCACCGTTGGAGGGATCCTATTGTGTCCGCAATCCTTCAGTGCTTGAACCATCTCATCCACTACCACCGGCAACACTGCCACCAACTCCTTCAAGTTCAAGGGAAAAGTTGTTTCATTCTCCATCACCCTGCGCACAATTTCCACCCCCTTCTTCTTCCCCGCTGGATTCACCAGCTGCCCATCCCTTTCCGGAATGCGCGCAACCGGCTTAGGAGCTGCTGGGGGTATCCATTCCTTGGCATCCACTTCCATCCTTTCCACCGCCGCCAACTCCTCTGTTGCTAACACCCTCACTTTAGCTTCCATGCAAGGTGGTTGCCATACCCCAGAACCAGTGACAATCCCTAGCAAAGCTTGAGCAGTTACCGCCAATTCCTGTCCTTGCGCGCATACTTTCTCCATGAAAGTCCGATTCCCAGGCTTGAAGGAGATCCGCTTGCCCGTCGGGAACATGAATCCCATTCCAATGGGTTGAACCAATGCCTCCTTCAGGTCCTTTGTCATGTTATTGCACCCTGACCGCCAATGTCCCTTGTCTCTGCAGTAATTTCATAACCACAACAAGGGCGTATTTGAAAATGGAAGCGCTCTCCCAAGGTGAGGAGGGGGATTGCGCATCCAGGACAACATTTGAATCAGAAAGATCCGTAAATCCTTCATCAATTCTGTCATTTTGCTAACCTTGGGGCTTGTTGTCAGTGGTGTGGCCTGAGTGCGTTCTGTTTTTGAGGGGCCTGCAACCGGAACTTGCATTGGTGCCGCCGGAGTGTGGGAAGCAGAATTCTTTGGCCCCGTTGGGAACAACCTTTCCATGTCCTCCATCAGTTCCTCCAAGTCCAGCTTGCTTTCCACCGCGCAAAAAATGACAAGAATATCCAGAAGAAGCGCAATACTCCCATCCAACAACCCCTTCACCAAGTTGTTGTTGTACAAGTTCTGCTGCATCCGCACGCAGATTGGGGGACTGAGTCCTCCCAAAAACGCCCTCTTCATCACGCCTGTCTTTCCCAATATCACCTTGTTATTTGCCAGGTAACAATAGATCCAATCAAACATCGCTACATAATCCCCCAATTGCGCCCACGCCCGGACTCCCTCATTTGCACTTGTTTCCGCTGCGGCTGGCTTGAAGTTGCTTTCACAAAACCAAGGTTTGCGCCTTCCCCACCATGCCAAGATTTCCGCCTTCAGTTTTGGCCAATTGAGTTCCTCATATCCTTTCATTTCCTCTACATCCCAAAGCTTCTCTTTGTCTGTGATCAAGAGGACAACAAGCCAAGCCTTATCCAAACCCATTGCACCTTCCGTGTTGGCAATTCCTTTGTATTGCGCAAGGAATCTCTCAAAATCCTCTGTGTTGAATGGGATGTGAGGATAGTCCCGCAGTCTGATGCAGATGGGCTTATGGTTGGTGCCATTGTTGGAACAAGGGACACCATATCCCGTCCCTGATGAGGGTTTCTTCCAAGAAGCTGGAGGAGGAGGGGGAGGAAGAGGTGTGGGAGTAACATTAGATGACCCTGCAACCGTTGATGGGTGGTACTGGGACATCACGCTTGTTAGTTTCAAGAGACAAGGAACAAAAGATTACTTTCCGGCCAGACCCCCAGATGTGGAATTCAGAAGGGGACTTCTCCCTTAATGGCCCCAAGTTTGAAAGTTATTGATCCCTTGCATCTGTAAACCCTGAGTGCAACTGTTCAACCTTTGACTGAGAGTTAGATAATTGAGAATAAAGATCCTTCCAAAACCTATGACAACCAATGATCCTCCGTTCTCCAATGATCCTCCTCCAACCGGGTTGAGGGTGCGGCTTAAGTAACCTCCCCCTCAACCCTAACCTAAGTACAACAAGAAACAAGCAAGAATAATGAAATACAACCCCTAGGCACAGAACCCTAGCCTCAACCCTATCCTTCCCATCCCATATCCCATATCAATCCGTATTTCCCGCTTGCCATTACCTCCACCCGGTTTGTCCTTCTCATGATGCGGCCTTCTGCCGCGCCCAACTTGAAGCCCCCTGCACATGTCCGTATCCACCTGAAACGCCATTCCAGATATCCAAGATATATCTGCGTCTTGCAACGCGCAATCCAATCCGCGTCTTGGGGCGCGCAATCCAATCCGTGTCTTGCAACGCGCAATCCATCCAATCCATCCTGCATCTCCAGATGCTGAGCCCAATTCTACTGCTGCTGTCACACGGTGGTATGTGACACCATAATAAATGCGAAGTGGACTGGCTTTCATCCAGTATCATAGCCTTTTGGTTAGGCCTTGCATCTCAGTTGGTTTGCAGTTGTGTGAGGTATGAAAGTAGACCGGATGACCCTGTTGCGGGTTCAATTTGCAATCAGGACAAGTTTTGGGATGGCTTGCTCCTGTGACAATTGTTGGGTTTTCCGCCTGTCAACAGCAAGACTCCCAAGTCTTGGTGGCTCCTTATGGCGTTCAGGAGTGTTTCTGAATATGGCTCCATGTTGCAAGGTCATGGGTTAGTGCCACCAGCCATACACACTTTGGGACGAAGTGCCCTTAAACCTGGGGGTACTGTCACACGGTGGTATGTGACACCATAATAACTGCGAAGTGGACTGGCTTTCATCCAGTCTCATAGCCTTTTGGTTAGGCCTTGCCTCTCAGTTGGTTTGCAGTTGTGCGAGGTATGACAGCTGCTGAGCCGGCAGCGCAACTTTCTACGGCAAATCCACACCCATTGCTGAGCGCGCTTCCCCTGCTGAGCCTGCCACTAATGCTGCGCACTGCGCGCGCAGCCTATTCCAAGTTGTGTCTATAAAAGACCACCACACCGGCCAATTCTCCAAACTTCTGTCTCAAGGAACCTTCTGCCACCAAAGCCCCCGCCACCCTGACTTCCTTCTCACCAGCCATGCTGTTGGGACCCAATCCCTCCCTGTTCCACACCTGAAGACCCGCCACAAGTGTGCCTGTTGCACCAATTCCAAAACCTCCGCTAGCCATGATGGCGCCAGGCCCATCCTTCCTGCACTCCCCCGCGCTCCACGTCCTTCTGTCCCATGTGCATCCTCCCTGCCGTCAAAGAGGTTTGTCTCCGGTTGCAATCATCCAACGCCTGGCCCATTTGTTCCACCACTGCTCCCATCCTCTCCACAACACCCTCCTGCCGTTCATTGGTTCCCAAATTGCGCAAAATATCCGCTCCTGGTTCCCTCTCCGCAAGACCTGTCCGCCGTTCACCGGTTCCCAAATTGCTCAAAATATCCACTTCTGGTTCCCTCTCCGCAAGACACGTCTGCCATTCACCGGTTCCCAAATTGCGCAAAATATCCACTCCTGGTTCCCTCTCCGCAAGACCTGTCCGCCGTTCACCGGTTCCCAAATTGTGCAAAATATCCACTCCTGGTTCCCTCTTCCTTGCTTGCTTCATAGTAACAGGCTGAACCAATTCCGCCAAGACCTGCTTTCCCAACACATACCCTGTCTCCTCTGGGGAAACCAATCCCGCCTTTAAATCCATTGTCCGGTTCTTGTGTCCCAATTTCCAACAGCCGTCATTGTCCCCATACATGCACACCCAAGGCGTGGGCATCCTAGGAAACTGAAGACCCTTCAAATAGATCTTGAGGTCCCTTGCCATCTCTGCAAGTTTGCTAACCCAAGGGATGGTTTCCTGTGGTGGAGCTGCCCCGTAATTCAATTCCAGGGCTTGCTTGAAATTGCCCTCCAAAAAATAAGGATTGCACTTCCCCCATCTTGCCAACATGTCCACCTTCAGTTTTGACCAATCCAGGTTCTGGTAGCCCCCCATCTCTTCTACATCCCAAAGCTCCTCTGTGTTCATAGTTCAATAGTTAATGGTACAAGCGTCTGTAAGGAGGTTGGATGCAATGAGTTAAAGAGAGAGGTAGAGAGAGAGAGAAAGAATAATAAGATGAGTTCCTTGTTCCTTCTTCCTTCAATACTTCCTATCCTCTGTCCTAAGAAAAGATCCAATGCCGTCCAATGTGATCCCCTCTGATATTCCACACCCGGGTTGAGGGTGCGGTTTAAGTAACCTTCCCCTCAACCCTCACCTAGGTACAACCACAAGCAAACAAGAATAAAGAAATACAACCCCTAAGTACAGAACCCTAGCCCAAATCTATCCTTCCAACCCCATCCCATGATCCATATCCCATACCCCTTACCCCATATCCATCCATATTGCCCGCCTGCCATTACTTCCACCCGGTTTTTCCCTCTCATGATGGGGCCCTTGCGCCGTGCCCAACTCGGAGCCCCCCGCGCATTTCCGCATTGGCCCAATGTGCCATTCCAGATATCCAAGGTACATCCGGGCGTTGCAAGAAGCGCAATCCACGCGCAATCCGTCCAACCCAGTCTGATCTAACCTGCATCTCCGGATGCTGAGCCTGTCTTGACTGCTGCGCAGCCCATTCCAACTTGCGTCCATAAAAGAACACCACAATGGATTGGGTGGGGTTGGGTTAGGATTCTGGGCTATAGGGTTTTTTTCTTTTTTGCTAGGCTTTCTGTTTGTGCTTGTACTTAGGTTGGGGTTGAGAGGGAGGAATTAAATACCTCACTCTCAACTCTGGGGTGTAGGATATGGAATCATGGGATCAGATGTATGTATGGATGAATGGATGAAGGGTGGAGGAAAGGAAATTCATCTCTATCTCTCTATCACTCTCTCTTTACTGGAGCATCCTTATCCTTACAGACGCTAGGACCATCCATACCACAACTTGAGTACAACTAGGAGAGTATCACCCTCTTGGTTTCCACACTGTACATTTCTACTACTTGGAACCATAATGCAGATACCTTCATTCTCCTGTAAAATACCGCAAAATCCCACCCTCCCCCCATCTGTGGGAATCTCCCCTTCCCCCCTTCCCTAGTGATCCTCCAACACAGGAACAATATGCCTTCCCTAAACCACCCAGAACCAGCATTGCAGAGCCTGGACATGGAGACCAAGATCACTAGGGAGTGGCCAGACCCCCCCTGGCCTACCGTGATTCCCCCCTCCTTGGGCCTTGCTAACCTTCTGCAGGAAATGAAAAATTATCAAGGCAATTTAAATCTGGATGGCTTGGTGACAATAAACCACAGGATGTTCAAATTATCTTGGATATGGTCAGTAAAGCTGACAGAGCTTGGTCCAGACTTGAGGCAACCATTGAACAAATGAACACCATAATGGGCCAGGTTGTTGCAGATTTAGCCAAGATTCATAAACAGATGAAAACCTTTTCTATGCCCCCCCAACCCTCCCTCCCCTCCCCCATCAACCAATGCTCTTTTGCTAAGGTGGCTGCAAGTGGAATGCCACCCACTTGCCCAGAAAACTTTCCTCCACATAGATCTACACTCCCCAGCCTTTTTCCCAAGCTTATAATCATCCACTCTAACCCAAATAATCCAACCCTCAATGACCTGAAAAGCTGCCCCCTGGTTCAAACAGCTAACAAGGTTGTATGAAAAATGGATGCAAAATTCAGCAGCTCCCTGTTGATGGTAAGAGGTGCCTGTATCCTCCCATCTGGTGATATCTCCTTTGAAAACCGCAATAAAGATAATTGAAAATGGCTGAAAGATAAAAAACACCTTTGGTCTGGACAGGTCTCCCTGGATCTGGAAGTTACTCCAATTACTTACTCTTTTATGGCCCATGGGGTCCCTCAAACCTTTAATATTGAATCAAAGATGGAGCTGGCGGTGCTTTCTGCTGAATCTCTCAGCTCAATCCATTTTGGATGCACCCCGCTGGTACTAGTCTTCCTTCTTCTGGTAGTTACTTCCACCCTGGCTCTGTTTCAAGTCTCTTTGTGACAGACACATGTGAATTGTATCAGAGTTGGAACTTAGTATGATGTTGATTGGGAAAGAGTTACATTTTTTTTATGTTAGAGATATGGTTTTCTTGACCTCCAGTTATACCAGATTTGTGTCTTTCAGTAACACCAACATTACAGGGGGTCACATGCTAGCATGTGCCTCCAATTTTCCCCGGGTGAGATTTCTTATTGATCTCCAAGGGGATTCTAAAGGTGAGATGAGCTGAACTTCCATTTTGTAGATTCATGGAAGCTATTCCACTACCAGCACATTCCAGGGCTATCTTCCCTGTTGATCTGATAGAAGCCAACAAACATTTATACAGAATTTTTTTTCCAGATCCCCCAGGTCCATCAATAAAGAAGAGAGAAGGCTGTAAATGATAGGGTGTATCAGAGTTTAGCAAACCTGCCATTAAAAATCAAAAAAACCCACTTATTTCAGATCAGATGTGTCAGATTTACCTTGAAATAATTGTGTTTTTTCAAATGAAGTATATAAAGGCTTTCACCAGTTCAACCATTTAATTCCACATCATCACCCCTGGTTTCAATCTCCGGCCTCATCGGAAAAATTCTACCTCCAACCTCATCCAAAAAAATTGATTTTAATTGCTCTCATCACTTCATCACTCTCATCCCCTCATCACTTCATCACTCTCACCTTGCTTCATCACTCTCATCACTTTATCGCTTTCATCACATTCATCCTCTCATTGCTTCATTGATTCATCCCTGCTTTCATCACATCCCTTTATCACTTCATTGCTTCATCACTTTATTGCTTCATCCCTCATCCCCGCTTTCATCACATCCCTTCATCACTTTATCGCTTCATCCCTCATCCCGGCTTTCATCACATCCCTTCATCCCTCATCCCCGCTTTAATCACATCCCTTCATCACTTCATTGCTTCATCACTTTATTGCTTCATCCCTTCATCCCTCTTACTCTTTTTAAATGGCCCCTTCACAATCCTCCCCCCGCAAGTCCACTAAACAAACCAATGGACAAAAGAAAACATCCCCCAGGAACACAGCATCAAACAATCCTCCCCCATCAGCTTCCAAAGGCTCAAGTCAGCTCAAGAGAGCTGATCACATCATCCTGGTAAACTGTCTCAAAAATTCCCTCCAACTACAATGCTTGCTTTGGATCCAACAATGAAACATGCATTGGCCAACCTCCATCCTCCAAGGTCAATGGTTATCTCCTGATGGCCAATGAACTCAAGAATAAAACAAAAGGTAGGCTGGATCTGTCATCCAAACAGATGAGGGAGAAATTCAAGAATTATCAAGCCAATTACAAAAAGGCCCACTCCATGTAAATCTCCACTGGCTTTGGTATCACCAACTCCAAAAAAGCAAAAGGGATCAACTTGGTGGTTGATAAGTTGGACTCCATTTGTCCTTTTTATATTCAAATGGATCAAATCTTTGGAAAGAATGCCAACATCACCCCTCTTGCTGCTTTTGATGCCCAAAAATCTGATTCAGTTGATGCCAAGGACTTGACTGTGGATGCTCAGCCTAGCAATGAGGACCCTGATGAGACCTTTGCCTTGGAGTGGCCCCCATCTGATGCCAAGGAGGATATTCCAACACAGTGAGCTCCAATTGCATTTAATTCAGCATTGATTGATGAGTCAAAAAGGACCTTGGACCCCTCAATTACTTCTTTTGATTTCTCTCTTCTTGGGGTGGAAGAACTGGAGAACTAGGACAATCAGCAGGATGTTATTCCTGTATTGCCACTACCATCAACATCTGCTCAAGCAAGCACCGAAGTGCTTTTCTCTTCTGTCTGGTTAATCCTGACTGATTTAGATTGTAAAAAAACAGGCTCATCCGTTCCTGATTGGCCAAAAACTCAAGCCAATTGGGCCTCCCACATCCCCTTCAAATTAGAGCAACATCATTCCCACACAAACCTCCTCCGCAAAGGGAAAGAAAAAGGCCTCAAATTCCATCAACATCAACCCAAATAGCCCTCAAAAGAGGAGAAATACTTCAAGATTTTCTGACTTTGAGAATATCATGGAGAAGCAAGATTCAAGTAAGCATGTTGGATTCTCCTTTCTTTCAAAATCCTGCTCAATCCTATTCCCTTCTGAAAAACAGTGAAATTGCAAATTGAATCTGAAAAAATTCAGTTCAAAAAGGTGAAGTGGGGTTGTCAACTGGCTATGGATTGTCAAAATCAAAAAGCTGAGAGTTTGGCTCATCAAAAGAGTTGGATGCTGAGTGGCAAATTTAACAGGCCAAGCTGGAGTTTCAAAAAGAGGAAAAGGAGAAGGATCAAGAGGAAGTCCAACTCCAAAAGGAGAGGGAAAGGCTAGCCACAGAAAAAAAAGATAGGTTATCCATAGCCATGGCATGTATTGGTAGCAGTAGAACTGTGGATGAAATTAAGGAAATCACTCAATTTCTGGCCTTGTAGATATATTTACTTTAAAAATTTTAAAAATAAAAAAATGTTTTTCTCAGCTTTTAAATATATTTACTTTGAAAATTTCCAAAATAAAAAATAATAAATTTTTTTGTTGATTACTAAAATTTTTGAGACTATTTGAAACTCCACCAATAAACAAAATTTTTTTATATTTATTTACATTTTTTTTCTAGAGTATATTGCCCCACTTTTTGAGTCCCTGCAGGTTTTCCTGGTTGTTTTGTTGATTTGCATGGACATAGCCATCCTTGTATGAGTGGCAGTGTCTACAGAAGTAAAATCACAGTGTTTTTAATTATTTGCCGCCCAAACCATCTTTAAAATACCTTTTTCTTTGAAATCAATACCAAAACCTAAGTCAGGAAAAACAAATTGCCCATCAGATACTTGATATTCATCCTTGTTGTCAATCATTTTTCCATTTGATTTTTTTTTGGAACAACAAGTAAAAACAAATAGTCTGAGAGGTTGCCTTTTTCAATATGGGGACAGTTTTAGAAGCCATTGGAGGTGAAAGTGATATGTGGCAAACAGTCAAAAGCGGTGAGGCCAAATCCAAATTCCAAAGAAGAGAAGGAGGGCATGTGGTGGTCAATTATTATTTCCTGGTTGGAATTGAATGCAAGTTTGGCTAAGTTTTGAAACATTTGGCCTAGGATTTGAGAGACTTTCTCCAACCTAAGGTTGAGGAAAGCATACTCTTGAGGGGAAGTTTGAATAGCTTTTTTATTCAAATATTGTCCAAACAGTTCAGAAGGGTGAATCAATTTTCTCCATCCAATAGCCCACATCTTCCCACCTCAAGATCTTGAGGGGCCAACAGTGTTGACAAATTTTTTCAATTGGTGAAGGAAAGTTGTCACAAAGTTGATGTCCTTCTTCTATTCCTCAGAGAGTTTATTCAAAGGGAGAAATTTGATTATGGCCAGAAGAGAGTCTTGATGATTGGTTTCGTCAAGAATGGCAACTTTTCCACCAGTGAAGAAACAGAACTTTTCAATCTTCTGTTTGGCCTGTCCAAACTTTTCAGGGGTGGACTTTTTTTTATTCTTTTTCTTTTTGGCAGCAAGAGAAGGGTACAAATCCAAAGGTTGCAGTTTTTTTCTAGACCATAGAATCTTTTCCAAAAAACCTTCTTCAGCCACTTCCAAAGAGATTTTGGATTCTCTCATTTGGGCCCTCTTTTGCCAAAAAGCCCTCTGCTTTCCACCTCTCTTGATGTTTTTCAACACATCTTCTTCCATATTGTTCCCTCCCATGCAAATTCTTTCCTTGGGGTGAGGATAAAGAAAGGATTCAATTGGTTGTATAAAATTTGGAGCATGGCGGGAGAAGCAAGGGTCATCCCTCTTCTTTCCACCTCTATTCATGGTTTTCAGAGCATCTCCTTCCATCTTGTTCCCACCCATGCAACTGCTTTGCTTGGGGTGAGGATCAAGACGCTATTTGATTTGTTGTATAACATTGGGAGCATGGCCGGAGAAGAACGGGTAGGATCAAGACACAATTTGATTTGTTGTATAACATTGGGAGCATGGCCGGAGAAGCATGGGTCATGCAGAAAAAGTGCAGGCATGGAAAGAAAGAGGGGTCAAAATAAGTGTTGCATTGCGGGGAATCCAAAAAAAAATCAAAAAAAAAACTATCATCAGCCATGTTTCAATCATTGTGGAAGATTAAAAAAAGTAGAAAAATAAATACTGGTCCATCAATGATGATAGACCCCCCCAAAAAAAAGGTAAGTCAGAGTCATTGATCAATCAATGAGCAGAAGGAGGAGAAGGAGAAGAAGGTCACGGGGCTCACCTTTAGTCACCTGGCTAAGGAGGGGGGGGGGCGGTGGGTCTGTCAGCCAATGGGGGGGGGGGGCGGTTGGGTTGGCCAATTGAGGGGGGGGTGGTCTACCAAAGGAGGGGGGGCATTGTTGGTTGGCCAATGGAGGGAGGCGGGGCGGGTTGTTGGTTGGCCAAAGGGGGGGAGGGAGGGGCGTCAGATGGCAAATCAAGTGAGCAAGGGAGGGGGGCCAGCTTCCGAGAAAGCAAAGGGGGGGGGGCGGCCCATCTTTGGTTGGACAAAGGAGGAAAGGGGGGTTTGGTTGGCTGGCCAAAGGAGGGGCGGGGGGATTGCGGTCAGCCAAGTGAGCAAGGGGGGGGCAGCTTCCAAGCAAGCAAGGGGGGGGTGGCCCGTTGTTGGGCGGTTGGTGGGAAAAAACCCCTAGTTGTCCTCAAGTTTGAGAGTTAATGGTCCAAGCGTCTGTAAGGAGGTTGGATGCAATGAGTTAAAGAGGGAGAGAGAGAGAGAGAAAGAATAATAAGATGAGTTTCTTCTTCCTTGTTCCTTCAATCCTTCCCATCCCCTGTCATAAGATGATATAAGATCCCCTGGTCATATGATGCCATCCACACCCAGGTTGAGGGTGTGGTTTTAGTAACCTTCCCCTCAACCCTCACCTAGGTACAACCGCAAGCAAAAAAGAATAATGAAATACAACCCCTAAGTACAGAACCCTAGCCCAAATCTATCCTTCTAACCCCATCCCATCATCCATATCCCATACCCCTTGCCCCATATCCATCCGTATTGCCCACCTGCCATTAATTCCACCCAGTTTGTCCTTCTCATGACGCGACCCTTGCACCGCACCCAACTTGGAGCCCCCCGCGCATGTCCGCATCTGTCCAATGCGCCATTCCAGATATCCAAGGTACATCCGCACGATCCGTCCAACCCAGTCCAATCCACCCCGCATCTCCAAATGCTGATCCCGTCTTGACTGGTCAGCGCGCAGCCCATTCCAACTTGCATCCATAAAACAACACCACATTGGCCAAGCAAGCAAGGGGGGGCGGCCAGTTTTGTGTGGTCGGCTGAGCAAGCAAGGGGGGGGGGCGGCTGCCAAGCAAGTGAGGGGGGGTGGCCTGTCTTTGGTTGGCCAAAGGAGGAAAGGGGAGAGGATGAGAGGGGAGGGTGTTAGTTGGGAGCTAGGGGGAGGGAGGAGGGAAGGGGCTCACCTTGAGCAAGGGGGGGGGGCTGGCTGCCAAGCAAGCAAGGGGGGTGGCTGCCTGTTGTTAGGTGGTCAGCCAAGCAAGCAAGGGGGGGGCCAGCTGCCAAGAAAGCAAGAGAGGGGGGGTGGCCCATTGTTGGTTGGCCAAAGGAGGCAAGGGGGGGGGGGGTTGGTTGGCCAGCTGAAGGAGGGGAGGGGGGGTGAAGCTGCCAAGAAAGCAAGGGGGGGGCGGCCTGTTGTTGGTTGGCCAAAGGAGGCAAGGGGGGTGTTGGCAAGCCAAGGGGGGGTGTTATTTGGGAGCAAGGGGGAGGGGGTGAGGGGGAGGGAGGAGGGAAGGGGCTCACCTGAGGGATTGAGAAAGGCAGTCAGGGGGGACCTAAAGTTTGATTGATCAAAGGATCAGCAACGGGTGAGGGGCAGGAAGAGGAAGATGGGGGAGGGGGCTTACCAGGGTTGCCAACCAAAGGAGGAGGGGAGGCAGTGAATGAGGTGAGGTGAGGTGGTGATGGTGGGTGAGGTGGAGGTGGAGGGTGAGGTGGAGCTGATGGGTGAGGTGGAGATGGATGGTGAGGTGGAGGTGATGGGTGAGGTGGAGGGTGAGGGTGAGGTGGAGGTGATGGGTGAGGTGGAGGTGGGCCGGTAGTGGGTGAGGAGGAGAGTGGACCGGTGGTTTTGTGGGGTGAGGTGGGTGGTTTGGAAGTTTTGGTTCTGTGTTTGTCTAAGTCCACCAAAAAAAAAAAATTCCAAGTCAGCCTTGGATGCTTGGTTGAACAACTAAAACCAAAAAAGATATTTCACCTATTTAAACACCAAATGCTACACATCAAAGTGAGCAAGTGTGAGGGGTAGAATCTGCTCTCTCATGGCCAAAGATGAGGTACAAGAGGAGACAGGGAGGACTTGAGGAGGATCGGGAATATCTTCTTCAAAAATTTTGTCCCATTCATCCTTGATGTTGGCAAGAAGGTTGTGAAGGATTACACAAGCTATCATCCAGTTGATGAGGATCTTCATGTCCTTTGAATTTTGAAGCTGGTTTTGCATCTCATGTTAGCGGGCCCATCTTCCTTTCAGGATTCCTATGGCATGCTCAATCTAAACTTGTGATTGGGAAAGATGATAGTTGAAATTGGTTTTTCCTTGATCATTGGAAAAAACCTTTGAAAAATTCCGGTATGCTGGAACTACATATTTCCCACTAGCATAAGCCAAATTGGCCAGAAGGTATTGACATTGTTCAAAGTAGTTCTCTAGTTGTTTGGCAATCTGGATCCAATTGAAAACATATGAATCATGACAAGAACGCGGAAGGCTAGCATGGAGGGATATGAACTTCTTGTTGTTATTGCAAATAAGTTGTAGGGCCACAGAGTATATAAACAAAGAGATGCGATGTATGTGGTCAGTTTGTGATCCAAAGTTTTATCAAATTCATTGGAAAAGAATGAATCAATTGCCTCTTTTTCCAATCAAAATAGTGGTTGCCATCTAGCTTGGTTTTTTGACTCAAGGGGATGGTGGTTCCATCAAGAAAACCAATGCAACTGGGAAAGCCTTCAGTCTCCATTACTTGAGATATCTCCTGAGGTTCTTCTTTGGTTGGCCAAGAAAGGACTGAGTGACAGAAAGATAGGATAGCAATCATGACTCTTTTGGTGTATGAGTCAATGGTTTCATAACCAACTGAGAATAGATTTTTTAATCAATTAATTGCTTCTCAATTTCAATTTGATCCCAATCTAAAAAGAGCAACAGCCAGTTGGATACCTGGATTGCGTTGAGGATTTGGAGAATTTTTCTGGAAGATGTGGTGGTCTTCAATCATCTCCAAAAGTTTTATGAAAGAAGGCAATAGAGTTTGGAACAGTTGCCAGAAGCTTAAGTTGGGGAGGAGATGAATCTTTTGCCTTTTTTACATAGGTTTGTGGAGATTTTGTCTTCTTTGAACCATGTATTGCTTTTGTAATAGAGCATTCAAAGCCAACCAAGTTGATTCCAAATGGGAGTCTGAATCAGAGTCTGAATGGGAGTCAAATACTAACAAAAGTTCAGTCAGATTTTTTGCATTTTCAACTTGCTGCCGCAAAGTTTGATTGGAAATTTTGACAAAGATGGAAATGTGATGTGGGGTGATGAGATGATGATGGGATTTGTGTGAAGATGGAGATGTGAAGCAATAGATGTGAACCAATGGAGATGTGAATGGATGGATATTTGAAGCAATGGAGATGTGAAGCAATGGAGATGTGAAGCAATGAAGATGAGATGTGTGTGATGTGATGGAGATGGGATTGGTATGGATTTTCTGAGGTTGAGGTTTGGATGGTTGTTTTGCCTGCAATGAATGGTGGATGGATAAAAATGGTGGTTTTGATGTTTCAAACCCGCCATTTTCATGAAACCTGCCATTTTGAAATACACCAGTTAGGGGTTATGTGTATTTCAGAAACCCGCCATTTTTAATGGCGGGTTTTGTCAAAAAAAATGGTGGGTTTCTAATGGCGGTTTTGCTAATCCTGATATGCCAATTTCATGCATCCATTATCAGTTCAAAAATATTTCTCTGTCTATCATTCAGCAAAGAAAAATTCTCAAAGTCTGATTGAGGTTCTGTTGCATTTTTTTCTTCCTGGTGGATCCATTTTGGTAGTTTTTTGTAACAACAAACATTTTTCAAGTCTTGGAAGATCAGGGAAAGCCTCTTCAACAATGGTTCCCATATTTTGAAATATTATTGGGTTGATTTCTGTTTTTATTTCATTAGAGAGAACCCTTTCATCTCTCATGCCAGAATGAAAAAAATCATCAACCATTGAATTTAATGATAAATTCCAAAATATAAGTGGGTTTTCTGGTTGAAAAATTGTTAAGATCATTCCAAATAATCTCTTCAGATGATATGGATGGATAAATTCATCTTCTTCAAGAATATTTAATTACAAATGATGATCATCCTCAAGTAGACCCTTGGCCAATGCTGCTTCTCTGGAAGTTGAGAAACAAACTCCATTGACCTGTTTTATGTGATGAAAAGAAGTAGCACAAACTTAATTATTCAGCAACAATCTGAGAAAAAACCATTCTGCATCTGCAGGATGAACAGTTTAAATCCTTCCAATTGATTAAAGTCTCTGTGTAGGAATCCATTCTGTTCTGTGGTGATTCCAGGTGAAATGTTGAGTAAATTCAGCGATCTTGATTTTTCTTCCCCTTGTATCAATGAAATTCCTTCTAAAGTATTTACTGAGAATGGTCTTGGCTTGTCTTGATCTTTGAAGAAATTCATCCAGGGCTTCAAATGGCTCAACCAAAAAACTTCTGTTGGCAAGGAAGATGAATATCTACTCTTATCACAGAGGGTGATATAGCAGACAAATTGAATGAAAAAATTGTCCAAAATGCCTCTGGAGGAGCTACACATCTCAAATCCCTAAAACAATCTATCTAATCCAAATCTACACCAACATCCACAGTAACACAATCATTTCCCTTGTAAATTTATTTTTAGAGTTATTTTACAGCTGCAATACCTGAAAATATCTCAACATTTATGTGGCATTGATACTTTTCCAAAAGTTAAGGATTGTAAGGAAAAACACAGGAATTATCAAGGAAAAATTTTGTATGATTCCTCCTCAGTGAAATGGTAGGTCCTTCCTGGTGTGTTCTATATATTGGATAGCTTTTTTCACCCACAATTGTTTCAGGAATAAAGGATTTGGGGTATTTCTTCTTGAATCTTCTATTATCCATGAAAGTTGCTTCCATTTTCAAAATACCACATGGGCCATGGGCCATGTATCATGTGTCTTTTGACTGCTTGGAAAAGGTTTGGCTCTGTCAATTGATCAGGAATCTCTGTAAAAAAATCATTTCAATTTATTCAGATGTTCTTGGTTGGTGATCATGGTGAAGAATTACCAAGATGTGTGAATGACTAGGTAGACCTCTCTTCTGGTATTCTATAACATGTGTTATTCCCATTTTCAAACCAAATATTTCATCCTTGAATATTTTTTCAAATCTTCTTTAGGTTTGAGTTTAAAACCTGTGCTACTACATCTGGTCTATCTTGATCTTTGTCACCTGGAAAATTATTTTTAAAAATTTCTGGCCAATCAGGATTGCAAGTTACAGTAATGAACAGATCTGGCTTTCCAATTTGCTGTACCATTGCAATAGCATCTTGATAATGGACTTTCATGTCTCTGCGACCACCAATAAAATATTATGGAAGGATCTAGCACCTACCTGAAGATAAGGGAAGCAAAATTATGATAAATATAACACATTTATTGAATTACTACAGTTCCTTCAGTTTTTCACCAAAATATATTTAACATACCTGCTCCCTCTCCTGTCTTGACACCAAGGCTCATAGCATCAACAATTCCATGAAATTTTTCAATCCTTAGCTTATTTTGATGATGGCGGATGTAGGACAACCTATTTGTCTCAATATTTACATATTGATCAACACATTATTGCTGAAAGAGAAGACACCCCAGTACAAAATAGAATAATCTGAATGTTGGAATGCTAGACATTTTTAATAATAATTAATAGCATTGAACCAACTTTTTCCTGGTTGATCTTTCAATTCTGGAAAACAAAGCAGTTCACCATGTGGATGCAGAAGTACATAGTGGAGCATGTCATATATTTTTTTTGATCCAATTATCCTGATTAATGAGCCATTTGAGTGCCTGATCAAGACTTCTCTGTGGGTCAAATGAGAAGGTTCATTTACTATGTGAAAGAGGAATATATCAGAAAATTAGATTTATTAAAAATGATGATGATGATGGATCAGCCAGCCTGACAGATTGATTTTGACCAACATGAGGAGCAACCGTCTGGAACATCTTTATCAATCCATTTTGTTGATGTAGGATATTTTGAATACTCAAAAATGCATCTTGGGAAAAATTGGGACAATATCTTTGCCTATTCTGCACTTCATTTTCTGTGTCAAAAATTTACAATTTCAAAAAGGCTAGAGAATTGTTTCCGGTAGGATTTAAACTTCAAAGATTTTAGTCAATAGTTTTATTAACTCTGGTTGTGCACATACCACTGGTATGGTTTGCAATTTCATGGTGGTTATTTTGGTTAATGCTGGAGAGAATCCTTTGGGATTGGGTTTTGATTTAGAAAATATCATGATGAGAGTCCTTGAAGGGGATTTAGTATTGCTTCTACTCCTTTAGATTATGAATAAAAACTAAGGTGTTTTTGAATTGCCTGCCCTTCTAGTACTATAGTAAGTCTGCGCAATAATTTATTTAAATTAATTTCTGGTTTCTTTGAGACTTAAAAAAGGTCTCAGATCAAAAATAGATCAATTATTAATTGTTATTGGTAGGATAGTTGAGGAAGTGGGCCAGATTTATTGGATTATTGCTTAGGTGTTGACCAGATATGTGTGATCTTAAGCAATATTCCAGGTTGAAAGGATTCAAAGTTTTATTAAGGGATGGTTTAGAAGAGGACCCACAGATGGGTTTACCCACAGGGGGATGGGTAGGGGAAAGGTTGGCAAGTGATTTTTTTGTGCTCTCTGCCTTTGTAAGTAATCTTTATTGACCAATGGGTGGTTCCCTTTAATTTGGTGCTGAATAGTTTAGTTCACAGAAGAACCCTTATTGAAAGCACCTAATGGGGTGCTTCAAATGTTTTGGTGGATGAGGTTATAAAATTGGGTTTCAATTTCCTTTTCTTTTTTTCTTTCATTTATTGGTACACTGATGATCTTTCCCCCCTTTTTTATCTGGGTAATACCACAGATGGATGGGTGGTTGAGTGATTGGGTGATGTTGGCATGAGTGGGCGTGTTGATGTGTGAGATGAGAGTCTGGGGGATGATGAGTTGTGGAAATAAGATGGGTAGGGCAGAGAGGCCCTTCTTAGATAGAAAAATCCTGCCCCCGGGGGGTGCTCAAGGCTTCCCCTGAGGCTCTCCCTGTCCTGGTGAGGAGAAGTGAGATACAATTACATGAGGCAATGCTTCTGGTTGGAAAAAGTTTGTACATACACTTACAGGGGGCAGTTCTGCTGGTTGGAAAAATCTTTTACAGCTACATGAGGCATTTCTGCTGGTTGGGAAAAATGTTGAACAGTTACATGAGGCATTTCTGATGGTTGGTAAAAGGTTGTACAGGGGCTTCATTCATGCACAGACTTGCATATAGTATTGTGAAGAGCTGTGGTGGTTTATTACTTGTGGTTTGTTTGGTACCACATGATCCTGACTGAATATGTTTCTGTGTAGTGCTTGGTTGAGCTTGTGCTGTGGTGAACTTGTACTGGCGGGTTGTTTGGATACACATTGTCCAGACTTCCTGCATATATTTCTGGGTAGTTCTGTGGTGCCTTGCACTGGTTGTTTGTTAATATATTGTCCAGACTGCCTGCATATATTGCTGGGTAGTCCTGTGGTGGTTTGGTGCTGGTGTTTTGTTTGGTATCTTGTTGCTGATTACTTTTTTGGCACTGAGTGGGCTCCCTGCATGGGTGTATTGATTTGTATTAGTGGGCTAGGTTTGTGTTGGTGGTTTGTTTGTTACTACATGTTCCTGGCTGCCTGGATAAATTGCTGGGTAGTGTCACACAACTACCCCATGTACTATGGGGCAATCTTAGATGATTATGACTAAAAGGGGAGAAAACTGAGTGAAAAGTGAGTGCAAGGTAGCAAGGCTAACTTCAAAGTGCAAATGGTGGTTTGATGGTTCAACAAACAGCAAGAGGGATGAAGTGTTCCAATGGAAGGGAACTAAAGCCAAGTCCAATGTGATGACTGGATTTAGGAAATGCAAGAAATTATTGAATTGACTAACTGAGGAGAACACCTAAAGGTAGGCAATGCAGAATTTATAAGGTAATCAAAAGGTTAACGGGTAAAAACTGATGGATGGCCAACTCCAGCTAGAGAGAAATGAGGAGATGAATGACAGGAACAGAATTGGAAAATGAAATAACAGTACATTTGTTCCCAAGGTTGTAGCCTGAGTGCATGACAATAGAATATAGGTGTACAAGTAAGTAATGGATGATACAGGAAGGAATGAAATGTGAGGTAAATGCAAATATGAATATTTAGCTTATGCGGGGTAAAGGACTATTCCATCAAATTTGCAAAATATACAGTTGATGTGGCTATCTAGGCATGAGCGCAAACTAGTGTTATTACATGACCAGGAATGAAAGTCCAAGGATTTATGATATCCAGGGTAGAAGAGCAAATCTTGAATGGATGGTCAATTGGTATAAGAGTTGACTGAAAGATTCACAAGTATATACTGGGTTGCCAAGATTGGAAGGTTGTTACGCAAGACAAAGGCGGTAAGCAGATGGAACCATTGATTTTGTGCTTTATTTGTGTCACACTTGTGGACTGAGGTAGATGGTACTGAGTTAAAGTATATGTTGAAGTTATGAAGACAATGTCCCTTCACCTTAAAGCGTGATAGTTGCCTGGGTATAAAGCCACAATCTCCTGAAAGAGTTTAGATGATTTTAACATTGATTCCAAAAGTTGTGTTATCTACTGTATATCCTTTATTTAATATACTATTAATTGCTTTTCAAATAAATAAAATTGAATCATTTTTTGATCCTCCTCTCTTTGTTGCAAGAGCTTTATCTGCCAAAACCAAAGATGCATCCCAAGTACTTCCATCCATGGTCTTTGGGGTAAGTGCAAGCAATTTTGTCTTTGGAAGTTGTTGTGTTTGTTCCCGTTAAATAGGGAGTCATTGGCCAATACCCAAGAGGCATCCACTAGTGTGGTTCAAAGTCAAATTTCTTCTCCCCGCATGAATTATCATATGCCCCCTGTACCGGAGATTGAGTTTCTCAGAGTGTAGAATCCAGGTGAGTGAGGGTAGAGACAAATTTAATGAATTAAAATGAAAGCTAATGTAATGGGATTGTATCCTTATAGTATTACCAAGGTACCTCAGGTATAAAACTAATATTCCACCACCACCACCATACTTTGTACCATCAACCAAGTTTAAAGCTACTCAGATGAGTTTGTAGGTGAGGAACAGGTTGAGATAATAGCTAAGGATACAAGGGAGGAATGGAACAAGACAGAAGGTGCAAATGAAGCAGAACGGGACAAAGAAAATGGAGAAAACAGAGAGGAAAGAGGAAACAAGACAGGATGGGAAGAAGGGAATGGAGCAGAAAGGGATGTAATGGAAGACCAAGGAAAAGGAGCCCAAGTGTGAGTCATGGTACTGATAGAGACTGATGAAAGGCAGTTGACTGGCAATGTTGGGGAAGGTTTGTTGCAAGGTTGAAGGAAGAGGGCCTATGAGGAACACTTGGAAGAGGAGGAATGGAATTTCCGGCCAAAGAGGGCTTTGACTGCAAAGTGCAAGGAAATATCTGAGAAGCATTTGGTTTCACAAGTTCTTGTGTTGCAACAAATTTTGGGTCTAATAAATGATGAGGATTTGGATGAATTCAAGTTGATGTTAATGAAATTTACTGAAAATTGGGGAGAGGCAGAAAAAGAGATAAAACAAAATTTGTGAAATTTTTTATGTTATGTATTTTATTATTCTTATTGTATATATATATATATATTTTTTGGTTAAGATACAAAAGGATTTTTTTACTTGAAATAAGGAAAAAAAATCAATATACAAAATCAAGGTTGCAATGAAAAAAGGAACAAGTTTAAGAAAATGGAAATGAGATAGGATTGGATGGAATGAGAAGTATAATGGGATTGGATGAGATGGAACAGGATGGAAATCTGAAATGGGATTGGAAGGGGTGGAGTTGAGATTGGTGAGGTTTGCAAGAGTAGTTTGCATGAACATCTCAAACCAAATCCGGAAAATTGCAAAGGTGATGGGCTGGTTCCCATGAGGTGTGATCATTGTTGGACTGGAAGCCAGTCCATTCTACAAATAATTGGAGTTTTCCTTTGCATAACCTGCAATCCAGAATACAGCTTACTTCCCACTCTAGATGATCTTGGAAATTGACCGGTTCCGGAGGGGGATGAGCCTTGCCCAGGTATAGGACCAGAGCTGTCTCTAGGAGAGAAACATGAAAAACCGGGTGGATATCTTTCCACTTTGCAGGTAAGGAAAGTTTGAAAGCTTTGGGAGAGATAACTGATTCAACTTTGAATGGGCCCAGCTTTTGTATGGAGATTTTTTGGGTTGGGCAAGTACTGCAAATTTTGCAAGCATCAAGCCATACCTGATCTCCTACTGCAAAGGTTGGAGCCCTAGTGTGAAGTTGGTCTGCTTGCTCCTTGTAGCGCTGGTTTGCTGCTTTGAGGTTGGATAAATATTGCAATTGAAGAGATTGGATGTGAGTAAGATGATTGGTAGCAGGTTGAAAAGTTTCTACGTGAATGGAAGAGAAATTTGAGTTTCTACCATAAAGATTCTGGGAGGAAAACTGTGTGGTGGAGGAATGAGTAGAGTTTTTGTAGGCAAAATCAGCTAATGGGAGCCATTGGGACCAGTTTTCCTGTTGGTAGGAGATGTAAATTCAAAGATAATGTTTGAGTATCTGATTGACTTGCTTGGTTTTCCCATCTGTATCTGGGTGGTAAGCTGTTGACAATTTGCAAGTTATCTTCAAATTTTGGCATAGCAAAGTCCAGAAGCTAGAGACAAACAAGGATCCCCAATCACTAACTATATTATCAGGGAGGCCATGTTTCAAAAATAAATATTCTATGAATAAATTGGCTAAGTCTGCAAAAGAGGCAGTCACCGTACTTCAAAGAAATAAAGCCATCTTTAAGAATAGATCTACTATTACTAAAATAGCATCATAACCACTAGGAATAGGTAATTGCTAAATGAAATCCATCAAAAACAACTGCCAAGGAATAGGTGGAATTGGAAGTGGCTGGAGCAGCCCATACTTCCAGTTTTTTGAGGACTTGTTATGCTTTCAATCATAGCATGCGCTAAAATAGCCTTTTGCTTCCTTGGTCATACCAGGCCAGTAGAAGTCTTGTGCAATCAATTGGTAGTTTTTATCCTGCCCAGGATTACCAGAAAGTGGGGAATCATGCCAAGGCTTGAAGATATTTAGGATGAAGAGGGACTACTATACAATACTTATAAACTAAATAATCATTTTCATCAATACTGTAATCACTATCTAATAGTTTTGCAATCTTGCAAAGTTCAATACACTTGGGTTTTCTGAGTTGAGCTTTTCAAAGTTAAGAAGCTTTGTCTTGCAGGTGGGTGATGATCAAATTGAGTTGGGCAGACTGGTTGGATAAGAGTGTTGTAATGTTTTCAGGATTGTTATTGGCAAAGGTGCCCCCCCGGGGTAAAGCTTGTTCCAATGTGATAAAGCATCAGGGACTACTGCTTGTTTCCCCGGGTGGCATGTGATTGCAAATTTGAACTTGGAGAGGTATTAAGCCCAACATGCCTGTCTGCGTGTAAGGACTTTTGAGCTCATAAAATATTTCAAAGAGTTGTGATCAGTTAAGACCTCAAAAGGTTCCATAAGACTCAAAAGGTATGAACACCATTTCTTCAATCAATGAAAAATTGCAAGAAGTTCATTTTAATTAATCTTTTAGTTAAGCTCTGCAGCAAGCTGTTTGCAAGACTCAAAGGCTATGGGATGAAAAAGAGAAGAAGAATAAGAAAACTGCTAGATTACTCCTCCAATCGCATAGTCAATTGCATCTGTTTCCATAATATTGCAAGCTAGCTTGTTAAAATGAGTGAGTATTGGAGCAGTGGTGAAGTTTTTCTTTAGAGCTTTGAACTCCAAAGCATCTTGTTCTGTAAAAACAAAATGAGTTTCTTTTCTAAGAATGTTAGTAAGATTCACGGTCTGCTTGGCCTAATGCTCAATAAACCTCCTGTAAAAATTACTCAAACCAAGGAACAATTGAAGGAATTTTACTGAAGAAGATGAGGGCCAGTACAGTATGCATTTCATTATGGCTGGGTCCATCAATATTCCTTGCTCCAAGACTATCACACCTGAAAATTGAAGAGAATGGGTATGAAATTCACACTTAGAGGCTTTTGCAAACAGTTTGTTCTTTGAAGTTGCTGCAGAACCTCTTGCACATGTGCAATTTGATCCTGAATGGTATTCAAGTAGAAAAGTATATCATCAGGATACACCACAAGGTATTTGTCTACAAGGTCAGAAAAAATACCATTGACAAAATGTTGAAAACTAGAAGGAGCGTTGCAGAGGCCAAATGGCATGAAAGTATACTCATAACTTCCAAACTGTTTCCTCATTGTGGTCAAATACCTGTGAAATTATGCAATTCAAATGGTGTTATAGGTGCCTCAAAAGTCTTAGTTTGAGAAATAAGCACCTCTGTGGAAGAGAGTGCGGAGGTGCAGCAAAGGCTGTACTGGGCAGGCATTCTTCCGGGTTATCTGGTTCAGTTTCCTGTGGTCAATGCAAAGGCAAAGGCTTCTATCTTTCTTTGGGACAAATAGGATGGGCTAGCCAGTATTTGAATTGCTTGGTTGAAGAAATCTTTTCAATACATTTTCCGCAATGTTTTCTTGAAGCAATGTTGATTCTTGCTTTGAGAGAGAGTAGAATGTTCCGGGTGCCAGAGGTGGGCCTGTAAGTTCAATCCTGTGATCATAAGCAGGGGAAGGAGGAAGTCAATCTGCTTTTACAGCTGAGAAGACATCATAAAAATCATGATAAACCAAATTTAAAGACTCTTGAATGATTTCTAAATCTTCAATCTTGTAATATTTGAGCACTGGAGCCAAAGTGCTTGCACAATGAGAAGGGATTAGGTAGCTCAAAATACAGCTTTTGGTATGCGCCTGTTTCTCTACAAAGAAAAAAGGAAGAGGTAAGTTTGACAAATAAGAAATAACTCCTAAATCTGAAGAGGGAACTTGGGAATGAAGGTCAGGATACTGCAAATCTCCTGGCGGAACGTTTTCATGCAACTCAATGGCAGTGTCAGGTAGGCTGTTTAATTCCTGTTTGACAGAAGGGTTAGTATCCCGGGGTTGCAAGGTTCAAAGTTTTATTAATCCTTCTTGCCAATTTAAATCTGGGTTCCAGTAAACTACAAAGTTGTGGCCTGAAATGGTGTTTTCCATTGCAGGAATATCCAACAAAATAAATCCCACTGAAGCTGGGGAAATTGGAAAATGCAAAGGTCCATTTTTCCTTATGGGTAATGCAATGAGACATTTTGGTCACACTACTTACTGAATAGACATGGAATTTATCTATCTCAGAATGTGCAAGACTTTTGGAAGTTGAAAAAGATGAACTTCTAAAAGAAACATTAGCCCCTGAATTCAGTAAAAAAAAAATAAGGGGTATTGTTGGAATGGAAGAGGACTAATCTTGAACTTGGAGCACCACGTGACTTGCAAGTGCAAAGATTGACTTACTGTAATTTAGATAATGTGTAGTTTTCTTTGCAAGTATCATAAAAACTTCAAGCTAATTTTTTGTCTGTTTAGCCGCTTCACATGCTAGTTGCTTTGCACAACTATTCACATCATTTTTCCCTTCACAATACATACATATACCATCTCTTTCCCTCCTTAGACGTTCCTTTTTCTGGAGCATCCTGGTTTCTTTGTTGAGAAACTTTGGAGTTTTGGCAAAATTTTTCCCTTTTGAGTTGTAGTTTGAGGTTAGATTTGGTTTGGAATGTCTTGGGTTCTTTGAATTTTTCTTTAAAGATTTTTCTGCCTTCAAAGTGGAGGTTGAATATCCATGGTTGTTTTGCCAAGAGCCATTCTTGTTGTGATAGCCATTATCAACCTCAATGACCCAATTGATTAGCTGCTGAAGGGAGTTTGTCTTGTGTCCCCTAACTGCAATTTCTTTGATTAGGCGTGCCGGTAAACCTTTTTGGAAGTGGAATAGAAGTTCTGCCTTGTTCCATTGGATGTGAGACTGCAGAGTTTAAAAATGGTAGATATAAATGGAAACTATACTATTCTATTTCATAACTAGATTATCAAGTTTGTATCTGGTGTTTTGCACTTTGTTGGAATTGCCACAAGTTTGTATCTGGTGTTTTGTACTTTGTTGGAATTGCCAAACATGGTGAACAGTTGCTGCTCAAACTTGTCCCAATTATTGAGTATAAAAGTGGGACTAGTATTGGAGAATAGTTTGAGGTATGGTTCAAACCACTGCAAGGCTCTAACTCCTAAGAAGAAAGAAAATTACATAGCTTTATGTCTATCAGAAGAAAAAATGTTGGGATCATTTGAGAAGATTATTTTGAAAGACTGTAAATAAGATCTAAGTTTATGGGATTTTTCCCCTGTAAATTGATCTGGTTGCTTCATGCCCAGAGTGAAAAAACTGGGACCGCTTGTGCTATGTTGCAAGGCATTCTGATTAAGAGCCTTGATTAGAGCAGAGATATTGGTCAAAGCTTTGGTCTTTGGAGCACTATTGCAAGCCCTTGATCTACCACAAGTTGAGGTTTTATTGGAGGAATTTTTGGAATCTTTAATTTACTTGAGAGGGTCCACCCAAGCTTCCCATTGAGGAGGTAGGGGATTTTCAAGAGTTTCAACCAAAGGAGATTTAGAAGAAGGAATGGGATCTAAAGTTTTTTGGGCCTGTCAAGCGCTGGATCTCCCTACCCAATGGGTATTATCATTATAAGGGGTGAGGGAAGCATTCCCGGTTGAGTAAGTACATGAAATTGTAAAAGAGAAATCTATTGTAGGTTGACAAACTACAATAGAGGAGTTGAGCTAGTTAATATACTGTCACACAACCACCCCATTTACTATAGGGAAATCTTAGATGATCATGCGCGCAAAGGGAGAAAACTGAGTGCAAAGTGAGTGCAAGGTAGCAAGGCTAACTGCAAATTGTAAATGGTGGTTTGATGGTTCAAAAAACAGCAAGAGGGATGAAGTATTCCAATGTAAGGGAACTAAAGCCCAGCCCAATGTGCTGACTGGATTTAGGAAATGCAAGAGCTTATTAAATTAACTAAATTAGGAGACAATCTTCAGGTAGGCAACACAACCCTTATAAGGAAATCCAAAGGTGACTAGATAAAACCTGATTGATGGCGAACTACAGATAGAGAGCAATGAGGCAATGAATGAAAGGAACAGAATGGGAAAAATTAAATAACACTACAGTTTTTCCCAAGGTTGTAGCCTAAGTGCAAGAAAATGGAATATGGGTGTACAAGGAAGTAATGGATCAGACAGGAAGGAATGACATGTGAAGAAAATGAAAATATGAAGATGTAGTTTATGCAGGCTAAAGGACTAGTCCTTCTGCAAAATATAAAGTTGATGTGGCTATCTAGGCATGAGTGCAAACTATTGTGAGTACATGACCAAGAATGGAAGTCCAAGGATTGATGATATCTAGGGTAGAAGAGCAAAGCTTGAATGGATGTTTAATTGGTATAAGAGTTAACTGCAAGATTCACAAGTATATACTGAGTTGCCAAGATTGGATGGTTTTTACACAAGCCAAAGGCAGTAAGCAGACAGGACCATTGATGTTGTGCTTTATTTTTTTCACAATTATGGACTGAGGTAGATGGTACTGAGTAAAAGGCTATGTCAAAGTGATTAATAAAATAACCCTTCACCTTGAAGCGTGACAGGTAGCCCTGTGGTAGACTTTTGCTGGTGGTTTCTATGGTATCAAATGCCACTGAAAACATAAATTTCTGTGTGGTGCTTTGGTTGTTTGGTACTACATTTTTCTGCCTACATTTTGTGCTGTATGGTGAAGTGTTGAGTTGGTCCTGCTGGTTTGTTTGGTACTACATGATACTGATTGCATACATTGCTTTGTGGTGCTGGTGACCTGTACTGGTGGGCTTTTTGGTACTACATGCTACTGAATGCATATATATTAAGTATGTATGTTTGTTGGATATCTATTGGTTGATTGAATGGTTGTATGCTGGTTCCAGGTGGTTGTGTTAAAATTTCACTGTTATACACTTAGTATTTCCAAGGTATACCCAGATTGCCTTCACTGGGTTGTGATACCTAAGGTGGGATATGGGCTGGCCATAATTGGTTTTTGGCTGTATCGTCTAAACCATGACAGACAGAGGGGTAGTTTTGCAGAGTGGCTATAGGTTATTTTGGTTTAGAATCTGTTTCTGAGGTTTTTTTTAGGATTGGGATTATATTTATACTAGAAAATTTAGCCTGATGGCTACAGTTAAGGTTTGGTCTACCACAATGCCAAATGATTTCAAAGAAAAATCTGAGTTTGCAAGCCTGATATTGGTTATTAGTTGATTCTCTGGAGAAGATACATTTCTTGTTGAAATTTTGAACAAAGATATCAAATCATTGGGTGGTCTTTGCTTGGTAACTAAAAAATTGCCATTGAAACAGAACAGGGAGCTTGTTTCATATTTAAAAATAATTTCTTGGAAGTGTTGACACATTCTTGTAGCCCTTAAAGTGTAAGTTTCAAATTGAGGTGGTTCATGCCACCCCCAGGCCGCAGGATGCATACAATTTGATTTTGTGTGCTTATCTTCATCATCTTCAACAATAATATGACTTTTACCCAAATTGGTGATCTTAATGAGTTCAAATTGAACAATAGTCTCTTGAGTTTGATCTGCCCATTTACCTTCAAGCTCTGGAGAAACAGATTTTGGTGAAAATAACCCTTTTCATAGGTGATTTTTTGATTTTGAACATTGGTACTATTGCTGTGAAAAAATTGTGGATGGGTATCAACAGAGATTGGAAGGTTTACAATTTTTTTTGAATGAAGTGTTAGAATCATGCAAATTTGGGAAGTTGTTTTAGATTGTAAGGTTGGAGTTAAATTCTTGAACTATGGGTGAAGGTGGTGGAAGGGGCTCCTGATGGAAGAGATGTGTATGTTTTATATTTTAAATGAATTAATTGAGACACCTTTGTAAAGGTGGTTGAATTTTTGTGTTAAACGTATTTTTAGAGGGTTGAGCTGGCAAATTGTAAATATTGTCAAAAATATTTTGATATGGGTTATGGCATAAACACAAAGAATTTAAGGACCTTTGATTCTGTATCAAAGAATTATTTCTTCTATGTTGAGCATTGCTGGAAACAGAATAGTGGTTAAAAATATTTGATCATTAAGATCATGATGATTATAGGTGGTTGGATTTCTCAAGTGAGAATGATTATAGTTGTTTGGATTTCCCAAGTCATGATGATCATAGGTGGTTTGATTTCTCAAGTGAGAAAAATCATAAGTGTTTGGATTTCTCAAGTGAGAATGATGGTAGGTGCTTGGATTTATCAAGTGAGAATGATCATAGGTGGTTGGATTTCTCAAGTGATTGTAGATTTATCAATTGAGAATGATTGTAGGTGGTTGGATTTATCAAGTAAGAATGATCATAAGTGGTTGGATTTCTCAAGTGATGTTAATGAGAATTGTGAAAAATTTAATGAGGATGTGAGTGGTGTGATTCATTTTGAACCACCATGAAAGGAACTGAGGAGGTTTTTCTATGAAAATTTGAAAAATAACCCATGTTTTTTTTATGCAGAGAAATCCAGGATGTATTTTGTGCTGTGGAAAAATGAGGAAATGAAATATCAGGGTTTATTTATGTAGAACAACTTACAACTAGGCTCCTTGACGTTACACTGAAGCTAATCTCATTTTTTACACCCACCTGTTACACTATTGTCTGTTAAACATCTTGCAGAAATTGTTCTCCTTGGTTAAACCCCCCAGTTACAATGAAGGTGAAACCATTGGTTACCTACCCCTGTTACAAACCAAAGGTTCAACCCTTAGGTACCTCTCCCTGTTACACTGAAGGGTTTGTAGGTAAGTAAATGGGTGTGTGCAATACTTGGGAAAAGAAAAGTGGACCCAAGCCTTATGTTGTATAAGTAGATGTAGTGTGTACATGCTGAGTTTTATAAGTATATTTAATTATAAGTAAATGCAGATGATGAAAAAAAGAAACTGAAAACCTTAGCAGATAAATTAACCTGGAGGGAAAAAAAGTGGAAACTACAAAAAAAATCAAGTTAAGTTACATCAAAAAACAAAATGAGATGCACAGTGCGCATCCTTGACACCAGGAAATTAACAGGTTCCATGCACCCAAGGCAAGCAATTCCAGATTTATCAAGGGTGCAGGACCCAATATTTTCATTATATAGTAGATTAAATCACAACTAATTTAAAAAGTACATGATTTTTTTAATTTTCAATTCAATCATGATTGAGCTAACAAATACATGGTAATTGTTGATATAGGAGTAACTCAAACATAATCTACATTTCAAATTAATAAGTTTCTGGGATTTATAGCATTTAAAACCTCATTGTAAACAATTTTATCAGTTTCAAATGAAATTTGGTTGTCATTTCTGTGTGTGACCAATGCCCTTTTTGAGTGGCTTGACCTTCTCCTCAAAAATGCTACATATAACTGACCATGGCTGAACCCTTGATCTTGCAGATAAATACCAAAATTGGAAATTTTCTGACCTTGAGATTTGTTGATTTTAAATAAGAAAGCCATACTTACTGGAAACTGTTTGCAAGTCAACTTGAAAGGGAGGACATTTTAATCAGGGTCAGTAAAAAAGGGGATGTAGGGAATGGCAACCAGGCTTCCTATTGAACCACCAGTTGCAATCTTGGAAACTAAAAAATTTGTTCCCAATGTGAAAAAATCAAGAAATTCCAGTTTCAAAGACCAATCTTAAATTCCATTTTCCTCAAAATAACTATAGGGGCACCATTTTTCAGAGTCAAGCTATGAAGAGGAAAGTTGGGAAGAAATAATGTGCTGAAGAAATCTTGTTGGTATAGATTTTGAGTATCATCTTCAACAGATTCAGGGCTGTAATAGGGGGTATCAAAGCTAACCAAACCTGCCATTTTTTAATGGCGGGTTTCAACCCAAATCCGCCATTTCAAATCCGCCATTAAAAATCAAAAAAACCCACTTATTTCAGATCAGACGTGTCAAAGTTAACCTGAAATAAGTGGGTTTTTTCAAATAAAGTATTTAAATGCTTCCACCACCTGTCCAGGTCATACACCCCTGTCTTCCCACCTCCTTCTACCTCCGACCTCATTGGAAAATCTTTTACCCCCACCCTCATCATAAAATTGATTGACCACTCTCATCACTTTATCGCTCTCATCACTTGATCACTCTCATCCACTTCATTGCTCTCAAAACTTCATCACTCTCATCACTTAACCGCTCTCATCACTTGATCACTCTCATCCACTTTATCGCTCTCAAAAATTGACCACTCTCATCAATTTATCGCTCTCATCACTTGCGTAGCCCTTACTCTTTCAAATGGCCCCTCAGCAAACCTCCCCCCGCAAGTCCAACACACCCAAGAGAACATCGCCAAGGAACTCCACAACAAACAATTCTCCCCCATCAGCTTTCAAGGGCTCAAGTCAGCTCAAGAGAGCTGATCACATCATCCTGGTAAACTGGCTGAAAATTCCCTCCAACTACAATGCCTGCTTTGGATCCAACAAAGAAACACGTGTTGGCCGACCTCAATCCTCTAAGGTCAATGGTTATCTCCTGATGGCCAATGAACTCAAGAAAAAAACAAAAGGTAGGCCGGATCTGTCATCCAAACAGATGAGGGAGCGGTTCAAAAACTATTGAGCCAAGTACAAAAAGGCCCACTCCATGTCTATCTCCACTGGCTTTGGTATCACCAACTTGGACAAAGCCCAAGGAATCAACTTGGTGGTTGATAAGTTGGACTCCATTTGTCCTTTTTACATTCAAATGGATGAAATCTTCGGAAAGAATGCCAACATCACCCCCCTAGCTGCTTTCAATGCCCAACAATCTGATTCTGTTGATGCCGAGGACTTGGCTGGGGATGCTCAGCCTACCAACGGGGACCTTGATGAAACCTTGGCCTTGGAGTGGCCCCCATCTGAGGAGGAGGAGGATATTCAAACACAATCGGCTCCAATCACTTCTACTTTGGTATTGATTGATCAGTCAATCCCGACCTTGGACCCCTCACTTCCTTCTTTTTATTGCTCTCTTCCTGGGGCAGAACAACTGGAGAACTTGCCCAATGAGGAGGATGTTATTCCTGGATCACCGTTGCCATCAACATCTGCTCAAGTAAGGAACTAAATTGTTTTCAATTCTGTCTGGTTGCTCCTGACTGATTTAAATTGTAAAAAAACAGGCTCATCCATTTTTGATTGGCCAAAAACTCAAGCCAATGGGGCCTCCCACATTGCCTTCAAATACTAGTGAGGACTTTCAGACTCAAACCTCCTCTGCCAAGGGTAAGCAAAAGGCCTCCAATTCCATCAATGTCAACCCCAAAAGTCATCAAAAGAGGAGAAACACTTCCAGTTTGATGGGCTTTGAAGAAATCATGGAGAAGCGAGATTCATGTAAGTTGATTGAATGACGGCAACCAGAGCATGGTGATCAGATTGGTTGAGAACAATAACTTTTCCATGGTGGAAGAAGTGGAAAGCCCCAATTGTCTGTTTTGCTTGCTTAAATTCTTCCTGGGTGGGTTTTCAAGGGTTCTTTTTCTTTTCAGCCGTGATAGCAGGGTACAGATTCAAAGGGCATAGCTTTTGTCTAGACCAGGCAAACTTTTCCTTGATCCAGTTGTCAGTCACTTCGAAAGAAATTTCCAAATCCCTCATTTGAGCCCTCCTTTTTCTACGATTCCTCTGCTTGCCATCTCTCTTTATGTTTTTCATACCATCTCCTTCCATCTTTCTCCCTCCCAGGCACTTGCTGCACCCGAGGTGAGGATAAAGGTTAAATTTGAATGGTTGTATAACATTTTGAGTTTGGTAGGCAGTGAAGGAATCAATATCAAAAACGTTCCTTGATCCAGTTGTCAGTCACTTCCAAAGAAATTTCCAAATCCCTCATTTGAGCCCTCCTTTTTCTACGATTCCTCTGCTTGCCACCTCTCTTTATGTTTTTCATACCATCTCCTTCCATCTTTCTCCCTCCCAGGAACTTGCTGCACCCAAGGTGAGGATCAAGGTGAAATTTGAATGGTTGTATAACATTTTGAGTTTGGTAGGCAGTGAAGGAATCAATATCAAAAACGTTCCTTGATCTAGTTGTCAGTCACTTCCAAAGAAATTTCCAAATCCCTCATTTGAGCCCTCCTTTTTCTACTATTCCTGTGCTTGCCACCTCTCTTTATGTTTTTCATACCATCTTCTTCCATCTTTCTCCCTCCCAGGCACTTGCTGCACCCAAGGTGAGGATCAAGGTGAAATTTGAATGGTTGTATAACATTTTGAGTTTGGTAGGTAGTGAAGGAATTGATATCAAAAACGTTCCTTGATCCAGTCGTCAGTCACTTCCAAAGAAATTTCCAAATCCCTCATTTGAGCCCTCCTTTTTCTACGATTCCTCTGCTTGCCACCTCTCTTTATGTTTTTCATACCATCTCCTTCCATCTTTCTCCCTCCAAGGCACTTGCTGCACCCAAGGTGAGGATCAAGGTGAAATTTGAATGGTTGTATAACATTTTGAGTTTGGTAGGCAGCGAAGGAATCAATATCAAAAACGTTCCTTGATCCAGTCGTCAGTCACTTCCAAACAAATTTTGGAATCCCTCATTTGAGCCCTCCTTTTTCTACGATTCCTCTGCTTGCCACCTCTCTTTATGTTTTTCATACCATCTCCTTCCATCTTTCTCCCTCCCAGGCACTTGCTGCACCCAAGGTCAGGATCAAGGTGAAATTTGAATGGTTTATTAACATTTTGAGTTTGGTAGGCAGTGAAGGGATTGATATCATAAAAGGGGTTGGACAAACAAAAAGACTGGTCAAACAAATAAATAAAAAAAAATGTCAGCAAAATTCTCATTATTGGCGACAAACGGTGGGATTAAAAAAATAAAAAAGAGATGAAAATCAAAACCTGGCAGAGCTAGAAAACCTAAAAAAAAAAGAAACAAAAACAAAGAAAAAACAAAGGGAAATTCAGTTCCCTGTACCCTCCAAAAACTTTACATCGATTGGCCCAAACGATTGGCCAATTGATTGCGAATCAATTGCTTGAGCTCTATGGCGGTCACACAACCATCCTGTAATTCTTTGATAGGTTTGTTGGGCTCTTTCATCATAGGACCTCCTCCACAAACTTGTTGGATAATTGAACCTCCCAACAGTTTGTAACCGTACTTTTCCAATCTTGCTAAACCCTTGGCATAACTGGTAGATGATCCATCTAGGGTTGAGTTTGGCTTTTGAGCTTTTGAAGTTAATTGATTGGCAGTAGATTGGGAAAATATTGTTCTAGCCTTTGCTGTATCTCTGGATGATATAATTGGCTTCAATAGGTCATAGAACGGTTTCGAATCATTCACTAACCCAATCAATCCAAGGGTAGTGCAAGAGGAATTGAAGAGAGAAATATGTAAGAAGGGAGGGGCAGCGGAGCCAAGGATTAGTGGATCATCACCAAACACATCGAGCAGACATAGCTTGGTAACAAAGCTAGAAGGGAGACAATATCCCAACGGTAGATGTGATTAAATATTCTGATTGGGATTCTGAACACTTGACTCTTATGCTCTCAATGACAATGACCGGAGGAACTAGTCAAAAAACTAGTCCTGAGGGGATCCGCTGATACTGCTTGATTGGAGGGCTTGGTTTGATGTTGATTGATGGGTGGGGGAGAATCCGAGAATACATTTTGGCTTAATGATGATGAGGATGATGCTGAGGATGAAGATCGAGTAGAAGAAGCACAAAACTACGACTGGTTTTGATACGGTACTGACTTTGAGATGACGCTTTATTCCCAGTTGAGGGCGGCAAGGACGGCAGCTGTGGGAGAGAAGGAGAGAATGATTGGTTGGATTAACTTGGAGGATGGAGTTGTGGGGTGGATGGATAGAGAGATCTGAGGGGAGGAGGCTGACCATCTCAAGAAGTTGTACGGTTCATCATCTTGAGGGCACCTGAGAAACCTTGAAAGCAACTGATGAGGAGTGTATGGGTTGATGACCAGGATTAGGTTAATGCTATGTAGAGGAGAGGAGAGTGAATGAAAGAGAGGGTAGGATGGGTGGCAGACCAAAGTAGATAATCCCTTCTCTGAACGTCCCGGTCGACTGAGCCGGATGTGAGGAGTTGTTCGATATCGTTGATGAGTTGGAATACCATCTTGGTCTTGTGTTCACTATCCCTAAAGCTACAAACTTGGAGGGAGTTTAGGGCAGAGATCCTATGCATCTCGCAGCGGAGATTGTTGGAGTACTTGTTGCAAAGTAAGCTCAAGGACTGATCAAAGTTAGACTTGAGTTCGAGGGGTTGATGGATGAACCAAGTGAGTGGGCTTGAGTTGGGTCTGAGGGATAGGATCAGGAGATCAATCCAAGTCTGATGGTTGTTGGGGGAGATCCGATTGAGTCTGAGCCAGGCCTCCAGCCAAACCTGGTGCAAGTCCCAGAGTTCGTGCAATTCGGCGCCGAAGCTGGGCAGGAGGGCGAGATTCATGAGCGTGGAATGATATGCTTGTCGTCAGCCAAGACTGAGACTGAGACTGAGGATGAGGATGAGGATGAGGATGAGGATGAGGATGAGGCTGAGGATGAGGATGAGGATGAGGATGAGGCTGAGGATGAGGATGAGGATGAGGATGAGGATGAGGATGAGGCTGAGGATGAGGATGAGGCTGAGGATGAGGATGAGGATGAGGATGAGGATGAGGTTGAGGTTGAGGATGAGGATGAGGATGAGGATGAGTTTGTGGGATCAAAATCAACAGGATGGATTTTGAATCGAGTAGGATCTCAGACAATGGTTGATGAGATCGGAGGTAGAAAGATGAGTTAAGATCAATTTGGTTGATGACAATCAACCGATGAACCAATTCCTGGCTGGGATTGATGGATGCTGAATTGGTCAAGCAGCTGATGAAGCTGGGCTGGAGGATGGCAGTAGAGCATCATGATGGTCATTGATTCTGGTTGATGGTCTCAGACCACCAACACTGCTGAGTATGGCTTGGTTGGAGTGGTTTGAGGATGAGATCAAAGTGGGTTGTCTGCTGGAAGGGGTTGAGATCAGAGCTGCTGCTTCCTCTTCTGCTTCTTCCTCCGTTCCTTCTACTCTCATCCTCATCAACAATTGATCATCATGGCCATCGTAAGTCTTTGTCAACTTGAATTCAATTGTACATTCAAACCTTTCTCTGGCGTAATAGATTGATCTCTTGGGTCTGACGATGACCATCATCTTGACTTCTTCTTCCCTCCTTCTTCCTTCCATGCCTTGCCTTAGCCTCCAACAACCACCAGTGAGATTGATTCGCAATCAATGGCAGGAAGAAGATGAAGGGGAGGGGGGACTCACCAAGGGCAGAGGATGGACCAGAGGATGAGGAGGGGGAGGGGGACTGGGCTGGCTGGACCTGGGGGGGTTCAAAGGGAGGGTTATGGTAGGAGATCAGCCAGGTGAAAAAAGAGAAAGGTGATTCAATGAGGGGAGGGGACTCACCTTTGATGGTTGATGGAGGTTGGGTGGGAGGTAGGTATTTTGTTGGTGATGTGGATGTTGGTTTTTGATGTGATGGATGGTGGATGGATGATGATGCATAAATGGCGGGTTTAATGGCTTGTTTGATGATTGAAATACCCCATTTTCATGAAACACGCCATTTTGAAATACACCAGTTAGGGGGTATGTGTATTTCAGAAACCTGCCATTAAAAATGGCGGGTTTCATCAAAAAAAATGGCGGGTTTCTAATGGCGGGTTTGCTAACTTTGATACGCCCTAATGAGTCTGTATTTTTTGTTTCTCCATCTTCAGGGAGAGAATCCAGGAGCAATTTATTTATGTTGTAAACTGCTGTATTTTTGCAACATAATATAACACATTAAATTGGATAACCATGTTCAAGGTAGTGATGGTGCAAGTTTTGAGTAACATGTTTTATTAATTTATTCATTGATCTTCACTATATCCATGTATAACCATGTGATCAGGAATCAAAATTTTGTTTGAAACCTGTATATTATTCAGACCATCTCCAACATTGAGTAAAATATTATGGTGATCAGGGTCCCCCAAAGAATGCATATTTGAATTAAGATACAAAAATTGGAAACTTCTCCAGCAATAAGAATTGAAAAAACTTGCATCAAAAATTTGGGGATGTGTACCTTTTGCAACATGTTTAAAATTTCCCTAGATTTTCTACCAAGGATCATTAATTTTCCTCCAAAAGGTAGGTTGGAATACATGTGTTCTTGAAGTAGCCTGTCCACCAACTCAAAAGAATGCCTATGAATCATAGGTGCCTCACCCCAGATTATCATAAAGTTTTTTTGAGAGCTTCACCCTTTTGATAATTCTTTGATACTCTTGATAAAGAGGAGTGATTTAACCTCAAGGGAATTCCAAAGGTGAGATGATCTGTTCTTCCATTTGGTAGATTCATGGCATCTGTTCCAATACCAGCACATTCCATATCTATTTTTCCAGATTATCTAATAGAAGCCATCAAGCATTTATATTGGAAGGTTTTTCCATACACACAAGGTCCATCAATAAAGAAGTTAGGGGGTTGGTAAGAATTGCATGTATTCATTTTCTGATCAAATATTTCCTTCTTTCAATGATGCAGAAGAGGAATATTTTTCAATTCTGATTGAGTTATCACAGCATTTTTTTTCCTCACAGATCCAGTTCCTTTTTTTTCCTAATTGCCTTGACTGATTTATCTAGCCTTGGAAGATCAGGGAAAGCTTCATTATTAATATGAAAAACCTCAGCAGAAATAAACTCATATCAAGGATGTCCATGCAAAAGTATGGAGTTAAAATGAATATATTCCATAAATCAGGATGTAAACACAATAATGCAGATAGCTTCAGAATGAATGCCTTAACCAATGAAACCAGAAATCCTGCTCATGTAATGAACCTGATGATAATTAAATCTTGGGTGATGTTAAATTCACAGATCCAACCGTGTGGTAGTCATGTAGGGCCCTAAACTGCTCAAATGAACTGCGGGGGCCCATAGACGACTGCAAAGGGCCATTTCAAACACGCATGACCCCCGGGGGGTTGTTAAGGAGCTGTGTAACCCCCGGAAGTTGTGCTAGAATTTTGGGAACCCCCTGGACCACACTTGCATTCCATAAACCCAAATTTGGGATCAAAGCATATTTTGTGGGACTGTTTTTCCACACCTAGCAATACCAAAGAGACTTCAAAGTGAAACCAAAGTGAAATTAAAGTTAAAATTGAAATCATATAAAATTCTGCAAACAATTCTTTCTCAACTCAAAAGTGAGAAAACTTTGTTTGTTCAATTGAAAGTTGGATTGAATACTGAAGTATACCATTGCATTTCTTTGCATGGGAACAGTGGCAAGCCCTCCTTCTTCTGACATGGCTGTGTGGAAGGTCTAAATTGATAGTGCCATCAACAAAGCTTATGAAGGGGAAAAAAAGGATTTGGGTAATGAACCATTGGAAGCCCCAATTGCATCCTCATCAAGGGTGAAAATTAAGGAACAAAATGTTTCACAGTAGGATTTGACCTCTGTTTGTGAGTAACATTTTATGTTACTGGTCTTTGCTATATTTAATTTGATTGAAACTGATGGAGTGCATGCCATCAATATAACTATTTAACTATGACAGATCCACTTGAACCACCTACTTTGAGAGCTTTTTCTACTAGGAAAGAGGCACAAAAATATTTTCAAACATGGGCAATGAAGCATGGTTACGCTTTAACAGTTTTCAACTCAAAGTGTGACCAATATGTGGATTTAGCCTGTGATAGAAATGGTTCCTATTCAGGAAAACTTCTTACCAAGTGGTCTAGACAAACTCAAACAAGGAAGGTTGGGTGCAAGTTTTCAATCCATGCAAGTTGCAAAAAGGCAGACCCCTGGTGCCAAATCTCCTATAAAGAAACACAACATAACCATCAACAATCTGAAAATCCCTTGGTGCATCCTAAAATGAGGAGAATCTCTGGGAAAGCATTGGATTTACTTAAGGAAGGCATGAAAGATGGGCTCAATAAGTTACAACTTAAGAGAAAATTGAGCAAGAATGATGGGGGGTATTATGTTGATGAACAAACAATCTATAGCACTAAGCAGAAGGTAACCCTTGCAGAACTAAAGGGTAAAAGTGTTATGGAGGTACTCTATGAACAGCTTGAAGAAAAAAGTTGGATTCACCGGTCAAAGTTCAGTTGAGAGGGTCACTTGGAGGCCCTGTACTTAGCACATCCTGAGGCAGTAAAGCTTTCAAAACAATTCCATCATATTGCTATGTTGGATTGTACTTAGAAGACAAATAAGTAAAAAACACCACTATTGCATGTTGTAGGAATGACAGCCAATTGCAAAACTTTCACAAAATCTCTTGTTTTTATAACAAAAGAAACGTTTTAGTTCTACAGTTGGTCTGTAAATGCATTAAAGCAGTTGGCTTATGATCCTGAGAGACTTCCAAAAGTCTTTGTTACGGACCGTGAAAAAGCTCTGATTTGTGCTATTGAATCTAGTTTCCCTGAGTCATCAAGACAATTTTGGACTTGGCACTTGTCTAAAACCATAAAAGCAATCTGTAAAGCGCGCTTTGTTAATGAAGTTGAAGGATGGAAAATCTTTATGACTCTGTGGGAAAATTATGGGGCCTCAAAGACCAAGGAGGAGCCAGAGTTCAATGATGTGGAACTCAGAGTAGGTCCAAATCACTGCTTCTTATTCTTCCTAGTTTTGGGTTCTGAACTTTTGACTTGTATAGTGTTTCTTGAAAGACTATGAGGATGTACTCAAGTATATGGAAAATAAAATTTTACCTATCAAAGAGACCTTTGTAAGAGCGTGGACTTGTATAAACCCAGATTTTGCAAACAAAACAACATATTGGGTTGAAGGGGCCCATGCAACTCTCAAAAAATCCCTTGCAAACTCTTCAGGAAACATATTGGATTTTTGGAAAAGCCTTGAAGGAACAGTTTTTAATCAAATTAAATTGTTTCATGCATCACTTTAGAACTCTCAAATTAAGTTAGGGACAGTTCTTTTATCTGAACTCTTACCATTGGGCTACAAATTGTCTTTAGAGGCAATTCATCTTATTAGGGAAAAATTCAAGAAATTCAAATGTGATCATGATGGAAAAGTGTGCACCAAGTCATATTCCAAGAATATGGGTTTTCCCTGTTCCCACCAAATAGGTAACCGTCTAGCATTCAGAGGATCTGTGGTACCCAAAGATTTTCATCCTCAGGGGAGGTTGGACTATGACCCTTGCAGTTCTAGTTCTGTAAGTTGGCTTAAGTTGGATTTTTCAAGTTGGATTGTTCAAATCACTAAGTGATTAATGCTTTTTGATTAATGCTTTTTGATTAATTATTCCTAATTCACTAATGGTTGATCCTTTTGAATTTTTCAAGTGAAATTTTGATGAAATTCTAAGCATTCCTCAGTTACATGACAAAGTGAATGCAATGATCTTGGAATCCCCAGATCATGAGCAAAGCGGCCTATTGAAGTATATCATTCAGAAGATTAAAAAATATTGATAAAAGCCAAGACTTAACCCAAAGTCTCACAATCAAGTAGGGGCAGGCCAAAATTGACAGATACATGGCAAGAACCATCTTGGTTTGAGCATTTTTAAAAACAACTCAAGGGGGAAAAAAGGACTAGAAGGGCTCCAAACAAGAAAAGACAAAAGATTTTAAGTATTTTCTTTTGGGACATGTTCATTTTTTTGGTTTAATGAACTTAGCTACTAACTAATGATGAATCGTTAGTCAAACATTGTAGAATCTGAATCTGAATTCCATAGTTCAGAGGAAGAGACTGAAAGTGAATTGGGATCACTTAATTTGGAATCAGAATCCTCTTCAGAGGAAGAGAAAGTGCAGAAAAGCTCAACCAGAAGCTCATCTTTGGTGAGTATTCATTTAATTGATCTGGTTAAAGAAATGATTACTAAGTTACTTTTCATTATAGGAACCAAACATGAAATACCTCAATCAAATACCCAAGAAATTCCATACGTTCTTGGTTGAGGTTTGGGATACAATTGGAGATGGGAATTTTGGATTAAGAGTCATTGCTAAATCTCTTAGTTATGAAGAACATGGTTGGTTTAATGTTAGGAAGTAAATGATTGAAACATTAGAGAAACATAAAGCATGCTACATTGAAATGCTTGGTGGTGCAAAGGAGGTTGAAAAGATTAAACAAATACTTGATGTTGAAGACATCAATGAAAAGATTCCCTCCTTAAAATGGCTGGCTAAATTAGATATGGGTCAAATCATAGCAGACACATATTCCAGACCTATATGTTTCATTTCATTGGAGTCATGTGATACTTATACTCTAATGAAAAGTGGTTTTACTGATCATTCAGATCCAATGTTCATTTCCTTTGTAAACAATAACCACTGGGTTCTATTAGTACTTGAGGGAGAAATGATTCCAATCCTGCCCATTGTAGCAAAACTACGTTCCTTGATTTCTAAAAAAGCCTCTGTTTGGGTTTATCATCTCAAAGATCAACTACAAATGTATTCTAGATTGTAATAGACTTTGACTTAATTTCATCATTGGCTTTCTTTCAAATTGTTATTCTAATGCAGCTAACAATTTCTATTAATATAAAGGGTTATCACATTTTGAACATCCTTATGTTGAGTGTTTTGAGTTAACATCATTATAATGAGTGCGTCAAATGAGAGTTGAATTTTAAGGCAGACCAACATGTGTGGGGCTGATTCAATCACAAGCTTAACTTATGTTAAGCTTGGGATGGGATCAGCTTAACACAAGTTGAACTTGTTTTTTTTTGGTGTTTTTACTTTAGGGCTGGTCAAAATACTTGTATTTGTTTGGGCACTTTTACTTTAGGGCTGGTCAAAAGGCTTCTGTAATTTTTGGGAACTTTTTCTTTAGGTCTAGTCAATTTGAGCTTACTTTAGGGCTTGTCAAGTTACTTGTATTTTTTTGGTGTTTTTACTTTAGGGCTTGTCAAGTTACTTGTCTTTTTTGTGGTGTTTTTATTTTAGGGCTAGTCTAGTTACTTGTGTTTTTTTGGGTATTTTAACTTTTGGGCTAGTCCATTGGATATTACCAATTTTTTTTGTGTTTTATTTTTTTATTAATTTTTTTGTTTTTTTTTTAACCAAAAAATGAACATTCTTTGATTTTTTGGTTGATTTCTGTTTTTTTGGAAGGTTTATTTAGTTTATGGGTTATGTTAGTACCCTTTTATTCCTTTCTTTTTTGGCTCACCACGGTCCGGTGGCGTGTGTAATCCCACACGCTGGCCAACCAGGCTGGGTCATCCGCGCGACTCTTTCAGCTGTGGAGGGTTGTACACGGCTTGGATTGGAACGTTTGGCGTGCCACATGGCTCAATGAGCTGTGAATTTAACATTTCCCTTAAATCCTACCCATTTTAAAAATAAAAATATGGAATGATGAAGCTCCAATCCTGGGTGTCCATATATTTCAGTAAGATTCACACTTCTTTGAGTCAATTCAAGAATTGTATAACCCTGAATTAAGAAATATAATGAAAATCATGAAATGTGAGTCCCCAGAAGCAAAAAATTATCAATAGCCTAAAAGCCCCCATAGTTAAATCATGTAAGGCTGAAAAATGCCAGCTATTGCATGGTCTTATGTACTCAAGACACCAAAATTTCAGTGTTATAACACTAAGTAGTTATTAAAACCTCCAATAAATATTGGCTCAATGCCAAAATGGTTGCCCCTCAAGACCAATGTCAGTTGAAATAACTTTGTAAAAAGTGAAAAAGACAACCTGGTGGGTATAATGTGGAGAAAATTCAATTAAATATGTCAACCACTGCCAGAAATTTCAGAATTCAAGCAAAAGTTCTGGGCAAAAGCTTGGTCTTCTGCCAAGAAATTTCTGAACCAAAGAGTTGATAGGGACTTTTCCATGTGTATTTTGTCACACATTTGCACCAAGGAGGTGCTTACTTCTATACCTCAGTACTAGAAATAGTTCACATAATTTTCAAGAAATCAAAGCTCCTACCCAACCAAAAATAGGAAAAATCCATGAAATTAGATTTATTATTCTGGAACAGAAAAATAGCTGATTTTTGTGTTCCCAAAATAGAAATCAGTGACCAAGAACTCAAGTTGACTTCTGAGTTTCAGAGGAACTTAATTAATGTTTTGGGCACTAATCCGTCAATTTCTACTGCTTACCACCCCTAAATGTTGGCTTAGCAGAAAGAATTATACAGAAGCTAGAAGAAATTCTCTGAAAATTCTGTTTCTTTGGGCTGGAATATAAGATCTAATTTGGTCACTTCCACAATTGGTTTAGTTTGTTTCTGTCACTGAAAATTGCTTAAGACAGTAGCAAAAAATCTTATAAGAAAGAATCACTCTACATAATGTGAAGTTTATAGATTCCAAAACTCCCCAGGGATAAATTGAACCAAAAACTAGCAGAAAGACATTCTACTTATGTGGAATTAAAGATAAATATAGAAATTTCAAAGATCATTCTCACAAGTGTGTCCAGTATTCTGTAGGATGTGATTTATAAAGCCCATCTGGGCGCCTGGCCCAGTTCTGGGTCTTTTTTGTAAAGCACATTTGGGGCCCAAAAAAGCCAGCTTTGCGCCTAGGCAGGAAAACTTGGTGCCATTTCAAGTGCCAGCCAGCGCACCACCAAATTGACCTGGTGCCTTTCCAAGTTGGTTTGGGCGTTGATCAAAGCTGGGTGCCACGACCTGCCAAATACAAGAAACAAAATCTAAAAGAAAAAACAGTTGAAAGTCCCAGGGAGAGAAAGTGGTAATTTTGGTGCAACCAGCTTTGATCTGGGACAAGAAAAACTTGGTTAGGCACCAATTTCTTACCCCCACAAGACCAACCTAATCAACTCCTTTAGGCGCCCAACCAAGTACCGCTGGGCGCACACCAAGTAAAACTTGGCCAAGCGCCCAGATGGGCTTTATACATCATATTAAAATCTATAGTGGTCAAAAACAGATAAAGAACCAGAGTTTGAAACATCAGACCAGATCTCAGTTTCTGCAACCAAATTTAAAAACCTGACTTGAATCTTAACTCTGAAACCAGCTTTTCTAGGACCTTTCACTATTTGGAAAATTCACAGAAAAAATGATGTAGAAGTAATATAAAGCAATTAATTATCTAGGAAACAGTCTTCATTCCCTGTAAGTTTTGTGAAAGAATTGATTCATGGAGAAAAACAGAACCATCATTCCCAACCTATTCTAATAGAAAATCCCCCCATTAAAGAGGAAAATAAGCTCAGTAAGATCCTTAAATAAAAGAAAAGAAGTTTCCAAAAGGATTTTGTTAGACTTTAAGTTGTTATATATTGTCATACCACAGGTTAAAATGCCTTCAAATGATAAAATACAATCTTAAATTAACCTAATTTCAAGCCCAAGCACACCCCTACCTACTCCTGTAACTTCCATGAGATAGTTTTTCTGAACACCCTTCAGCCTCCTACTTCTTCAAGGCTAACTCTCTCCATTGATTGAATGTCTTTATCTCTATGTGAATTTAAACTTTCCCACTTTTTGATTTGATTAACTCAATCTTCCCAGGCTTTTGATATGGTTCAGTAGTATCTAACTCTCTTCTTCCATGTACACGGTGTAGAGAATCCTATGGGATTATATAAATAAAGTAGGAAATAGCTTGCTTGCAGTCCTTGAAGGGGAATTTAGTATTATTTCTACTTTTTTGGAGTATTAGTATATACTAATAGTGGTTTTGAATTGCCTTCCCTTCTATTACTAAAGTAATTCTGCACAATAATTTATTTAAATTAATGACTGTTTTCTTTGAGACTTAATATATGTCTCATATCAGACCCAGATTAATTATTAACTGTTTGTGGATAGGATTTGTTGAAGAATGGACTTGATGTATTGGATTATTGGTTATTTATTGATCAGATATATTTGATCTTAACCAATATCCCAATATTAAAGGTTTCAAGGTTTTATCACAGGGATGGTTCAGGAGAGGACCCAAGGATGGGTTTACCCACAGGGGGCTTGGTAGAGGAAAAGTTTGGTGGTTGCTTTTTGTTGTGCTCTCTTTCTTTGTAAGGGTTATTTATTTATTGAAGGGTGGTTCTTCTTTAATTTGATGCTGAATATTTAGGCCACAGAAGAACTCTTATTCAAGCACCTGTTGGGCGGGTTATAAAATGGTCTCTGATTTCTTGTTTCCTTTATAACTGGTTTGCTGACAATATTTATCTGGGTAGGTACCACAGATGGTTACTGATAAATTGGGGTGAGCTGGGTGATAGGTGGCCAGATGGGATGAGATGGGATGGTGATAAAACTTGGATAGGGCAGAGAGACCCTCCTTGGATAGACAAATCCTTCCACCAGGGGTGCTCAGGGCTGCCCCTGTGGTTTCTCCCTGTTCTGGTGAGGAACAGGGAGATACAATTACATGAGAAATTTTTTCTGGTTGGAAAAAGCTTGTACAGTTACATGAGGAATTTCTGCTGGTTGGAAAAATCTTGTACAGGTGTTTCATGCATGCACAGCCCTGCATGAAATGTTGTGAAGTGGATATAAAATATACTCCTGTGCAGTACTGGTGGTTGGTTTGGTGCTACTTGATTCTTCCTACATGTGTTGCTGTGCAACACTGGTTGTTTCTTTGGTGCTTCATGGTCTTTACTGCCTGCATATATTGCTGGGTTGCCCTGTGATACTTGTACTGATGGGTTTTTTGGTATCACATGCTTCTGAATACATAAATTGCTGTGTGGTGCTGAGGTTTTTGGTACTGCATGGTTCTGGCTGTCTGCATATATTGCTGGTTATCCCTGTGGTACTTGTACTGATGGGTTAATTGGTATCACCTGCTTCTGACTTCATAAATTGCTGTGTGGTGCTGAGGTTGTTTGGTACTGGTACTTTATTTGGTATCACATGCTACTGGCTACATAAATTTCTTTGTGGTGCTGGGGGTTGTTGTTACTGGTACTTTGTTTGGCTCTGGTTGAGCCTGGTTCCACTTTCTCCTGCCTATACTGATCCTGTGTACTTCTGCACAGCTTTCTGTATGTGTATTTTCTTGTTTTTTTTGGTTATGGTTGAGACTGGTTCCACTTCCTCATGCCTATAATGTTCCTGTATACTTCTTCCCAGCCTTCTTTATGTATATTTGCTTGCATTCTGGGTGAGGTGACAGTAGCTGAACTAGTTGCACTTCCTCCTGTATCTGTATTACTGTATTCTGGCTGAGGTGACATGGTTGGTGTATGGTTCTGGTTTTGAGGGTAAAATGTTACTGGTATGTACTTGAGGGTTTGCAAGGTATGTTTTTATGCCTTCCACAGAGCTGTGACACCTGGTTGGGTATGATTTTTCCACAATTGAAGGGTTCTTGGGCTATATCTTCTAATCCATAAGGGGTAGAGGGGTACTTTGGCTGAGTGACTATAGGTTATTTTTGATGTAAAATCCTTTTCTGAGGTTACTTTGAGGGTTTGAGCTGTTATTAAACTAGAAAAGTGAGTTTGATGGCTATAGTGCAGTTTTTGACGACCACAACGGGGGGAAGTAACTCTTCACACTGATGTGTGAAATAAAAAAAACCAGGAAATTTTATTGGTCTTGAAAAATAATCTGAAAGTAAATTATTTCAATTAAAATGAAAAACTTTAATCAACATAAATATGAAATAGATTATCAATATCTTCCAATTTTTTTTAAATATAGATGAATCTCTGCCAGAAAACTCAAAAAAATATTATGCTCAAATATTGTTCAGATTTTTGTCTCAGTCATTTTCAACATTTGATATTTCCTTTACTTTTACTTTTTATTTTTATTTGTATTTTTGTTTAATTTTTTCAAATCATTAATCAGATCAAGATGATTTATTTTCACTAAAATATTTTTATCATTTTTCAATTTTACTTAGTTTTCAAGCAATAGGATGAGCCCCACCTCCAAATCAACAAAACCAAAAATTTCCCCAAAATTCTGGGAGCTCTAATAATGGAAAAAATCCAATTAAATCATACTTTAGAGCTCAAATAGCATCAGAAATATTTTCTGCTTTAATTTTATGAGTTATCACATACCTGTCTTGATTATTTAATGAAAAAAATCATCAAAACCACAAAAAAATCACATTAATCTAATTTGCTTTTCCAATGTATGAAAAAAATTAAATTTTGCTAGTTTTGCTTTTCACAGTGCTATTCTGATTCTTCCCTAAAATTAAATGTAGTAAAAATAACCTAAAATCCAAAAAAAGGCTTCATTTTTCCTGTTTCTGAAAAATCCAGTTTGGGGTATTTTCTACCATTTTGTATTATTCTTCAAAAAATGATATTTGGATTATTTCAATAATCAATCAATTTCAATCTTAAATAATATATTCTAAGATAAATTTTCATACAATTGAAAATAGGCCATTATTTTTCTCATGCATTAAACCCTTTATTTCACGCATGTTGACATTGTTGCAGGGTTTCTCCCCTTTGATATTTCATGCAAAAATACTTTATTTCATGCAAGTTTCAAGAAGTCATTTTTTTTTGAATTCTGAATGCGCAGCCCTGTAGCAGGGGCTCTTAAAGCCTATCCAAAGACTTTGGTAATTTTGGAGGCCTTAGAACCCCTTCAAAAATGCAATCAAAAAATGAAACAATTGCCTAAAAACAAATGTTTTCATGGGTTTTTGCATCCTTAGTTTGGCTATTTTAATTTTTTTTGGTTATTTCAGAAGCCATGAAGTTCGAAAAAAATTGAAAGAGCTTTCAATTATTCTTCTTTATATTTTTTTGGATGTATCCTTTCACCTTTCAAAATTCCATCAAAAAACGCAAAAATTCAAAAAAATCAAATTCCTCTTTGGACATTTGAATTCTTTTATTTTGCTTTTTATGTCATTGTTTTGGGTGATTCAAGATATCACAAAGTTATTCCAACAGTTAAATAGAATTTAAAGATCTTTTTCAGATTTTTTGGATTTATTATTTTATCTTAAACATTTCCATCAAAAAAGCAAAAAGTTTGAAAAATTCAATTTTCTCATTGGACTTTTGGCTCCTTCTGTTTGATCTTTTAATTAGTTTTTATGGGTGTTTTAGGATTTCATAAATTTAAAACAACTATTACAGATTTTTTCATTTTTTTTTCAGAATTTTTGGATTTCATTTTTTACCTTTAAAAGTTCCATCAAAAAAAATTCAAACAATTCACTTTTCTCACTGAATTTTTGAATCCTTTTGTTGGCCTTTATAATTGATTTTTTTTTTGGTTATTCAAAATTTCAAGATGTTAAGAAAACAAAAAAACACTTCATTAATACTTTTTAAAGATTGTCTGCATGTGTTCATACACTTTACAAACTTCATTCAAAAAATTAAAAATAAAGAATAAATATGGATAAAGAACAAATGGATACAAATATTAAAACTTATTCAACTATGATTGCTTTTATGTTTCTACTTGATTTTCTGGTAGGGAAAAGAACCTCATTACCAAGATCTGAATTTCTCTAAAAAAATTTACAAGACTTGGAATCCTTTGTCACAAAGCTTTTCCCAAGTAGATCTAACCTGGGAGCTGGCCAATGATCAGAATTGAATTTGAATGAGACTATATGTTTAGAATATTTTAAAAGAATGAAGCAAACAGGAGAAGATTTGGAATTTGGAGTGGGAGGGGAATTCAGAGGAAGATAAGTGCACGGCATTCAAGAAGAAAACACAACCACTGGACACTTATATGTTTCAGACAGAAGGAAACAATGGCATTGAAATTTCATCCACATATTTATGGGAGGTGGGCCATAAAGGTGGTTCAGTTGCCTTCTTGCTTCTTGGAAAGTTTCATCCCAGATATCACGCAGTAATGCTGTGTCCTTAAAGATTGGATTTGAATCAAGGTTTTTCACCATTTCTTTCCTGAATTCAATCCAGTCTTCTGACTTCCTCCCCAAACAAATGGCTGCTTCTCTAAAGCCACAGTTCCCATCCCCTATGACATCTTGAAAATTTGAAAAATGTGGAATGGCTGTTTTTGTGGAAATAACATCTTTGTATTGCAACTAAAACCACAAATAAGACTTTTTTATAACAGAAAATATGGACTAAAGATAAAACTCACTTCTTCAACTGAAAATTGGTCAAATATTTCAGAGGAAGAATAAGATATGTGCAGGAAACCTAGAGAAAACACCCCAAAAAAATTAGAAAAAATGGATAAATGTGAAAATATCAAATTTACTCACCTTCTCACTGATTTTTGGGGCTTTTTGTGCTAATAATTTCCTTCCAGGGGGATGGTAAGGAGCATTGCCAGCTTCATAGGAAACCTCTTGCCTCTTTATTCTTGTCCCAGGATTGTATTCAGGAGAACCAACCCACTCATTCACAATGATTCCAGACTTGTGATCAAAGTTTGAATGAAAATATTAATGCAAAATAATATCCAAAAAAATTAGCCAAAAATAAAAGAAAATAAAATCTCACAATCTTAATTAAATACACATCTGGAAGATCCTGATCTGCTGAATCTTCCCCTTCATCAAAACCTGGAACCTCTTTATGTTCAGAATATTCCTCTTCAGTCAAAAATTCACTCTATGTTAAAAGAATTGCAAGGAATCATTAAAAAAAACAACCCATTGCAGAAAAAATAAGTATATTTATTGAAATAACCTCTTCCTCTGATTCCTCCTTCTTTTTTACATTCCCCTCCCCTTGGATTGCTTTCCACCTTCTTGAAACCTGATCACATAAGAAAAAAAATAATTATGAAAGTTCATATATTTCTTTTCCAAAAAAAATGGTGACTGACCTTTGAATTTGCTATGAATTTATTCTTTGGCCTTCCTCTCCTCTTGGGTTCTTCTAAATATTCAAAACCAGATGGATCTCTTTTGCTTGAGGAATGAGAGATCTTCTTGAAACTATTGGCTGCTCCTTTTGGTCTTCCTCTTACTTTGGATCTTTGAGTGGAATTTGGCTCTTCAATAAGGGTAAGTTGATATCTGAAACTGTACAGATCCATGCTTTCACCCAGATAATATAGCTGTTCTCCAGGTAGCAACTTGCTGAATTCTTCAAAAAGTTTAGTAAAATATAGGTTTTCATTACTTTATTTGGTTGGAACTTCAAGTTTTTCTGAATCTTCATTTTATTCAGGGTTCACAGTTAACTTGAGAAAGGAAAATAAAAATCAATCAGGAAATGATTCATTTGAGCTTGAATACAAAAAAAATAAAAAGAGAGAAACTTACTGAGATGGGAGCTTTGAAATGCCATTGAGGATGAAAATCATCAAGTTGGAAGAGTTCACCCTTTCTGATGGCCAATTTGACTTTTTAAACACATGGTATACCCATATAAGAAGAGTAATCACAGTTGTTGAAATTGGTGGAAGAATCAGGAACTTGATGAAATGAATGAATGATTTTGCGGGAAAATTGGCTGTTCTTTCCAGAAAGATGATCCACACAGTGAGGCAAACCAATGAGATGCTTGAATTCTTGCTGAGAGGCTTCAATGGCTCTCCCATGGGTTTGGATGGTGATGGAACAGTAAATTCTTTGAACTACATTATAGGAAGATCCAATAGAATAATTGATGAATATTTTAATGTAGGAGTGAGAACCTTCTAATATTGATTTACTTGTGTTTTGAAAGTGAAATTATTTGTTTTCCAAATAGGAGACAAATTTTCTTTTTAGAGGAATCCAGTTTTCAAGAAGGTTGTCAGAAGTGGGAGTATTCCAGACCAGAGAAAATGTTGGGAAGTTTTTCTGATAGCTTGATTCAGATTTTGAATAGAACAACTGAGGGAATTGTTTATGGAATAGCTTCCATTAATCTTCAGATTTAAAGTTCTTCCTGCAATTAGTTTTAATATTCTTGAAAATGTGCCAGAGACAGAGAATATGATGAGAGGAAGGGAAAATGTTCAATTGAAGTGATAAGTGATTGTTTCTTGTCTCTCATACTCAAACTAGGTTGTTTATCTTCAAAGATTTTCTGAAGTTGAGTCAGGGCCAAATCATAGTTATGTTTTTTCTCTTGAGATAAAAAAAAGAAGGAAACTGAGAAGCTTCTAGCAGAATTTTTTAACCCAAGAATATGAAGAAGGGGCATTCCAAATTTGTTGGTTTCATATTGAAAGTCCATCATAATGAGAGTTGGAAATTTTTGAGAAGTTTCATGGAATCAGGGTGTTAAATGGATGATGAAGTAATTTTACCATTCACATTTTTCATTTTGTATTAAAAAGAAGAATTCCAGAACTCCAGTATGAGTGCTTCCACAGGAGTTTTTCCATCAAGTGCTTTTTTTTTTATTTGGGATCTTTTCTTTTAAATTATACAGAGATTTGTATTGATAGGTGATGATGAGTTATTTGTAAGAGAGGTGAGAGTTTCAAAGGGGGAACTCCAGCTTTGGATAAATTTTCAACCACCTCCTTTTGCTTCCCTTGGATTCTTCTGTGGATGGGATAAGTGGAAGGGTCATTTGAAGGTGGGTGGTTGTGCTCTGGACATATAAACTTCATCACACAAACACCCAATCTTCTTGAAAAATTTCCTGATAACCTGAAAGGATGATTGCTCTTTCTTGATATTTTTAATTTGGTGGTATCTTTTCTGGATTTATATTCCCCAGATATATCACATTGATAATTGTAGGCCTGATTCTTTCAATTTGCTACTCTTGTAGATATGGCTAATCCATGGGACTTTTCCCATGATTGGATAGCCTCAACAAGCTCTACCTTTTGATTTTATGATAGCTCAGGAGGAGGGGCCAGAGGGGTGGAATCAAGACTTTGAGGAGATGAAGAAGTATCAAGAGGAGTTTAATCACTACTTTGATTAGATGAGACAATGGAGGATGGGCCTGGTGAAACAGTCAAAAAAGTTCTGAAAAGTGGGTGGATGTTTTCTTGAGCCATTGAAAAAAGCAATGTTATTGTTCAAAAATGAATTGAAGGTAAGAGTTGATACTTGAGATATATATTGAGCAGAAATTGAGTGAAGAAGGTATTCAGAGACTTAATATAAGAGGGAAAACAGAAATTGGAAGTATCTGGAGTGTTGAGTTGTGTTGATAGGTGGTTGGTGGTGTGGTTTGGTGTGGTGTGGTGTGGTGTGGTGTGGTGTGGTGTGGTGTGGTGTGGTGTGGTGTGGTGTGGTGTGGTGTGGTGTGGTGTGGTGTGGTGTGGTGTGGTGTGGTGTGGTGTGGTGTGGTGTGGTGTGGTGTGGTGTGGTGTGGTGTGGTGTGGTGTGGTGTGGTGTGGTGTGGTGTGGTGTGGTGTGGTGTGGTGTGGTGTGGTGTGGTGTGGTGTGGTGTGGTGTGGTGTGGTGTGGTGGGGGGTGGTGTGGGGTGATGTGGTGTGAGGAGTTGTGGTGAGATGAGGTGTGGTGTGGTGTGGTAGTGGTGGGGGGTGATGGGAGGGTGGAACAGGTCAAGGGGGTGGTTTATAAGATAATTGGAGTACTCCAAGATGGGTGGTGGTCCCAGGAAAAATGTTTCAGTCATATTGAATATATGCATGTGAAGGGCTCAAAGAAAAGTAAAAAGACACTTGTTTGGTTTGGTTTTTGAGACACAAATAGTTCCTCAAAAATTAAAAAAGATTAATTTTTGAAAAGCTTCACATAATCCTTTGAAAGCTGCAGCTTCAAATATATAAAGGCAAACAAAAGGATTCAAAAATCCAGTGAGAAATTGATTTTTTCAAATTTTTTGCTTTTTTGATGGTATTTTTTAGAGTAAATAATGACATCTAAAAATTCTGAAAAAATGTTTAAAATCTCTTGAATGGTTCTTTTAGAATTCTCAAAGCTTAAAAAACCCAAAAAAATTAGTCAAAATGGCAAACATAAGGATCCAAAAGTCCAATGAAAAAATTGAATTTTTTTGAATTTTTTGCTTTTTTGATGTAAATGTTTAAGGTAAAATTACATATCCAAAAAATCTGATAAATATATTTTAACTCTCTTTCAACTGTTTGTTTAAATTATTGATAGCTTGAATCACCCAAAAAAATGAAATAAAAAGGAAAATAAAATGATTCAAATGCCCAAAGTGAAATTTGATTTTTTTTATTTTTTGTGTTTTTTGAAGGAATTTTCTAAGGTGAAAGGATAAATCAAAAAAAAATCAAAAAAGAATTGAAAGCCTTTTGAATGTTGATTGAGTTTTCTGGCAGCTGAAATAACCAAAAAAACAAAAAAATGATTAAAATAGCCAAAATAAGGACCCAAAAACCCATGCAAAAATTTGTTTTTATGGATCATTTTCATTTTTTGATTGCATTTTTGAAGGGTTTCTAATGCCTCAAAAATAAAAAAATTATTTTTGTTAGGGGTTTAAGAACCCCTGCTATGGGGCTGCAAAGTCATAACTCAAAAAACATGAATTCTTGAAACTTGTGGGAAATAAAGTATTTTTGCATCAAATATCAAAGGGGAGCCACTGCGCAACAATCTTGAAATTTGTGAAATAAAGGGTTTGATGCATGATAAATATAATGCCCTTTAAAATAAATATGGTTTTTTTCAACTTGGAAATTTTTCTCAAAATTGAACTATTGATTTTGGTCAAACAGTGCAAAGACTTACTTCCCCCGCCCTGTACAGGTATGTGTGCATGATCCAACTTGAATATGAATTCCAGATCAGTTCTAATAAATCACATCATGTGCAAGACCACTACAAGTGTATGTAACGTAAAGTATCAAGCCCACTGGAAATTATGAAAAAAACCTTTCCTCTCCTTTTCTACTGGATAAACCATCCTTCAAGCCACCTCAACAACCTTGCAGTTACTGGCATGTCTCCTTATCTTGGATTTATTCCACCCAAGAGATTATTACAATAATTCTTACTGTTTCATCTTCCTCCATTAGGTTTCATCTCAGAATGAGACAAAAATTAAACATCCTGCTATAATAATCTAAACTTTCCCCTGCTTTTTTTACTCTTTTGGGATCCAAAATAACCCTCTCCTCAGAGATTCAATCCAGAAATCCTCTTCTCATCCCAACTTCCTATCTTTTATATCCTAAGTACCCATCCTTTCAATCTAATCCTATAATCCTGATTTCTTTGAGCAGTAGGGGAAGTGCCCTCTGACTCTTGCATTCCAAAAGCATTTGTTAAAGATATAATTTTGATTCAATGGAGAAAGATGAATGGCCGCCAAAAAATGATAAAAAACATTTATTCATAAATTTGATTGATTAAAGAGCCAGAAAAAGGCAATAAAGCTTTTCCATAAAAAATTCTGTTACATATGGCCATATCTTTGATTAAGTAAATTTCAGCTGCCTACTATTCCAAAGCCATTTTTCAAAGTAAAAAAGATAGAAAAAAATAACAAAATCAAAAATCAAAAATAATCAAAGGTACAGTACAAAATATTATGGCATTTTTTTATTTCTTGCACAATTTCAGGTAAGGTCACTCACCAAGTCTCCAAATTAAATCCTACTCCTTAATCCCCTTACCTGACATATCTATGAGTATTTCCCAGATATTAAAAGCCTCATTGTTTAAATATTTCTAAAATTAATATTCTACAAGTTTTTTTAAAAAATTTATTTCAAACCTATTATTCAATCAGGCTTGCTGAAGTATTACTAGTTTGGTATCTATGGACAATGATAGTTTTTTTCAAAGGTATTTTCACAATGCCACAGAATTTTATTCCCATGCATGGCTTTTGTTGATTCCATAATTAATTCATGAAGAAATTACATTTGAATTTAAATTCTTTCAAGCAGATGCACATTCCCAGGCATGTGACCTGCACATAGCCGCAAGACCAAATAACATACAGCCAAAAAAAGCTTATTTGAAATGAAAAAAGCGTATTTTGAGGTAACCAAGTGATTTCTAAAACCTGCATGGAAATGTACTTCATATTTAATACTTTTCTCTGTGCATTTAGAATGAATGAAAATATGAATAAATGAAATCAAAATAAATAAAAAATCAAAGTAGAATATTCAATCAATTATTTAAATAAATACACCTAATTGGAAATTTTGAATTAAAGACTTTGAACAGGCAGAATTCCCACTAGAATTGATATTCATGAGGGCTGAAGGACATCAAAATGTTTGAATAATTTACAAACACCTGAAAATCCAATCAGAAGTGCACAATACCAATGAAATATATTACTAAAAAAGATCCTGTGAATTATTGGATGGTTCTTTGAATATAAATAATAATTTATTTATGGAAATGGCTCAAATGTTGGAATGATTAAGCATCTACCCATGCTAAGATACATAGAAAATATTCTACACTAAGTTTATTTGCACTTATAGCCTGAGAAAATCACCTGTTTGTCACCTATATCCCTGAGAAATATGGACTGGGAACCAATAGGAATCAAAGAAGTAAACCTTTATGATTTTTAGACCCCACACATAGTTACATATAAATGCAGAACCAATTCCATCTACTGATGAATTAAGGTGAAGTAGATAAGTATGGTGTGAAAAGCATTTCTTGGACCAATACAAGTTTGGCTTTCCATGCGCCCATCAGGTCTTTGATTTCTTCCTAGGGACTTGATTGTGTCAGAGTTTGTAGGCCTAAAATATTTTGCCCAAAAAGTCTGCCCTTGATGCCAATTAAATTTGGTCACAAAACCTGACCAGCCTATCTCCCCCAAAATTCCAACAGATTGATTTTTTTCAAGTACTATCATTAAATAGGCAGGTCAATGCAACCAGCTTTGGTTGGCACCAAGATAAACTTGGCCAAGCCCCAAGTCAACCTTGGCTTGTTTTCAAGTTCAACCTGATTTGCACTAAGGTGACTTGCACTGGAAACATGCATGCTTGACAAAAACAACCAAGAAACTCAAGTGCTTCCAAAACAGATTTTACACACCAAAAGTAATTCATGGATTGATTCAGATAGTTTCTGCTAATCCCAATTCATTATGAGGAAATTTGTTCTGTTTTAAGTCTTTGAAAACCCCAAATTGACTTGAGAAAAACTATTTTAAGTTATTTCAGGTAACCAAACAACTTTTAATCAATTTCCAACGTGGCAGGATGTATACCAGGCGCCACCAATTCATTCTAAATATATTTATGGATCATGATATCTTTATTGAAGGTTCCAAAGAGATCATATATACTGGTTACAAATTTATTCTCCTGTAGAAGAGATGTGAAATACCTCATTAATCTTGTGTCTCCTCTTTTCATTTTTTCATTTCTTGATATTAGCCAAAAATGACCAAATAAAACCTTTTCACTTGAAAATATCTGTATTTATAAGGATTTCACTACAAATTTTGAATAATACCTTTATTCTAAAACTCTATCAATGCTAGGATATAGATGGTAGCAAGGCAATTGGCATCTATTTGACTTTAATTTCTCATGACTTTATTAAATTTAGATAATGAAGAGGAATTTCATTTCATATTGAGATTTTTTTTCAGACCAATTTTGTCAGCTCTCTGATACCAGGAACCTTGCAGGCCTTTAGCTACAGAGAGTGATAAAAATGCTGGAATAATGATAATTATTATTATTCCAATGATAAAAACTTAGAAGCTCAAATAAATGATATAATAAGAGCAGTTGCAAGGTTTAATTGGTTTGGTAATAAATGGTTTTCAATATAATATAAAAGAGGGGCCACAGTATTATACTACTGGGGATCTTTACAGACTAGCAACCTCTCTTCAAGGGGCCTCCTTAGGCAGTTTAAGAACCTTGGAATAAAGATGGGTGCCTTAGAAAGGACTTATTCCACTAATGGCCGGGCTTAACAGAAAAAATGGCCAAGACAGGAAGGGTAACACTCACTCTGAGCACCTTACCACGAGAATCCTGGAATCATTTGGAAGGGTTTCAGAGCATATGGGGTAGATTGCTTGACTAAACTTCAATGGTTGATTGGTTAATAAGGGTAAATAATACTACTACAGACTAAGTCATAAATCACTTGCTTATCTTCATATAAGCACTTGATCAACAATTACACGTTGTCTGATTGATAATAAATAATTCCTGGGAACTGATTAACTGATTGGATCCAAAGAGGTCTGCATAAATACCTTTTTGGGGTGATTTTGATCTTCTCAGGGCAGGTAGAGAGAGTTCTGCTTGTGGGCTGAGGCTGGAAAGCCAGTCGGGGCAAAATTAGCACGTCCACTTGGTGCTGTCAATCAGCTGTCCTTAGATCGGCTGGATTTCTGTACTGTTTTAGCCACAGGATCTGTTAATCTGTTATGGCGTAAATTTGATCATTCTGTACTCATCCTTCATTTGTACTATTGATATTTTTTTAAAGCGGGCAGATGTGGATGTTTCCAATTTCCCATCATCTGCTGATCATGTAGATAATTTTTAATAATTTTTATGAACACTCCTTGTAGTGTTTTGTGGTCTTCAAAGATCAGGGTCAGTGATTTACATGGTAATCCTTGATCTTTGATTTATTATTAAAAAATGTTTTAAACTTAATTTTCATTAATTTTATTTAAGTTTTGATTTTTTTAGATCATTAGTAATGCATATGTCAGTTTGTTACATATACTAGGCAACTCTAACTAGGTTGTAGCTCTTTTGAGCAGTACCTGGTTGTCAGATTAGTCACAACAGATCCAGACGCGGGGATCAGTTAGTACAGATGCGCGCGGGGTAGGATCTGCTGCGTGCGTGGCAGAATCAGCTGCGCGCGGGTCTCTAGTACGCGGGAGTCTGCTACTACAAGTACGTAGGGATATGCAATGATGCGGGGCTGTGCGCGGGAATTGTGACATAACACATTTCTGCGTGTAACTCCTAAAATATACACAACACCTCAATTCTGAGTGAATTTTAGGTGTAAACCCTATACGTGACAACACGTGTGAAATATTAAAATTGCCAAAAAGTGCCATACTGGTGTTGTAATTCTTAGTACTTTTCTTTTTAATTATTTTAAAAATTTAAGGACTTGGAATTCAAGGGTGGGGTCAGTTAGTGACCCTACCTAATTTTGGGTGAGGAATTTATTTCTGTAATAATATTCATGGATTTCTCACTCCTTATTTTGTTAATTGAGATATTCTTAATTTCTCATAGTTTTTTGTTGCTATTGACAGTTTGCTCTGTATATAGTAGCAAGCTGACAAATTTTTGATGGAATGTTTTTTTTTTCTTTTTTTTGAGAAGAATTATATATATCCAATTTTCTGGAGAAAATTTCAAATTTCCCAGGAAAAAGATCCACCATCCCTTTTTTCTTCCCAACCTTTCAAATTTTATGCCCACCTTTCTCAATTTTCTGGCTGCCATTTATACATGAACTGGCTACCTGACCCAAAGTTCTTTAATTCACTGCCTTGTTTGTTTGCTACTCTGACTGTGTTTTTGGTACAATGTTGCAGAAAAATTACAGGAAATAATTTGGGCTTGAAAATAAATAAATCAATAAAATAAGGAATTATTTTTATCACATCCCCTAACCTAAAAATCCTGGGCATTGCACTTCTGCATGCTGTCCCCCACATACTGCACAATGCTTTATTGCACCAATGTTTCAAGAATTTTATTTTTGAAAAATTTTGAGCTGCATATCTGTAGCCAGGTTTATAAAACCATCACAAAACATATTTTAAAGTTTTTGAAGCATTAGAAAACCTTCAAAAATTCAATCAAAAAATCAAAAAAAGGCATTGATTTTCTCTCAGGTGCAAACCTTTAAGTCAAAGGTGTTCTATTTCTGCGCATAAAATGCCCCACAAGGACAAATCCTTCATTTCACAGAAATTTCATGAATTGCTTTTTTTTCAATTTTGACAGTGCAGACCTGTAGCTGGTTTTTCTTGAATCTTTAAAATAAATTTTTGGTAATTTTGGAAGCATTAGAGCCCCTCCAAAAAATCATTCAAAAAGAAAAAAATCAAATTTCTCATTGCATTTTTGATCCTTTCCTGTGCCTTTTCAGTGCAGTGTATCAGATTAGGAAGCCCGCCATTTTTTTGACGAAACACACCATGTTAATGGCGGTTTTCTAAATACACATACCCCTTAACTGGTGTATTTCAAAATGGTGCGTTTCATGAAAATGGCTTATTTAAAACACCAAATTGGCCATTTATGCATCTTCATTCATTACCATGCAAAATGCCCAAAAAACCCTCTATCATCATCATTCTCATTCTTCTCAAAAGCCATTTTGGTGATAATTGAAATGTTGGGACTACCATCCTACTACTATGAAATATGTTTGAGAGATATCCTAAGCAAGAATTAATATGGGATAAACACTACAATATCTACCTACCCCTCTTGGTTGACCCTGATATCAAAGTTTATCTCACCAAGGTCACCAAACAGTTAAAACCTTTGTCACCCTACCTTCTCAATCTCAGTCCCTTAGATCATGAAAAATCACTCCTCAATTCAATTTTACTGTCTCATCTGCCACATTTTTCCTCAATCCATATCCACTCACCATCAACAATACATGATAAAAAAAAACATTCACCATCTCCAATCTTGAAGCTTAGCTTGTCTTGAGTCAAAAAAATTGAATTGGGATATAATGACTCTGGCCTCAAAGGAGACCCAAGAGATGGTCAAGAGGTGGAAATTCAATATACACACCTTTTTAACCAATCCCATTACACCCATCCTACCAAATCCCAACACAATCCCACCACCAACTACTCAATTGTCCCAAATCAATCCTGAGCTAGATCCATACGCCATCAAAAAATCATCCCAACTTAGAAGCAGTGCCTCAATCCAACCATGATATGTAAGCCAAAGCCTTTAAAATCCTTTTTCAGATCTTTTCCTCAGTCAGCTTCCTTCCCTCCTTAGAGCCCAACCAGTGTCAGTCACTCAATTTTTCTCTCTCTCTCTCTCTCTGCCCCCCCCTCTTCTCATTAACTCAACCAAAAGTAGACATGTAACTGCCATTAAAGGTTAGGACCACACCCATTGCTTCAATTCCTGTAAACCTGAACTTTTCCAACTTCTCCTCCTAATCCAATCTTAGGTCTTTTTAACATCCTGAGTTTTGTTGATAAATTGGCCTCAATACCCATGGGTTGGACCAATAAATGGTCCAAAACATCTCAGTTGCTGCCTTGCAACTTGTATCCTCAGAGGCTTTCTTATTTCCTTTTGTCATTGACTCTCATTGTTTCTTTATTTCTCATGTTTATTTCTTACTTTTGCTCACTCTTTTCTTTATCAAAGCCTGTCATTAGTTTTCATATATTTCCATAACTTCTCTGTTTGAAATATAATAATTACTTCTATAAAAAAATTTGAAATAAATCATTCTTAGAGTTTTGTTTGGATCTTGAGTTGGTAGGCTTTATTTATTTTACCATTGATTGGTTTGGTGCTTGAGTGATTGAGAGATGTTTAGATCAACATGAATCACTCATCTGGGCACGGACTAGGTTGAGATTGTCTCATGATGCATGCCAGCTTGGATTAGAATCATCCAAAACAGATTTGGATGATGGCCTGAATGATGAGGCAATGATCAATCATCAAATATGATCAACAGACCTCATTAATACTCATCAGCTGGATCAAGTGTTTTGGCATGAATTATTTTGCCAATCTCAAGAAGACTTGATCATCCTTAAAGACTGCCAGCCAAACCTTTTTCCTCTCATATTGCGCAACTTTATGCATTCCTTCACATTGGCTCATACTTTCCTGTGATGCATCCCAAAAAATTGGCTATTTGCCCAGATTTTTCAGAGATCTCTATTTGTTCAAGATACACAAACTTTCCATGATTCAAGCAAATATACTGTCTTTTCAGGGAGAAAGGTAACAGGTTCCTTAGAAAAAATGGTCGTGTGTGAATAAATGTACAATAAATTCAAAACAGGAAGGGGGGAGGGGGGATGATGAGTACATAGATTTAGAGAGCACATTTTTTTCACAGGATCTCTCAAAGGCAATGGAGAGTGATTATGACTCAACAAGATTGGCCAAATTTTTTCTCCATCCAAACAAAGACTTGGATGAACAGAAACACCTAATTTGGGGAGTTGGAGGACCAGGCTATTAAGATTGGGTAGATTATATGAGGATTGAAGGAGAAGGAGGAGGACAAGCATGAAATAGTGAGAAGGTGAATTAGTCCACCGGTTGGGATGGGAAGCCAAGTAGTAGCTGGTGATCATGAGGCTAATCAAGCTGATTGGGATCCAACAGTGGGGGGATTCATTTGTGCAATCCTTGAGCAGGCCAGGTCCATAGATCTTGATCTGATTGCTCAACTTGGTAGGCTTTGATGACCAAATGTGATGAATTGTGAGTCCAAATTCAAGGTTTTTTCCGGAGAGCAACCCTCAATGGCTTGAGATTGATGGCCAAGAGTTCACAAAAGTTATGAGACTTGAGATACATTTCCCACCATGCCAAGCCCTCTTTTTTGGAATTGTCAACCAGGACAGGATTGGTCTTGTTGGGATCTTGGGGATGTTTGACTAAATTTATGTTTGTGGATGAATTGGATTATTTGAGCGCAGCTGATTTGACAAGATGATACAATCCTATGATCTTTATCTTGACTTCCTTGGTGATTTGCATGGTATCCTGGAGGAGGAAGAGAGTCAAGTTGATATTATGAGGATGAAGGTCAGTTTGAGTCAAATCATGAGGGCCAAAGTTGGGTGTTTGATGAGAGAGAGACTTGCCATTAGTTTTTCAAACTCTTGATTGAGCCTCTGTTTTTTGTTTTGGAGGATTGAGGGGATGAAAGAATGGAATCAGAGGAGGTTAAGGGACCCTTGGGGGGGGTGAAGAGGTTGGATTGATAGTTGGGGAAATGGTGAGGGATGTCTGAGGAGGGGGAGGTGGTGGTGGTGGTGGTGGTGGTGGTGGTGGTGGGAGGTTGGGGTAGATGATGATGATTGATGGTTGATGTTGTTTTTTTTTGTTATTTTTTTCATCTGCAGCATTGAGGTTGAAAGGATGACTGGTTAAGACCATTAGATCAGGGTCTAAGCTGGGGAGGCCAGAATTGAACTTGAAGGGAACTATATGTTTGAAATCTTCTAAAATAATGAAGAAAATAGGAGAAAATTTGGAATTTGGAGTCAGAGGGGAATTCAGAGGAAGTTAAGTGCAAGTAATTTAAGATAAAAGCAGAGCCACTGGATACTTATATGCTTCATCAAGAAGAAAACCATGGTATGGAAATTTCATCCACATATTTATTGGAGCTGGGCCAGAAAGGTGGTTCATTTTACTTCTTGTTTCTTGGAAAGTTTCACCCCAGATTTCATGCAGAAATCTTTTGTCCTTGAAGATTGGGTTTGAATCTAGCTCTTTCACCATTTCTTTCCTGACTTCAATCCAGTGTTATAATTTCCTCCCCAAAGAAATTGCAGCTTCTCTAAATCCACAGTTCGCATCCCTTATGAAATCTTGAACATTTTATATTTGTGGAATTTCTTTTTTAGGGAAACTACAGTCTTGATATTGGAAATAGAACCAAAAATCAGAATTTCTTTATAAGATAACATATTTTATGAATATAAAACTCACTTCTTCAATTGAGATTTGGTAAAAACTTTCAGAAGAATAATAAGATGATGTACATAAAACCTAGAGGGTAAAAAAAATCAGAAACACTGAAAAAATGAGAAATTATCGAATTTAATCACTTTCTCATTTATTGTTGGTGCTTTTTTTGATTATAAATTCCTTCCAGGATGATGGTATGTAGCATTGTCATCTTCATTTGATTTAATTTGTCTCTTAAATCTTGTCCCAGGATTGTATTCAGGAGAAGCAACCTTCTTATTCACAATGGTTCCAGACCTCTGAGAGCTGTGAGAATTATTGGCCCACAAGCTTAGTCAAAGAGAAGTATTTAAAACAAAAGAGATGCTGAGACAATAATTTCTTATGATTGAACCTTAATCTGAGGCAGAGGGAATGGCACACTTTTGAATGTGAATGAATGGATGGAAAACAGCAGGGAGAAGAGCTCCTTAAATACAAAAGATGGTGCTCATGTGGAGCTCATGTAATGACAAGCAAAGAGCAAAAATTCCGCCCCAAATGGTCTCTACAGGCTTCAAAAGCCCTGTTACTTGGTTTGGGCTTACTCAGCCCACTTTGCATTAGTTCTGAACCCTTTTGACCAGCATGTACCAGTCAAAGTTGGTGTTTCCACCCTCACAGGGCTGAAACAGCCCCTTGATGTTCAGGCCCTGGCTGGTTTTCTATTACAAATAGCCCTGTTACCTGGTCACATTTCTCTTCTAACCGTACTGGCCCTTCCTATACACTCACAGGCCTGGTTTCCTCCTGAAACCAGGCCCCTGGCCCTCAAAATGGCCAGGTTGGACCCAGAATAACTCTGGGTCCGTCCAAGAACTCATGAGGGGGGGTGTAACTGGCAGGCGTGCGCCCCCCCCCCCCCTCTCCTTCACTCAAATCCCCTGGGGAGGTGATTAAATCCCACTCAAGGGGCCCTGGGGGTTGATACCCTCAGGAGTCGTCACACAGAAGGTGGGCTGGGTGGTGGTCAGGCCCACCCAGCCCCATTGGTTGCCTCCCCCTTGGTAACCAGGGGGGGAGATGGTCCCATTGTCATTGTTCTTGAGGTGGGTAGGTGATCAAGTCCCCTCCCACCTCACCAGTTGCCTTTGTTGCAACCAGCTTGTTGGTCTGGTCAAGGAGGGACCAGCCATCCTCCCTTTCCCTTGCAACCAAGTGAGGGGAGGGACGGAGGCAGGGGCCGCCAGCCCCCATGGCGGCAACCAGCCGGGTGGCGCAACCGGGGCCGCGGCCACGCATAAAGGGGGTGGGGGGACTCCAAATGGAGTCCCCTTCCCCTTACAACGGCCCTGGGCAGGCTGTCAGGCCCCAGGTGAGAAACAAGCGGCCCTGAGCGGGCCGCAACACGGGGGGTGGCCCCAATGACCCCGCAAAATATACTTTGGCGGGCCAGCCTGTCTGGCAAAGTATGTCCATAATAATCCTTGGGCTCATAAATACCCAGATAAGCCCATCTGGCTAAGGTGGCCCGTCAAGTCCTGTGTCCCAATTGACTTGGAAAACGTGTTTTGGCGCCCAAATGCCCAAAACCAATAACATCCACATAGGCCCATGTGATGTACAATGGGCCATGGAGGCACATTTTTGCATCCCTTGTGGATTACACACTAATACGCACATTAACTGATTGCATCCTTATTTTAACACACCCCCTTAATCCAAAAGGGATTGTCAGCCACAAGACAATTAGATGTGTCCAAATGACTGCACAACTCATATGTCTTGCTGGTATAGTGTTTAATTACTAACCTCACCTTCTATTACCTGCCACCAAGGTCCCTGGTTCAAACCACCATGGAGACAAGAATGATTACTGATCAGGAGTTTCAGAATTATATAATAATTTTTATAATATTTATATTATTTTATAAGTATGTTTTTATGAGTATTTAGTATGGAACTAAAACCTTGATAATGTTTAATTTCAAGATGGGGATCCAATATAGCTTTGAATTAAGTTATGAGGACTCAGGTGAGTCCCAACTATCTATAAATAACTTCCCAATAAGTTCCTTTCCTTTGGGGACAAGCTATAGTAATCAATTTAAGCTATACTCTTCACTCTGTATAAACCAATCACATAATCTTAATATTATCTTCCTTGGGATGTGATTATACTTTGATAAACTCTCATGAGCCTTGAAAGCGTCCACTCAGAAGGTCCTGGGCTTAGTTGTAGGTTATATAACTTCTGGGGTATGCAAATAAGACCCCTATACATTGAAAATCCCCCCCAATGAGTACTAGTACCCTATTTCTCATTGGGCAGGATATGATGGGGTTCTGAGCCCTTGAGGACGAAGCCAGAGAGAGGCTAGCACTCCCCTGATGATTCCTTGAGTCCCCTGAGGGCTCCTGTTACCTTAAAAAAGGAGGGTCTTCACCCTATAGCCCCTTCATCACCAGTTATATATGATTATTTATTTGTAAAAGAATACGGCAAGAGTTAACAAGCCCAAAAATCTTAGTCCTAAGAAGGGATTGCCTGGGGCTATCAACCTTAGGATTATATTCAACTAAAAATCTTATTGGCAACTTCAATTTTGAGTGGAAGGTCCTAATTGGAGTATTGACCCTTGTGTGTTACTAATATAAAGGGTGTGAGCTTATTTATAAGCAAAGCTCCTTTGAGCTTCATTATTTGAAGCCAGGCCCCTTACCTTCTATAAAGGTTTAAGGTGTGGCTTTTTCCTCACAATACCTAGTTATTTTTTGAGTCTGTGAGATTTTCAGCTTTTGTTTGAATTGTTTGAGTCAGAAACTGACCTTAACCTTGGTTTTGACTTATTATTTCAGGTACATCCATGGCCCAGTTTGGCAGTAGAGGTTGTATCCATGACAGGGATTTCATTTGCATACTAGACACAATACCTTGATTTTTGTTCATATCTCATGCTTTAGTTAAGATATCTGCAATCATTGCTCCAGTGGGCACATACCATAACACTATCTCTTTTCACTTTGCTACATCATGTATATAGTTGTAATGAACATCAATATGTTTTGTTCTTGAATGGAACACTTGGTTCTCTGCCAACACAATGGCACTCTGGTTATCAGAATATAACAATGCAAAACCTTGTGATTTATTTGTATGTATCCTCTAAGACCCTTCTGAACCATTTTACTTCCTGTGAAGCTGACAGGTACACTCTGTACTCTGCTTCTGTTGATGAAATACTTATTTCTGACACCTTTTTGGAAATCCATGACACTAAATTCTTCCCTAAGAAGCATAAGAAACCACTTGTTAATTCCCTAGTGTTACCATCTGCCCAAATTGCATCAGAATAACCATCCAAGTCAAAGTTTTCTGAATTTGAAAACTGCAGTCCCAGACTGATTTTTCCTTTAAGATACCTCATAACTCTCTTAAACGCTGGCCAATGCCTCATTCTAGGTCTCTCTAAGTTTTGTGACAAAAAACCAATTGCAAACGCAATATCTGGCCTTGTAAACTTCCCCAAATAATTTAAAAATCCAATAGCTGACCTATAATCATTCCCAGATTGAAAAAACTCTAGATGCTCTTCATCTGTAGACTTTTCTAATGGAATGTTAGACTGCATTGGAGTACCAAAATCTTTTTCATCCTCTAAGCCATACTGCTTAAGTAGAGCTGACACATAATGTTTCTAATCCAACTTGATCCCATTCTTGCTCTTACTAACTTTCATTCCCAGCACCTGCTGTTCCAGACCAAGATCTTTTATGTTGAACTCCTTTTTGAGTGTCACCATGACTCTCTCCTTACCATTCCCAATGATGATAATTTTGTCAACCAAAAAAAACAGAATTTCCCCTTTCTCACAAAGAGATAAGGGTTTGCCTCACTTGTCCTGGAACCAATCTCCATCAGTTTCTTACTCATAGTGTTATACCATGACCTAGCTGCTTGCTTTAATCCATACAGGGATCTACAAAGCTTGAGGACATATTCCCCTTTATCTGCTGAGAGGAAACTTCTCAAAAAAATTTTCTTCATATTTTCTGGCTTGGGCTCTACCAGCCATTCCTTGAAACCATCAGTAATTTACATATACACAGTCTCCTCCTCTCCAAGTTTTGCATTCAAATATGCAGTCACAAAATCATCTGGTCTGATTTCTTCACCCAACTCCACTGCGAAAGCAATGATGTACCTGAAGGTGGAAAGCCTTCCAGTTGGCAAGAAATTCTCCTGGTAATCAATACCCTCTCTCTGCTTGAAGCCCTGTGCAACGCATCTAGCCTTGAACCTCTTTGAAACTCCATTAGTATCAAACTTCTTTGTTAACACTAATCTAGATCCAACAATGGTCTTTCCTTTTGGAACTGAATCCTGCTTAACCACTTCAAACACACTATTATTCTCCAGAGAATCAAATTCCTCAAAAATAGCTGTCTTCCAATTGGCTCTCTGGTCAGAATTCATAGCTTGGCCAAAGCTATTTGGGTTAACTCTATTACCCATCTCTGAACTTAACTGTAGAATCTCATTAAGCATACACTGTTCCCAAAGTGTATCTTCCTCATATTCTGCAAAAGCATAATGGAACTTCCATTCACCATACCTATCAACAGGTATTCTCATCCTGCCACTCCTTCTAACTTGAGGTGGAGGCTCATCAGGTTCTGATTCCAGGGACTCCCCTGAAGCCAGTACTGAACCCTCCTGTGGCATGTCTGCCATCTCAAAGTCATCATTAATTACATTCTCCCCAGCCTCTGCTGGTGAAATAGGCTCTAATGCTATTTCCTGCTGTGATTCCTGAACAGCAACATCTTCACTCCTCTTGAGTGGAAAGGTACCTTCTTCAAATTTTACATCCTTACTACGGATAACCTTTCTTTTCCTTGGACAATAAATCCTATATGACTTACTTATTAGATCCTACCCTACAAGTGCCCCTGTTCTGGCTCTAGGATCAAACTTACCAACCATCTCATTATGTTGGACACTATAATACACTAAGCAACCAATTGTTGTTAGGTGTGATGTTTTGGGGTACAACTTCCAAAACTGATAATGCGGACTCTTCCCATTAACACTTACTATATTGTGCAACAGACACACTGTGCACACCAACTCAGCCCATGAAACCTTTTTTAGACCAGATTGAGCCACAATAGTTCTGACTTTGTCCAATAAATTCCTATTCATGCTCTCAACTATTCCATTGTTTTGTGGAGTACTAGCAGTAGTAACTATATGAGTAATGCCATAATCATTCAACAGTTTCTCAAACTCTTTACTAACAAACTCACCACCTCCATCAGTAATAACCCTCTTGATCTCCTTCATCAAACCATTCTGTTTCCAGACTTTGAAGATTACTGAAACCTCCTCTGTGGTCTGATCCTTTCATCTTATTGGTTTTACCCAAACATAATTAGTTTCTGTATCAACTAAATTGATGAAGTATCTTGCCCCTCCAAGGGACACTGGTGTAAATGGCCCTGAAAAATCAATGGAAAATTCCTCTCTAGGAACTTCTGTAAAATCTCTACTCTTTGAGAACACATTCCTGGTCTTGGCCCCTAAAGCACAACTTTCACCGTTGCTTTCCTGCACCTTAAGGCCACTTCTATTGTGAGCAACAGTTCTCAGAGCTGAAAGCTTGAAAAAGTTAGCACAGTGCAACTTATTCCAAACTTGTCCACTCAGGATAGTTCTCACATTAAAATCAATAGCAAAATTATCTTCTTGAAGATAATTAATCTGGAACCCTTTTTTTCAGAGAACTCCAAGAGACACAAGGTTATAAGGCAGATCTGGTACATAGAACAATTTCTCAAAAGATATTTTGAAAACCAAGTGATTTGCAAGAATAACTTTTGCAATTCCTTTAATCTTAATTTTTATTCCTTTTTGGCCAATATTTACAACACCATCAAAATCTCTAAGATTTGAAAACAAATTTGGCTCAAAAAACATGTGTTCTGTACAACCAGAATCAATCAAAACAAGAACATCCTCCTTCAATCCTCCTGTAAGGAAAGAGAAATTATCAGCCACTGATAAGTTCCTATCATCAAGATTAATATTACCCACTTCATAATCAATCAAGTCCATTTTTTGATCCTCAATGAGCTTTGCCTTCTTTTTGGGGACATGTTCCTCAACAGCCTTTTCTGATGGGAATTCCAATGCCACAATAGCAATGTTCTCCATTGCAAGGTTGACCTCCTTGTCTTCCTTGTCTTCTTCTTCAGAATTCTTCCTCTTCTTGACCTCCTTGCAATCCTTTGCATAGTTCCCCTTCTTCTGACAATTATAACATAAGACCTTTGATAAATCCCTCTTGGCCTTTGCCTTTATTCTGTATTTTCCTGTCTTTCCAACCAGAGAAGTTCCTGTGCCCTCCTTCATCTTAAATTGAAGATCATCCTTTTCAATTCTCTTCAGCACATCCTCTTCCCCAGGAAGTGGATCCAATTGAGATATAATCCTAACCAAGGACTCATACTCCTTTGGTAGTTTTTGCAGAATTAAGAGTGAAAAACACTCAGAATCCATGTTCAGCCCAGAGGACTTGAACTTAGCAATGCTTGATCTTGCCTCCCCAACAAATTGTTTAAAGTTTACAAATTTCAACTTAAACAACTTATTGAAAGCAATCCCCTTCTGATGAACAGAATTACCAGCATACTTGGCCGTGAGCATCTTCCATAAAATGCTTCCCATCCTCTTCTGTTCCTCTTTCAAAGTCTCAGCAACCCATGCCATATGACTTTCATCCAAATGCCTAAGAATGAGATGGTAAGACTTCTTCTCTACCTCTGAACTAATAAAGGTATCATCTGCATCCATAATCTCCCCACAGCAAATTTTTTCCAGCTCACTGTCCATTAAGACAGACCAAGCACTATAGTTTTGACCATTCAAAACAATCTTGGTGGAGCTGGATCCTGGGATATAAGACATATTCTTGGAAAACTTGAGGTCCTTGAGTTTTTCAAAAGTAAGGTATAAGGGTCTATCTTGCTTGAAAATAATGATGATGATGGTACTGATAATGTGTGAGAATTATTGGCCCACAAGCTTATTCAAAGAGTAGTATTTAAAGCAAAATAAATGCTGAGACAATAATGTCTTATGGTTGATCCTTAATCTGAGGCATACGCAATGGCACACTTGTGAATGTGAATGAATTGATGAATGAATGGATGGAAAACAGCAGGAAGAAGAGCTCCTTAAATAAAAAAGATGGTGCTCATGTGGAGCTCATTTAATGACAAGCAAAAGGCAAAAATTCCGCCCCAAATTGGCTCTACAGGCTCTAAAAGCCCTGTTACTTGATTTGGGATTAATCAGCCCACTTGACTTTAGTTCTGAACCCTTTCAACCAGCCTGTACCAGTCAAATTTGGTTTTTCAACCCTCACAGGGCTGAACCAGCCCCTTGCTGTTCAGACCCTGGGTGGTTGTCTATTACAACCATCCCTGTTACCTGGTTAAATCTCTCTTCTAATCATACTTTCCCTTTCTATACACTCACAGGCCTGATTGCCTCCTGCAACCAGGCCCCTGGCCCTCAAAATGGCCAGGGTGGACCCAGATTTACTCTTGGTCCAGCCAAGAACTCATGAGGGGGGGTGTAACCGGTGGGTGTGTGTGCCCCCCCCCCCTCCTTTACTCAAATCCCCTGGGGAGGTGATGAAATCCCCCTCCAGGGGCCCTGGGGGTTGATACCCCGAGGGGTTTTCACACAGAATGTGGGCTGGGTGGTGGTCAGGCCCACCCAGCCCCATTGGTTGCCACCCCCTTGGTAACGGGGGGGGGGGGGGGAGATGGCCCCATTGTCATTGTTCTTGAGGTGGGGGGGTGATCAAGTCCCCTCCCACCTCACCGTTTGCCTTTGTTGCAACCGGCTGGCTGGTCTGGTCAAGGAGTGACGAGCCATCCTCCCTCCCCCTTGCGACCAAGCAAGTGGAGGGAGGGAGGTTGGAGAAATGGATGGGAAAGGTTTTATGGACGCTCTATATGAAATGCTCCGGGGAAACCCAGTGGTTTTCAAGGTCAAAATTTGGTGGAGAGGGTCACTTAGAGGACCTTTTCCTGTCTCATCCTGATTCTATAAAACTTTTCAAAAAATACCATCATATTGCTTTGTTGTATTGTACTTATAAAACATATAGGTACAACATCCCTCTATTTCATGTTTTAGGAATGACAGACAAAAAGAAAAATTTTAAAAAGGCTTTTGTTTTTAAAAAAAAGGAAACATATGAGTTCTACATTTGTTTATTTAATGCATTAAAGGATTTGCATTATGAATTATGATCCTGAGAGGCTCCCCAAAGTCTTTGTGATGGACCATGAAATAGCCCTGATTTGTGCTATTCAACATAGGTTCCCTCAGTCATCCAGAAAGTTGTGCTCCTGGCACTTGTCTAAAAATGTTCAAGAAAATTTTGAAGGTTGCTTCATTAATTACAATGAAGCATTGCAAATTTTTATGACTCTGTGGGAAAATTATGGGGCCTCTAAAACCAAGGAGGAGGCAGAATTCAATTATGGGGAACTCAGAGTAGGCCAATTTATTGCTTCTTCTGTTCATCTCTTCTGGGAATGCTGATGTTGAAACTTGTATACAATGTTTCTTGAAAGACAGTGAGGATGTGCTTGAGTACATGGAAAATAACATTTTCCCTATCAAAGAGACTTTTGTAACAGTTTGGACTTGTGTCAACCCAGACTTTGAACATAAAACAATGTCTTGGGTAGAAGGTGCCCGTGCTACTTTCATAAAATTAGTTGTTGGATCTTTGGGGAACATTTTGGATGTGTGGAAAAACCCCCAAGGAACCATTGAAAACAAAATCCAATCAGTGAATGAATCACTTAGAAACTATTTAATAAAGTTAGGAAACTGTTCTTCCAAAACAACTTTTACCTTTGGGTTACAAATTGTTGATTAAGACAATTAAATTCATTGGAAAACAATTTGAGAAGTTAATGCGCATCCATGAGGGCAAGGTGTGCTCAAATTATTATTTAAAACCAATGTGCTTTCCATTTTCCCATATTTTAGGTGAAATACTAGCATCAAGAGGATCTGTTGTGCATGAGGATGTTCATCCTCAGTGGAGGTTGGACTTCATAGTACTATGAACCTTTCATTGAATTAATTTGTCTTTTTGGGTTTTTTGAAGGTTACAAATTATAGGATTGAAAGCAATTATAGGATTCACAGATTAATTGTTGTTTTTCTTTTTGAAATATTGACACATATCCAGTGCTTGAAAAATCCCCATTTTTTAACAAGTTGAATTCCGTGCTTGATGGATATTTTAAAGTCCATGTTCAATTATACAGCTACTTTGATTGCAAAGCCAAGGCTTGAGCCAAACAAATTACATCCCAGCCGTGGTTGAACCACATTGAAAGCCACATTTGTGAAATTTCAAAATTTTAAATTGGTGAAAGAGAACTTAAGAGGGAAGAAAAGGTTAAAAGGGAACAAAAAAGACCAAAGATAATGAGTCTTTTATTTTGAGAACTGTTCATTTTTATGTTTTAATGAACTGATGGGAAAATGATTTCTGTATTGCAATGAAGGCTCTTCATCTGAATTTCATATTTCAGAGGAAGAGAATGAAAGTGGAGTAGGCTCCCTTCATTTGGAATCAGAATCATCTTCTGAGGAGGAAGAACAAGTGGATAAGTAAACCAGAAGCTCATATTGGGTGATTTTTGCTTTCATTAATGTGAATAGAATGTTGTTGCTATGTAGGTTTTGATCATAGAAATCCAAAGTGAAATACCTCAATCAAATACCTGAGAACTTACATCAGTTATTGGGAAAGGTTTGGGATACAGTTGGAAATTGGAATTGTAGATTTAGATTTGTTGCTAAATCACTTGGGTATGATGAGAATGGAAGGTTTCAATTCGGAAAGGAAATTATTTAAAAGTTGAGGAAAAATAAGACATTCTATTCTATGATCCTCGGTGGCAGTAAAGATGTTGAAAATATAGAAAAAATACTTGATGTTAATAACATCAATGAAAAGATTCCCTCTTCAAAATGGCTTTCAAATTTTGATATGGGTCAAATAATAGCTGATACTTATGGAAGACCATTACGTTTCATTTCATTGGGTTGATTTTGTGCTTATACTCCTATGAAAATGGGTTTAAAAAAACAATCAGATGCTATCCTCATTTTCTTTTTCAACAATAATCACTGGGTTCATCTTTTAATCAAGGGAAAAATGATTTCAATCCCGCCCATTGTTTCAAAACCTGCTTCTTTTACTTCTAAAAAATCATCTGGTTGGGTTGATCATCTAAAAGATCAACTTCAGCTGTATTCTAAGTTATAAAAATCATTATCATTTCACCATTTAGGTTTGATTTCTGATGCTGATTGTGTGATCTATTAATATAAAGTTTTATGACATCTTGAACATCATTATTTTGAGTGTTTTTAGTTAACATCATTATGTTGAGTGTTTTGAATGAGATTTTCTTGGTAAGTCAGTTCAACTGGTGTTGGGCTTATCCCATCATAAGATTTATTTTTACTTCTTGTGATGTTATCAGCTTTATTGTGACTTCTTGTGATGGTATCAGCTTAAAACAAGTTGAACTTGATTTTTTTTGGTGTTTTTACTTTAGGGCCTTTCCATTAAGGTTGACTTGATAGAAGTCTTTTTTGGTGTTTTTACTTTAGGGCCTATCCATTAAGGTGGACTTGACAGAAGTCTTTTTTGGTGTTTTTAATTTTTGGATATTCCATTGTGGTGGGCTTGATAAAAGTCCACCTCATTGGATAAGCTTGACACAAGATGAAATTGTATTTTTTGGAATTTTTAATTAAGGTCTGGTCCATAGACTTTTATTGTTTATATAATTTTTGGTGTTCTTACTTTAGGGCTGTTCCATAAAATTTTTCATTGTTTATTTATATGGGCTGCGCATTCATGGCCAAGTGGTGAAAATTTTATAATTTCCATTTGATTTTTTCTTCAATTATTTTGATTTTTTTTTCTTTTTTTGGTGTTTTTCTTTTGTTTTGTTTTCTTTTTTTTGTTCAATTTTTGATTTATTTTTATTTATTTATTTTTTCATTTCTTGCATTTTGATTTTTTTTTTTTTTAGATAAACGCAAACAGGTTGTGAATGGCTGCTCACAGCCCATTATGGGCTTGTGGGCGTCTGTTCATGGCCAAAATGGGTTTTGAGTGGCCGTCCACAACTGAAATGGGTTGTGATTAGTCATCCACAACTGAAATGGGTTTTGGAGCGGCTGTTAATGACTGAAATAGGTTGTGAACCGCACCACATGACCTAATTTGAATTGTGAACAAGTTTCCTAGGGTTGGCAATTTAAAATTTTCCTAAAAAAATGACAATGAAAAATGAAAAATAAAATTCAATACTTAGAAAAAAAAGTATATATATAAATTTAAATTTTCCTCTGATTCCTCTGTTTTTGAACCTTTCCCCTATTTATTTTTTTCATTCCACTTTATTGAAGCCTGAATACATACATGAAAACTCTTAATTATGAAATTCAAAGTTTTTGTTTTTGTTTTTTCCAAAAAATGATTACTGGTTTTTGAATTGTCTGTGAATTTCTTCTTTTTCTTTTGTCTTCTCTTGGTTTCTTCTAAATATCAAAAAACAAATTGATCTATTTTACTTGAGGACTGAGGGATCTTCTTGAAATTATTGGATTCTCCTTTGGCTCTTCCTCTTACTTTTGATTTTTCAGTGGAATTAGGCTCTTGAATCAGAAACCATTTATATTTTGCACTGTATAGCTTCTTCATTTCACCCAGATAATACTGCTGTTCCCCAGGTGACAATTTTTTGAATTATTCAAATATTCCAGCAAGAGAAATTTTTTCATTACCTGTTTTTGATGGAACATAAAGGGTTGGTTATTCTTCAGTTGAATCAGGGTTCAGAGTTAACTGGCAAAAGAAAAATAGATATTAATCAGGAAATTATTCATTTGAGCTTGAATCAAAATAAAAATCAAAAACTTAATAAGAAGGGAGATTTTACATGCCATTGAAGATGAAAATCTCCGAATTGGAAGAGGTAACTCTTTCTGATAGCTATTTTTGCTTTGTGAATACATGTTATACCCATGAAAGAAAATTTGGGTGTATCAGAGTTGAAATCTTCAAACAATCAAATGGCTTATTTCAGGCTCATCCATTTTTTTTTAAAAAAAGAAAATATTTTTTTGGTTAAACCAATTGGTTCATTGGTTTTTTTTATAAAAAAAAACATTTTCTTAAAAATTTATATTTTTCCTGATATAAAAAATTTAAAATTTTTTGAAATTTAAACCCTGATATGCCCTATTGATTACAGTTGGTGCAAGTGGTGGAAGATTCAGGTACCTGATGAAATGAATGAATGATTTTTGAGGGAAAGTGGCTGATTTTTCCAAAGAGATGGTTCACACGGTGATGCAAACCAATAAGATGTTTGAAATTTTGCTGAGAGGCTTCAATAGCGCTCTCATGGATTTTGATGGTGATTGAATTGTAAATTTTTTGAACTACATTAGAGAAAGAGTTGTTATATGAATTAATGAAAAATTTAATGTCAAAATTAATGTCTTCTATTCTTGAAGTAATTGTATTGCCAAAGTGAAAGTATTTGTTGGCCAAATAAGTGGCAGTTTTTTGTTTTTTGGGAACCAGTTCTCAAGCAGATAGTGTGATGTAGGGGGATTCCAGACAAGAGAATTTTTGTTGAAGCTTTAATGATAGATTTATTCAAATTTGGAATGGAATAAATTATTCCATTGATTCTTGAACATGTCCACTCATCTTCAGATTTGAAGTGCTTCCTGCAATGTTTTTGAATCTTTTTGAAAATATGCCAGAGACAAACAAGATGATGACAGGCAGGGAAAAAGTTTTCAATGTGACTAATTGATGTTTGTTCTTTTTCTTTCAAAATAACCCTCGGCCCTCAATCTCTAAAATTTCCTGAAGTTGAGGGAGGTCCCAATAATAGTTATATTTTTTCTCTTGAGATAAAAAATAGAAGCCAACTGAGAATGTTTTTCAAAAATTGTTTACCCCAACAATATGAAGAAGAGTCATTTAAAACTTGTTTTTTTGTATGTGAAGTCCATCATTAGAAGGGTAGGGAAAAATTTGAGAATTTTTATTTAATCAGGGTTTGAAATGGAAAAAGAATTGAGTTTTCCATCCATTTTGTTAATTTTTTAGAAAAAGAAAGAATCACACAGTTCGAGTATGAGGGCTTCAATGGTGGATTTTCCATCAAGGGATGTTTTTTGAATTTTGGATCTTTTATTGTAAACAGTATTCAGTTTATATTGACAGGAGAAGAAGAGGTTTGTATAATATAATTTAAGATTTTTAATGGTTTAAATACAGCTTTGTTTAAATTCTAAACAGTCTCCTGTTGTTTTTCTTGAATTCCTCTGTAGATTGGATGAGTAGAATGATCATTTAAAGCCAGATGGTTGTGGTCTGGACATATAAACTTTGCCTGCCAGAGACTCAATCTTTTGGAAATATTTCAAGATAATCTGAAAGTAAAATTGTTCTTTTTTAATTTTTCAAGCCTCTGGGTATCTTTTCTGGGTCTATATTCCACATATTTATCAGATTTATATTTGTAGGTATGCTTCTTGAACTTGAATACTTTGGCAGATCTAGCATATCCATCAGAAAGCTCCTATGATTGGATGGTATCAAGGAGCTCCTCCTTTTTAGTATAAGATAGTTCAGGAAGAGGGGTGGAATCAGGATTTTGAGTGTATGAGGAATGAAAAAGAGGATTTGAATCACTAGTTTTATTAGATGACATAATGGAGGATGGCCCTGGTGAAACACTTCTGAAAATTTGGTGGATGTTTTCTTGAGCCATTTTTAAAAAAGATTCTCTTTTTAAAAAATGAATGGAAGATAGGAGTTGATAGTTCAGAGATTTGTTGAGCAGAAATTTAGTGGAAAAAGATATTCAGAGACTTGATATCAGATGGAAATTCTTTTCTAGGAAGTATCTATTGAGGTGTATTGATTACTTGAAGAATTGATGTGACAGGTTGATGATAATCCAAAACCATTGTTGAGGAGATAAAGAATTGAATTTATTATGGAAGATTTGAATTGAGGAGTATTTATTTTTAAGGTTTGGAGCTTTGGTGTGGTGTGGTGGTGTGGTGGTGTGGTGGTGTGGTGGTGTGGTGGTAAGGTGGTGTGGTGGTGTGGTGGTGTGGTGGTGTGGTGGTGTGGTGGTGTGGTGGTGTGGTGGTGTGGTGGTGTGGTGGTGTGGTGGTGTGGTGGTGTGGTGGTGTGGTGGTGTGGTGGTGTGGTGGTGTGGTGGTGTGGTGGTGTGGTGGTGTGGTGGTGTGGTGGTGTGGTGGTGTGGTGGTGTGGTGGTGTGGTGGTGTGGTGGTGTGGTGGTGTGGTGGTGTGGTGGTGTGGTGGTGTGGTGGTGTGGTGGTGTGGTGGTGTGGTGGTGTGGTGGTGTGGTGGTGTGGTGGTGTGGTGGTGTAGTGGTGTGGTGGTGTGGTGGTGTGGTGGTGTGGTGATGTGGTGGTGTGGTGGTGTGGCGGTGTGGTGGTGTGGTGGTGTGGTGGTGTGGTGGTGTGGTGGTGTGGTGGTGTGGTGGTGTGGTGGTGTGGTGGTGTGGTGGTGTGGTGGTGTGGTGGTGTGGTGGTGTGGTGGTGTGGTGGTGTGGTGGTGTGGTGGTGTGGTGGTGTGGTGGTGTGGTGGTGTGGTGGTGTGATGATGTGGTGATGGGTGATGTGGTGGGGGGTGATGGGTGGATAGAAGAGGTGAAGGTGGTGTTTTATAAGATGATTGGAGCACCCCAAGATGGGTGGAGACCCCAGGAAAAAACTTTGATTCATATTGAATTATGCATGCCAAAAGGCTCAAAGAAAGGGGAAAGAACCCAAAAGGGGTTTATTGTGATGCTTTTTATGTTTGATTTTTGAGACACAAATAGTGCCTCAAAAATTTGAAAAAGATGATATTTGGAACACTTCAAAGAATCTATTGTAAAAATGCTGCTTCAAATATTTCTAATCATTATTAATTAATTTAGGGAAAACAATAAATCAATGATAAATAAAGACATACAATGCCTTTTCTTTTGAATTATTTTCATGGCGATATATCATTTTATGGGTAAAACATGTGACAAGAGTTCAGAATCATTTTGATTTTTATCTTTTGATTCCATTCTAAAGTTCTTCCAATAATAATTGAGGGAAAGTTTGAAGCAAGATGGAAAAAAAACCTTTCAATACAGGTGTTACTTTGAAGTTTTTTATTTTGGATTCAATTTTTGGAGGCCCAGGATGCATCCAAAAAATATATTAGAAATAGTTTTAAGTGTTTGATTAGATTTAAAATACCTCAACTCACCAAAAAAAAAGCAATTCAAAATGCAAACAAAAGGATCCAAAACTTCAATGACAGATTTGATTTTTTTTTTTTGAATTTTTTGGTTTTTTGAATGAACTTTTAAGGTCAAAGAATACATTCCAAAAATCTATAAAAAAAACTCATAAAAAGGTCTTTGAGTGATTTCTCAAATTCTGGGAGCGTCAATCACCAAAAAACTTAATCAAAAAGGCAAAGTAAAGGATCCAAAATTGGAACAAGAAATTTTTTTTCTTTGATCTGTTTGATTTTTTTAATAAACTTTGGAAGGGGTTCTAATGCTTCCAAAAATAGCAAATATTCATTTTAATTGTTCAAGCTACCCAGCTACAGGGCTTTGCCTTCAAAATTCAAAAAAAATTCTTCAAATGTCTGTGAAATAAAGTATTTTTCAATGTGGGAATTTGTTGTGCAGACATATAACACCCATGATTTAAAGGTTTTCACTTGTGAGAAATTAAATATTACAAAAAATAAAAATAAAATTGGCAAAGAATTCTTGGAAACATTTTTTTCCTTTTCTTTTAATCTTTTGGTGTTTTGACATCTCAAAACTCAACAAAAGAGCTTTAAAAAGATTTTTTATTATTTTCTGGATGTATTCTTGGCCTCCAAAAATCAAATCCAATATAGAAAAACTTCAAAATATCACATCCTTTCCAATTTTCTCTTTTTAAATAAGCCATCAAATCCTATCTAGTTTTTTTTTGAATAATTTTGGCAAAAAATACAATAATGAAACCAAAAATTTCTCTGACAGCTTATTATAGGTGTTACCCCCAAAAGAATTCATCACCATGAAAATCATTTGAAATGAAAGGGGTGGTATTTCTTTATTTATCCTTTTTTTCTTTCATTTTCCCTACCATTTTATTATCATCTGAAATATCTGGAGTTATTGGCTTAATCAAAGCCTTTAATGGTCTAAAACTTTTCTCTTGGTGAGTTCTGAAACTCCAATCTTCTTATAAACCATTACATTAACCTCTTCCACCCACCAACCCATCACTACAACACACCAACCATCATCACACCATCTCTACCACACCACACCAAAGCATGCACCACCCCAATCCACTCCACACCCCTCCACACCAAATCACACCAAACCACACCACACAAAACCACACCACACCTCTCCTCTCCGCAAATCACCACACCACTCCACTCATCACCACTCCACACCAGAAACAAATTGTGGCTTTGTTTTGGCCCCAAAAATACTAAAATGATGCCAAAAGGCATTATTGGCTGCATCATGGTAATTTCTGTACTATAATCAAGTCAATTGGCATGCTTTCCCACCCCAGGAAGGCATACAGAATTTTCAAGTTTTAAAGGGGTGAAAAGGGTTGGAGAACACACCATGTTGTAGCGTGTTTGGGCCCCAAAGGTCGTTGTGGCACTAGGTGACTAAATTAACACCTCTAGACCCCCTGTGGGGTCTTTCTGGGCTATAATTTTATGGATAATTCAATGATGGAGACAAATTGAGTTGATTTGATATTTTAGAATGAAATTAATATAAATTATTTGAAAGGAATTCAAATCTGAGCTCTATCAAAAAAAACAAAACAAAAAACACTTCATCCAATGTAAGAAAAATGACAAAAATGATAAGTATTTTTTTCACAAAATGGGATATTCCAAATGAAATTTAGATACCTTTGTAATATATATATATATATATATATAATGATAAATATACAATTACATGCTATGCATTCAAATTATTGGAAATATTCAAACAAAAATATTATCCAGTACATATTTAAATAATTTTAAAAGATTTGAAAAAAATTAATCATTGATTGAAATTCAATTTTTTTGATGGAATGTGGATGCCTTTGAAAGAAGCATGTAAAATAATGAAAAATGGAATTCATATAAATTTACAACCCTGGTTTGTGAACAGAGGTTCCCAACACGTGCAACCCCCAGGGGGTTGTGTACTACACATTCACAACTCATTTGGGTCATGAACCCTTTTTCAAAAATCAAATGAGTTGTGAAAAAGTATAAAACAACCCCTGTGGGTTCTGCGTGTCAAGACTTACACTTTATTTTTTTACAAATTTTGTTGAACTTTTTTTGATGTTTTTTTTTGTTTGATTTTTTATTTATTTTTATTTAATTTTATTTTTTATTTTTTTTGTTTCTCATGGACCTGAATTTTTGAAAGGAACACCAGGAATCAAAATGGTTTTTTGGCATGGCTCAAGACCCATCTGAGTTGTGAACCCCATGCCACAACTCCAAAGGGTGGTGTGGCACGACTCACAACCCATCTGATTTGTGAACGGCCATTCATAACTCTGTGGGTTGTTGGAAGCCGTACACAACTTGAAGAGGTTGTGAACCCTGCCACACAACCCATTTTGAGTTTTGTATGGGTTGTGTAGGTTTGTGAATTTATCACAACCCTTTGTTAAACCATAAGAAAAATTAGAATGAAAAATATGGAAAAACCCTTCTATTTCAAATTATTTTCACTTTGATCAATATTTGTTGCGTTAAAAACAAAAATAAGCAGTCAGAATGATTTTTTGTCTTTTATTTGTATTTCTTTCAAAATTTTGTGAAAAAATTGAGAGAAAATGTGATGCCTGATGTAAAAAAACAAAATTAAAACTATGTGTTTCTTTAATGTGTTTTCACATTGGATTTAGTGTTTGGAGGCCAATAATACATTCAAAAAATCCCCAAAACATATTTTGAAGTGCTTTAATTGATTTTCAAAAATTTTCAGATTTTGCATCACCAAACCAAATTGATTCAAAAGGCAAAGGAATGGTCCCAAAAAAGCTGAAAAAATTTTGTTTTTTTGTTTTTTCTTTGTTTTTTCATTTCTTTTTGATAGATTTTTTGAATTTTTTCAAATTTTTCATAACTTTTCAAACATTTTTTCAAAAACTTTTAGACACCCAGCTAAAGGGCTGGAGCTTCAAAATTTCCAAAAATAGATTTCTTGAAACATTTGTGTAATAAGAGATTTTCCCATCTGTGGAGGTAGGCAGGGGGTTGTGCAACACCTGTGAGTTTCAGGGTATGGAAGCTGATAATAATAATGAATAAAAAATAAATAAATAAATAAATAATCAGAAAGGAATGTATATTGATAAATTTTTGAATAAGAATGATGAATTGACAAGTTTGGGGGTATCAGTAAATATTGTAACATTCATAAAGTGGATTGAAAAGGGATGGGTCAGTTTAAGGAAGGTGAAATTAAAGAAAACTCAAAAACATCAGTATTTTTTGCAAAAATTAGATACAAGACATAGGAAAGGGACAAAAAATTCTTTTTTTTTCCCTCCCTGGTTTCTACATCTCCCATTAAACCTGTTTTTTAGAAAAAATGCAGATCTGGTGGACAGATTCAGAGATAAATTACATATTCTGAATTATGCCAAGCCCCTATCTTTCAATTAAAATTCTTGAAAAACTCACTGGAATGATTTCAAATTTTCTCATGTAAATTCTAGTTATAATTAACCATGATCTTCTGTTTAGAAAATTTCAATGGTAAATTTTTTTGAGGTTATACTATTTAAAGGTGAAATCAAATTCTGAAATCTTTTTCTAATAAATCAAGAATAATGATCATTCTTTTGTAAACCCATTTTCTTATGTATATATCAGTTTCTGAAATAATTAGTCTCCAAGATTGGAAATATTCTTAAAGCATATATTCCAATGAATTTTGATTTTGTAGTGAAGATTGAAACATGAATTGCTTTATTAAGAAGACATAATCTTGTAATTTATTTCAAAAGACTGAAACAAGGTTGAAATAAAAATTAATTCCAATGGAATATGAATTCATTCAAGAAAGGATTCCTGATATTATTCATGCAATCAGTATTATTTCATTCTTTCAAAGACTATAGATAAATGTTTCCTTGAAACTAGAAATTTTCTGTTGTTATAATTTGAATGGGATGCAAATTTTTGTAAAAAAATTGTTTAAAGAAACAATTCATTAAAAATGGGATTCTTTTTGCTTATATATTTTGCATTATTTTTAAAACTTTCCCTTCCTTTAAAATACCAGATAAACTCTTTCTCCTTGAAAAATAAACCTACATGAAAGAACCTTTGAGCCCTTGGATGTTTTAAGAATTGTTCATTTTTGAATATCTGAAGCAGAAGCTGCATAGGTGAAGTTATGAATCCCCAGAAATATCTCTACAGAGATACTGAATCATTTAAAGGACTTCAAAAATCAATCCAAAAAATAGAAACAAAAACCCACAATATTCAACAATTCCCTTTTTGAGCATTCCCTTTGAACATTTTCTTAATTTAATTTGAAATTTTCAATTTACAAAAGTTTTTTCATCAAACTGAATAGCTTGAAGATAGTTCCCAATGATTTTTTTGATGGAATTTGGCCCCAAAAAAGTGGAATCAACACAAAATGAAGGAAAAATTAATATTATCCTTTCAATATTATTTTATGAAAATCAAGCTTCAATATTCCTCAAATTTTTTTAGGCTTTTAGAAAGAAAATCAAAGGTTAAAATGAAATTTATCTGATTTTTTCAGTGGTTCCCCTCCCCCAAAATTTAATTCAACATACAAGGGGGGTTTTCATTTTTGAATCTTTTTTTATTCTGTCTTAAAAACTACTGAAAAAAAAACAAAAGGAAAAGGAAAAGGAAAAGGGAAAGAAAATTGTGGGAAAAAAGGAATATATATATATATGTATGTATATTTTATTTTACTAAAATAACTAATCCAATTATATTGCCTTATTTTTATACCGCATTTCCTCTTAGTTAACAGTACCTCATGAACAAAATGAAAATCATTATAAACAATTTTCTTCCAAGATTTAGAATACTTAGTCACAGATTTTTTCCAAAGTGCATCTAATCTGGGGGCTGGCCAAGGATCAGACTTGAAATTTAAGGGAACTATATGTTTGAATTATTTTAATATCCCAAGGAAAATAGGAAGAGATTGAGAATTGGGAGTGTTTTTTTAATCTAGAGGCAGAAATTTCAAGGCATGAAGGATTAAAAAAGAACCACTGGACACTTATATCTTTCAGCAATAATGAAACCATGGCATGGAATGTTCATCCACAAATTTATTTGGGCTGGCCTGAAAAATTTTTTTGAGTTTTGTTCTTTCTTCTTGAAATTTCTCAATCCATATTTCATGCATTAATTCTTGTTTCATGAAGATTGGTTTGAAACCCATTCCTTTGAACATTTCTTTCCAGATTTCAGTCCATTCTTTTAATTTCCTTCCTATACCAACATCTCTTGCTCTGAGAAAAAATTTCAAAGATCCTAAAAGATTTGGACAGTGTGATCTAAGAGTAATAGGAGTTTTAGGGTGGTATTTCAGCAGAAATGAAGCCTTTTTATTGTAACTGAAAGAAGAAATCAGAGTTATTTAAAAAATAAAGTATGTTTGGAATATTTCATTGAATTCTTCCATTTCAATGCTCTCAAAACTTCCAAAAGAATAATAATATAATTTGAACCAAAGCTATTAGAAAATCCAAAAGAAAATTTGAAATAGTAAATGTTGAATTTTGAGTTGATTGCTCCAGTTAAAACAATTTAGAGAGGATGAGGAAGATTCTTATGATGCCAAGAGGAGGGGATCTAGGAAGCCAAAGGAGGGCACTCTGTTTCAAGTTGAGTGATAAAATATTATTTCAATTCACTTGATCAGGCATCACTATATATATAGACTAATTTCAGTATGTTTGACAAGTGGTTGAATAGGAAGGGTAACAATGAATAGAAAACACTCAATACTGGACCATTAGAGTCTGCACAACTTGGAGGACCATTTCAGGAGGGGTTGAGACAGATGAGCCACATGGGTTGAGATAAAGAATTCACTAGAGTTATAACTACTTGGTATGAAATAAAGGAATCACCAGACTGTAACACTCATGAGGATAGTAATGGTGAAGACAAGCCACTAGGAACAGTGATAAATATGTAGCTAGAACTATAACTAACTTTGAATAGTATGAAATAAAACTCTAGACAAAGTCACTCAACAGCTGATAAAATTTATTGCACTCAAGTTTTAGGAAATAAAATTAAGAGACCAAAATTCAAACACTAAAAAGAACCCCAACTTCAGAAATTGAAAACAATTTCTCACTTTCTCATGTTCAGTTTTAAATTTTTGTCAAAATAAAGTTTTATAAGGAGAATTATAAGAAGATTCATCATCTTCATGAAATTTTTATAATCAGGGGCTGAAGATTATTCAGAAAAATCATATTTAATATGGGAATATGCAAGACGGGTCAAAATAGGAGACCCCAGCCTAGAAGCCCTTCTTTCCCCTCTTTATTTGGGTTTATTTTTATGGAAAAAAGTGCCACAAGAATTACTAAAAGTTAAATTCTTCAACCCTTGAAAGCCTATCTTCAAAAATAAACCTTGAAATATTTCAAAATTAAAAAAATTGGTTCAGCAGAACAAAATAAAAAATGGATTCAAAAGTGTTGACCCCCCCCCCTTGCTTTTTTATTGAATTATTATCATTATTTTGGTCACTTTTTTGGGGTGTAAAGACCTTCAAAAAAATCCAATTATTTTTATTTCACCTTTTTCTTGGTGTTTCAAAGGCCTTCTAAAGAAAATTGAAAAAAAATAAATAAATTTTGATGCTTACAAAAAAATTTGAAAAGGATGTGTTAATTTGTCCTTTTTTTGCATTTTTTCCTATTTTTGAAGGCCAAAACCTCATTGAAAAAATCATCAAATAATTATTTAAAGCTCTATAACATATTTCAAAATTAAAATTGAATCCAAAATTTCAAAAACAATTAAGAAAAAATGGAAAGGCAAATGGTCCAAAAATGTCTTTTCAAACACTGATTTGGTAATTTTCTCCTTTTTGGGTTAATTTTTGAAGGCCTTGAAAGAATTCACCTGCTTTGAAGAATTTCTTTCCAGGGGTTTAGATACCCAGGTAAGCAGCTCAAGAACTGAATTACAAAAATTAAAAAGTCTTGAAAAACCCAAGATTTTGTGGAATTACCCATGTAAATTTCATGTTGAGGAGACATAGTTCACCTGTGAGTTTAATTGTAGGGCACAGAGAAAATAATTCCCCTTTTTTTTGATTCAAATGAAACAAAATTTACTAGCTTTTCAGGAAGCAGAGATAGTCAAATCAAAATTATCACTTAATTCCATTCAATCATAACCAGATCATAATATTAATTGGCAATAATTGAAAAAACTCATCCAAAAGAACTGCTTAAAATAGATGGATTATTATAGGTGATAATTTCAGAACTTAACTATAAGTCGTGTATGAAAAGGAGTTTTCCAGTTTGAGATACAACACAAATTTAATATATACCATTTTTTTGGTTGTTGTGTCCCCTTTTTCTCAAAAAAAACAAATTTCTAATTGAAGAAATATTTTTTGTATGAAAATCCAACTGGAGAGGACAAAATAATGAGGAAAATTTAATTTTTCATTTTTTGATATAAATTATAAAATATTTATATTCAAAGATATTTATTCTTTTAATCATTGAAAAAAGAATTTTTTTCCAGTTCAATCATAAAAACCTTAAATAGTATTTTTCAATTTTTCAATAACTTCTTTGAATATAGCACCTATATAGTAACAATATGCAGCATCACTACCAAAGTAATTGTACCAGATTTCTGGACAAAAGTTTTTCAACCAATATCCCATCAATGTGAATGAAAGTTCTTGAAAATTCCTCCATCTTCCAGTTTTCATTTTCAAAATGAAAAAAATTTGAACATCATCAAATGGTAATTCATAATGATCATCTTTGAGCAAGTCAGTTTGAATCAATCCTATAATTGGGTGCTTTTTGTCAACTGAAAGCAATGAATCGGAAATCCACTGAAAGAAATTATCAGCCAAGCAATATTGCCTTTTATTCATTTCTGTACTAAAACATGAGAATACAGTTTGAGCTTGGAAAGTCAGAAAGGAGAGTATCAAATTCATCCTTTTTTTAAAATTTGAAAAACTAAGAAGAGATCCCTTTGGTGTTAAAAAATGGATGCTGTATTCATTTTCAAAAGAGCTTTCATTCTTTTTAATGAGAATCCCTTCATTTTCAAAAATTCTCCATACTTTGAAAATTCTATTATTCTTAACTTTGTTAAAGTTTTCTGAGAGGCTAAGCATCATATTTGCCAACCTTTCATCTATATGGTCAGTTCTATTATGGACTCTCCGCCAAATCTCTGATAGGTATTCCAAAAAAGAGGTCTTGGAGTTTCCATAGAAGTTATTTTTGTTTTCACTGTACAAATCAATATTGAAAAACTTGAAGTTTCCAAATTTGCATAGGAAGTCATTTGAATTTTCAATTTCTTCCATTTGATTTGATATCTCTTCAAAATTAATGGTTTTTTTTGAATTAAACCAAAATGGACCTGATAGGACATAGCTCCTTTTGTTTTCCATTGGGATGTTTTTTAGGAATTCTTGCATCTGAAGTTTTTCATAAAATAACCAATCATTTATTAAATCAAAACAAAGTACACCAATTTTACTGATTTCTCTATTTTCAAAAATTTCCAAAAATTTAATTTCAGTCCTTTTAAGGATTCCAGCATGAGAGGTTGATGCCCTTATAGGCTCAAATTTTCCAATGAATTGGGGAAGATTTTCCATACTGAATAGAATTTTGGTTAACCATGAAAAAAAATCATGTTTTAATTTATTTGGGGTTTGATTTCTTGAGGAAGCTAAAGCTCTCATCAAATTATTGAATGATTGAGATACTCTGAACAAGAATATTCCAAAAATCTCAGCAAATCCTTCAAGTGAAGGCATCCCTCCATCAGATGATAAGAAATTCAGTGGATTTTCTTGAAAATATATGGTTGATTGCTCAATTTCTGCTTGGTTGTCTTCAGATAATCTGGCCATTTGATTGCTTTGATGTTTTTTTTTCATATAGCAAAATTCTAGAAAGGAAAAAAATAGTTTTCTAGTCAAATGCTCAAGTTGCAGTGGCAAAACAAATTTAAAATCAGTAGTGCTTTTGGCTTCAAAATAACTTTGCATTGACACCTCTGTTCCTGCTACATTATTTTTGCTACTACCCTGTGTAACTAACTGATTGACCAATGATTTCCAAAATTTCTCATCACTCCCAAATGCTACCTTCCAGGCTGGAGAGGTATTTTTGAACCATATTCCTACAATTGCACCTGAGGCCACACTAACAGGTTCCATCTTTCTTAACGACCTGATGACCCAGTTTGAAACTTCTCCAGATTTCACAATGGCAGGATTTTTTAAATTGGGTTTTCCTATGAATGGAAGGCCATTTTGCGGATGAAATAGCTGTTGCTTGATCCACTGGAGCATTCTCTCCAGGTCCCAGATCCCATCTCGGTTTGTGGAACCCATTTTTTTAAACATAACTTTGTGAATATAGCAAATTGATTTGTTCAATGTTTTTAAAAAATCAATCAGGTCCTCAAGACCAGGAACCACATCATCTGAGTCTAAGGGTAAGATTACCGACAATGGTTCCAGAGAATTAATGGCCAAAAGTTGAACCACGGGTAATTGTTTATTCCACAGTTTTCTCATGGATCGGCCCGTTATTATTTTTTGACCCAATTCATAATTGCTTCTAATGGCTGTTTCGTACCAATTCATCATTTCATACCTTTCCGGTTGGTTCACTTGCTTCAATCCTGTTTGGAGTGGCTCCCTCAATTCAAGTCCAGGAGGTTCCATATCAACGAAAGCGACATTCGCAATGATGGATTTTTGATGATCCGAATAAATTAATAGATTGGTTTGTGGCCCTGGAAGGTTGTGATATTTTTCACGACTAGCTACAGGGATTCCCGACTGATTGCTCTTGCCACTGTTTTGAATGGCGCTACCTTGGCCGCGCTCGTATCGAGTTCGCTTTTGGTGAGGACTGGAAATTTCCCCTAGTCTTATGCCAACCTGCCTACCAGGTGAACTGCCCTTCATGAAACTCCACTGATAATCCTGTAGTGTCATTGCGCCTGATTTTGAAAGTTGTGACCGTGAGTTCGCACAGTCGGATGGCCAGCATCTCTCCCGACCACGCTCTGCTTGATCTAGCAGACCACTCATCGACCGGCTAGGATCCGCGAGGTTGTATGATTTAGCTTGGCCGATGAAGCTTGACCAGTCATCGCACCGTGGTTCCGGGTCAACATCTGGCAGAAGTCCCACCGCTGTGCTTCCTAAGAAGTACCATACAAGGATATAGAAGAGATTAAGAGATGGATAACGGAGCGGCATTTGATACGTATCAAGTGGTGAATACCAAAGGTCAGGGGTGCAGCGATTTTTGAAAGTATTCAGAGCAGTGACGTTTAGCGGGCGATTTAAGGTGAAATGTGACACGGTCGCAAGGTGTCGTCAGACAAATGAAGTCTGGACACGGAAATGCCGATTTGAGAGGTTGTTTCACAATGCGGATGATTATGCAGGTCAATTATAAAAACATCATGAGATTCTGCCAGCGATAACATAAGGCGATGAGAGCATTCACTCCCCTCTCGAGAAGCCCGCTTAATGTCATGAACATGGATTACAAAACAATAAATTGTAATAAACTAAATTGGGACCTCAGGAAGCACATTGAAAATTCCAGCATGAGCCATATTACTCTCTCCCAATTGTAGTGAGCTTTGATGGTAAAACGTAGTAGTATGTGTTTCCCCCAAGGTTCTAAGCTTAATCTCAACTTTCCGTCCGCAACCACAAAATTCCTTGCCTGTTCTCCGCTGGTATCCTGCTTTATGTCAGTGTAAGACTGCCTGTACCCTCACGCAGTCAAGCTGCGCGGGCAGATCAACGACGTGCGACTGCGGCCTTCCCCCTGTGCTGTGGAAAAAATTGTTGGTAACCAAGACCAGGCTGCATTATTTGATTTCAAAGAGCAGCATTTGAGTTAATGCACAATGACAGATAGGAGACAAAAAAAAAAAAAAAAGGGGGCTAAGACAGGCTATGAGATGGACTAATCAAGTTGCGACTATAGATCGTATGGATAGTTTTTCTAAGGTGAAGAGCGGATCAGTTGATTTTGATGGACAAGTGTTCAACAGGGATTGAATTACAGCAGGCCTGATGAACCAAAGCCGAGTCCAGTCGACGAGATTGACTTGATTGACCATGAGATTTGATTGATGCGCCTTGAAAGATCTACGAAGTGATTATCAGAATAGTCGACACTGATGGATAAGTTGAACTGATCTTCCTTACTTCAGTCTGACTGGCTGCAGGTTTGATTCGTAGTGGGTAGATGAGATCGAGTTATCGTATCGTTTGGCAGTATTGATTTTGATGATTCCGTCTTGATGTTATGAGTTCTGTTGATTGACTTGAGAGTTGAAGGGTTGCGCAATCAGAGAGTAATGAGCAGAGGTGTCCGCAGTATATATGTCCGCAGTCGCAGAGTCCTCGCGGAGGTGGTCAATAGAGAAAAATAGAAGGAGACATGTAAGCAAGAAAAAAAATAAATATGAATATGAATGAAAGATAAAATTGAAATAGGTACAACAATACGCACCTGTCAATAGCAGGGCCACAAAAGGATAAGTGAGAAGGGAAAAAGAGATCTAGTTTGAGATAATGACAGAACAGAGTAAGACTAGATTTCAACATGTGCCCATGTGAAGCTTGTCTCATCTTGGATCCCTCTCACCATGAATAAAAGGCTGCAACTGCCAGAAGGTGTAGCACCTGGAACATGTTTTGTTTTGGTTTTGACTTTAAGAAAAATCTGTTTCTAACTTGAGTAGGAACCTGAGAAAATGTGTTTGTACCAGTTCTTGATTATTCCAAGTAATTCTAATGCATGCATGGAATACCAAAGATATGAAATTATGGGAAATTTCAATTCTATGTAATGAACAAATTTGAGTGTACCATCAAGACAAGTGTTTTTATTTTGATTATGTGTTAGATTTAATATAATTTGAGTGGTTGCCATCAAATTTTCTTGATTATTAATATTTTCATTAATTTAATGTTCAAAAGGGACAATAAGATGTTTTGAGCATACCATGTTTTTTTCATTGTTTTGAGTACATATTTTTTGGTTGGAATTTTTAATGCTTTTGTGAATTTTCAGTTGAATCATTCATTTCTTGATTGCATTGTTTTTTTATTAGTCATTTTTTTTCCTGTTAATGATAATTTTGTGAATTTTTCAACTCTTATTGCGTTGATTCAAAATAAAGTGGGTTTATTTTCATGTGAACTCAGTTATGGTCATTTATGACTTTATCTTTTTATCTTTTTATGTTTTTTTATTTTTTTTTAATTTCTTTTAATTTTTTTCCTTTTTTCAATTTATTTTGTTGGTTTTTTTTGATTTTTTTTAATTTTTTAATTTTTCTGTTTTTTTTTTCACCTCTCTCCCTGTTGGCACAATGGACACCTTAGCTTAAGTTTTCTATCATTCCAACAGTTGTTCCCCCGCGCAGCTCCTCTACCGGCAGGGGGAGTTGTGCAGGCATTGATCTTGCCACAGCCAACCATTGGCACGGTGGACAATTTAGGCCAAGTTGTTCATTGTGCCAGCAGTTGTTCCCCCACATGCCTCCTTTACAGGCAGGGGGAGTTTTGCAGGGGTTGATCTTGCCGCAACCAACTGCCAGTGTGGTGGACAACTTAGCCTAAGTTGTCCATTGTGCCAATAGGGAGAGGAGTGGGAAAAAAAAAAAACAAGAAACAAGAAACAAGGAACACAAGAAACACAAAAAGAAAAAGAAAAGAAAAAAATCCAAAAAAAAAGCATCAAAAAAATGAAGAAAATCAAAAAAATCAAAGAGAAAAAAAATCAATTTGTTTAAAAAAAAATAAAAAAGTATCAAATGATATTCAATAAAATCAAAAAATCAAAATAAAAGGAAAAAAGGAAAAAATAAATAAATAAATAATAAAAATTCAACCTTTCAAAAATTTACAAAAAGTTCAATTCAAAAAAAAAACATTTTTTTGAAAAGAAGGTGTAAGAATACATTTTAAGGAAGGTAGAAGTATTTTTCATGCTGCTGATTCATTTTCCCACATGTTTAATGGGTCTGAGGGAATCTAGCCCATGTTTTCAAATTTTTTTTGGCAATGATCTTCCGAAAAAAAAGTCTCCAAATCAAATTGATACTGGCCACTGACATGAACTTTCTTCATTGAGGACAAAAAAATTCTATAAATAATAATTAAATTTTCTTTCCTTTGATAGAATTGATAACATTTCATTTTTTAGCTTGACACCAATCAAAAAAAAATCCAATGTAACATAGCTCTGAACTAAATTTCTTAACGGTGGTAAAATAAATATGGCATTAAGAGTAAATACATAAATTCCCAATTCTTCTTTTTATGTAAAAATTTTCAATTAAATTTATTCATTAAATAAATATGGTATATGAATCTTCTGGTACCATCCAGAAATCAAGTTTATGTTTGACTCAAAAACCAAAACAAAGTCAAAACAGGTTCCACTCACCATCCCAGGTGCTACACCTGCAGGCAGGTGCAGCCTTTTTTCATATCTATAGCAATGAAGCCCTATCCATCCTTTTCATCTTCTTTGAACATCTTTAGAATCCCCTTTCATTCCTCAGCTTCTCTCTCTCTCAATTGTCTCTCTCAATCTAATTTTGCCTACTTTGTCTCACATATCAGGTGTTACTTTTATTTATTCCACAAATGTCTTGAAGGCGCTGCAATTGATACTTCAAGCAAAAGCAAACAGAATGCAACCACAGAAATCATTGTGAGAAGGAGACCAGAAAAGAACCAGTGGAGTTCTGAGCTTCTGCTTATTAAAATCTAATCTATACTACGGCAAACTTGGGTAGGAATGACATTTTCCCCATGCATTATGGAATTTTCTCAGTGGAAGAATGTAGATTTCCTGGTGTCAAGGGAGGTGGAAGAACAAGATGCACAAGGTGCATAACAGAATTTTAATAATTAATGGTGAAGTGGAGCCAAATTCTCAGTGAGCTGTGGAAAGCTTTTTCAATCTTTTTATATTTATATATATCCAAATCCAACATCACCTGACTGTTTCCTCCAGAATTCCCTTACATTTTAGCTATCTATTATCTATATTTCAGGATTCTCTCTGTCTCTAAAACAATTCACATGTGTGCATCAGTACTGATATCAAATTTTATGTAGGATTAGCATTGAAATGATCTTATCTGATTCTTCTGAAATTTTAAGTGACAGATTGTCATAACACAGTAGAAAAAAATGAAATATTCCAGGAGAGAAGTTGATAACTTTGAAGAAACAGATCCTTCTAATATATATAAAAAAAGATGAGTGGATATTTGTGGGGAAAAAAAAATAAAGTTCATTTTGAATATTTATATGAGAAAAATATTGGAGAAAGTGATTAAAAATTATTCTTGAATACATCAAACTTGACCTAATGAGTGTAGCAAAGAAAGAAATCATAATTTTTGATGTTCATACTATAAATACAATAGTTAAGGCTTCATGCAAGGAATTCACAAAAAATGGATTGATTTTTGAAATAGAAGAACAAAAAAGGATGACAAAAAATCTATGAGAAACTGAGAAAATGAATAACTCATAATGAAAAAGAAAATTAAGAAAGAAAGCAATTTTGAATGGAAAGAGAGAGATGAAATAGAAAAGAACAAATTTTAATAAAAAAATAATCTGTTTAAAAGAGAAATAGAAATTATTTTTTTTAATTTGAACTCCCCCCCACCCCCCATTCTACTGATCATCAAGCTCTGGCAGTCCCAGAATTGGGTGTACTCAAAAAATTGTAGGTTCAATTGTTTCTTTATTGATAATATCATCCAGAATGGAAGCAGTGGGGAAATATTTGCGCATAAGCCAAACATTCAAAACAAATTCTCAGATCCATTGAGGGATTCTTTCAATTTAATGCACAAAGTTTTTGAACAGGGAACTTTGTACTTGAGCAAGGTCCACTTGATTTTTGTTGAGAAGAATTGGTGTATTGATTTTGGGTAATTGGTAGAATATTTCAAATCCATTGTATATGTTTATTTGCCTCTTTAAAGGGTCAATCTTTGGACTGCCTAAATTTTTGACTGAGAGAGTTTATTTTTTTCAGAGGATCTATGATCAATTGGCTCAAAAACATGATGCAGGTGCAACTTATGGCTAGGATTTATGAAAAATTGCCTCATTCAGTATGCAAAGAAACCATGAATGTATTATTTTTGCCATAAATCTTTGACAGTGAACAATTTTTTTAATCATATGCAGACCACTGGCTCCCTTGGGGTAAGATAGTAAATTATCAAAAGATAACATATGTTATTTGGTAGAATCATCAAGGAAATGTTACAGTTTTATTTTAGAAAACTTCAACTAAGGACTTCAGGAGTATAAAATATATTTCAGGTGTTTTACCACTATGGTGTGGTGGGTATTCATAGGCACAATCCAGAACTGAGCTATAATGGCCAAATTTTGGGAAGAAAATTATCCAGGAATGCAAAGGAAGGTGCTGAGCCAAAAATAAGATTGTTTAATATGAAATGAGAAACTTAGAAATAAAGAAAAAAATCTGCAAGTTTTTTCCAAACTTTCAAAATAGAATAAAGAAGTGCAGCTAATTTTTCTTCACTGAGGAAATGATAAGATTTGAATGGTTTCAGTCAGAGAAAAAAAGTTTGTGGGATGAAAAACACAGGTGATCTAGAATTATAAGAAAAAGCAATAGAGCACTTGAACCTGTTTATTTGAAATTATGGGACAATTTTAAGATTTTATTTGTCATTTAATCATTTTAAAAACAGGAAGAGGGGAAAAAAATTCTAATGATGCCAAATAATTCAGTTAAAATACAAAAAGGTCTTCTTCAAAAAGTGGTATCATTAAGTAAAATTGTGGTGACAAAACTAAATAGCAGATAATCCTTATAAAAGTCATTGTACTGATATATTACAATAATTAGAATGTGAATGTGCAGGGGCGAAGAATGGCTAACCACTTTTTTTCTTAATTTTTTATTCAATATTTATGAATTTTCACTACCTTATGCATGGAGATGAGGAGGAATAATAGCATCATAACATTCATCAGACCAAATAAATTCCAGATTAAAATCAGAATTTTTAAGATGAATCATCAGATTCTTTACTGTTTGTAGGTTGTTAGAATTGAACAAAGTGCAGAGCTCCAATTGAAGGCATTATAATATTAACTGTTCTTTGATAAATGGTTAAAGAATTTGAATTCAATAGTATCTATTTGTGTAAGGGAAATATATGGAACCAAAATTGAAGAATTTTTCTAAGAATTCAACCTAATGTGAAGCAATTCATTTTCTTCAATACCAAAGCTTTGAGAAAATTAACCAATATTTATCTCAAAAATTTTGAGTCAGGTGAAAATTGCATTAAATCATACAGATTCTTGGTTAACCAATTGGGATCCTCATGAGGAAGAATTTATTTATTTGAGAAATTTTACTTTTAAATTAATTTCATATTTTTAATCTTCTGCATATATCTACATGTTCTTTTATAAAAAAGACTCATATGGAAAGGCAGCTTTCATGAATCCAGCTTACTGATTTCAGGCAAATTTTAAAATAGCTGGAGTGATCATGATGATTCAGAGTATTATAGGCTCCTGGAATTACAGGAAATTTTACTCATCAAGCCCCATTGAAAGATTTTCCCCAAAGGAGCAGAGGCACAATACAGCCAAGATATCAGCAAGAGGTTATTTTATTTTTGATTATATCCAGAAATTTCCAGAACAATTGTAAAAAACTGATGGAAATTGGAGGGAAATAAGCATAAATTTCCCTCCAGGTGTTCAAATTCATCCCAGAGAAGGATTATTTGGATAGTATAAAAAGTATAGATGGATATCAAGCTCATCAAAACTGGGAAAGATTTCAGGTAGAATTTTTGGAAAATTGGTTACAGTGAGAATATCTCTTCTGTCAGAAACACTTTTCAAAAATATATTTCCAAAACTTTGGAAAAGGGGAAGTAGCTTCTGAGAAAGGGTTCCTTAATTACTATATGAATTTTGAAAATTTGTTGAAGTACATGATCTGCACCAGATTTTTACCAATAATATGCTTTTGAAAAACATATGTTCCTCTCCATGTTGCATTCATACCATAAAAATAGCAAACATCCAAGTTGTATCAAGAGATACTCTAAAAGAAATTTTGAGATGGAAGAAAAATGATCCTTCCAGAAATAATGGAGATCCATTATTGAATAATTGTAGTATGGGAGCTAATGAAGACAATACACAAGGGGTCATCACAGGTGGTACCAGTGGTACCTGCTCCAAAGCCATGATGAGTCAATCCATCAGTAAATCTGGTACTCACTTTCTGAATCACAATAGCTTTGAAATATTTAAATATACTGAAAAAGAAGAAGAAAAATTGGCTCCAGAAAACCACATAGAAAAACACAAAATTTGTCACTGAAGAAAGCTGTATAACTTCAAGGATGCATGCACAAGGATAGTAAGTAAAAAATGAAGGCTTCTGTAAGCTAAGGGTTGCTTTGAGGAAGGTGGATGAAGCTGAGGAGTGCCTTGAGAAATTCTCAGGTGGTCAGTCTGGGACTAGGATCAATCATTACAAGGCAAAAAGGAACCAGAGGGTGAAATTTTGAAAGTTTTTCAGGCTAGAAAAACTTTAAAAAGCTCAGAAAAAATCATACTTAATTTCTAAGGAAAATCAAATTAAAATCATAGTGGGATCTTAAATAGTTTAAAAAGGGGAAAATAAAACAAATAGAGTTTCATATTAAGAGGATATATCCAAGGAATGCACATAACTGTGTGAATATTCATACATGTATATAATTGAGATGTAATATCTACATGTGATTTGACCAAGATTTCACAGGATGTTTCAAATACCAAAGGAAGTGGCTAAATTGTAAAATCTGGCGAAACAAATTCATACAAGAAAAGTCTCCTAAATACTTAAGTACAACTTTTTTCTACACTATGCTGTGATTTGAAGAAACTGGAATATCTGAAAGAGATTGGACCAAGTTTAGGTATTTATTGATTGAGTATTTATTTATTGAGTATTAGATGATTCAAGAGAATATGAAATTAAAGAACTGAGGAAGAAATCTTCAGGTTGACTGCATGGTCCTTATAATTTAATCTACATCAATGGGTGGATTAATAGATACAACTTGATGGAAATTTTTCTGCAGCTAGGAAAGCAATGACACAATTAATGACATGAATGGAATGATGAAATTGACCAAGATATCATTGTAGATAAAAGCACTCAGCACAGAATGAGTGATGCTCAATGATACATGATGCATTGTGCAAATAAATGAATGAATTCACTGCAAGCAGGTTGAAAAGTTATGCAAATGAACAGTAGTGGCTCTGTAATTAGTGGGTCTTAGCCATTGGGGATGTTACAACTAAATGCAGGGGCTATACAAAGTGAAAGCCAAGGAGGTTGATGGACCAGACTGAATTGGCTAGATTCCAGGAAAGGATTTAAGCCAAGAATAAAAGGTTCAAAGAGGCTGAGCCTAAAGGAAAGGTTGATTGACTGGTGGACTGGTGATTAGATAGTACTGCAAGGTTTGCAAGTACTGATTTGGTTGCCAAAGTTAGAAGGTCACTTACATATTCTGGAGATGGTAAGCAGAATGCACTGTTTGGTTAGTGTAATTTTGGTGTCACACTTGTTGTAGACTGAGGTAGATGATACTGAGGAGAGGTTATATTTGATTTTTGTGTTAAACAATAACCCTTGACTTGGAGTGTGACCCAAACATCATTTCAACTGTGCTCCTTGGTCAGAAAACCCATGGGTAATACTGGATTCTGGCAACTGGTTTCTCAATCAACTGATGGATTTAGAAAGCTGAAAGAGCACTTTGAGGGACCCTATCAAGTAGGGCAATTGTTTAATTATGGAAAGAATGTTGAATTGAACCAACCCGTTGGGTACAAACACCATTTTTTGGAAAATTTATATCTCAAAAATTCAGCCATTCATGATGAAGGTAGATGATGCAATGGAACAGACAGTGGAGATCCACAAGTAAGTTCCTTCCAAAAGTAATTTACCTCCAGGATTACTCTGTCATAAACATTAACCTGGTCATGTTTTGAGCACCACCATGACTGTTACAGTCCCTGCAAGTTGCACTACTATAAGGACTCCTTTTGACAACCTCAAAGTCCATGATTCCATGACCTCACCAGATTGGAATGAGAAACCCATTCCATTGGATTTCTTTCACCTTTTTTTTTTCTTCTTCTCTTGTATTCCTTCATCTTTGATTCCTCTCCCTTCCTTTCTTCCCTTTACCTCTTTCTCCTGCTTTCTGAAGGTTCCTTTTATTCCCCTTCTCCTTCATCTTGGCTAACAACGATTCTGCTTGACCAAGTCACTTCCTGTCCAACTGAGTGTCCTTCCTTGTGCTTTCCTTTTCCTTCATAGGAGGGGAGATTGTGAAACCCACCATTCAGGTATATTTTACTCAACAGTCATTACTCCAGATTATTATGTAATACTTCCTCCCTTTCAAACTATTCAGTTCACCATTCTCATTCCCCTTGCCTAGTTCCCTCAAGACCATTCTGACCACCTCTCTATTGAACTATATGAGGACCCTTTACATTTATTCTCTTTCTTAATTTCTCAGATTGTATGACCAAGAGACCATTCTGACCTCCTCTCTATTCAACTAGAAATTAAATCACTGCCCCTTTGGTTTTAGGAACAGGTCTCTTAGAACTCTTGGTTCATATCTAGAACCTCATTTGTCTATCAGTCAGTGAAGAGTCAAGAGGACTCTTACAGGTAGCTTCTAGCACTTTGGAGGATTTGCATGCTTTTGGTTGGTGTCATGCTTTTTTATTGAGATGCAAACTCTGATTTTATCAAGAGTGATGTTGAGGTGATATCTAAGAACATCAAGTTGAAGTTCAACAGTTTTACAAAGCATGTGGAGACCTTCAACCCATCACAGGGATCATTATCAAACAACCAAATCTCTTATTTTCAAATAACTTGGGTCTTTTTTCCATTCCATTCCATTCTCCTTTTTTTTTTTTTTTGAAAAAAAACAAGAAAAAAAAATCTTCTGTTATTTTACCAATGTGAACGTATTTTCTTTAGGTTGTCTTTTTTTTTTGAATAATCTTAAAAAAAAAAAAAGAACAAAAAATCCTGTTTTTTTTTTTTTTTTTTTTTTTGTTACTGATGTGAATGTATTTTCTTTGGTGCTCAATCCAAAAGGTCATAAAAATCATTGTAATCCTAGAGGGAAAAGGTGGCAAGATTCAAACATTTAGTTTATGAGAAATTGAATCCAAGAATGTTAATGTCAATCCTCCAAAGTGAACCTTCTACCAATCCCTAAATTTAGGACATGAAAGAATCAAGGTGACCAACGGATCCTAAAACAGGATTAAAAGTCTTGAAAAAAAAAAAAAAATCCAACAAACCCAAAAGTTAATAACAGGACGATTTTCATGAACTGGGCCCATAGTGCCTATAGTGGTCTAATATCCGTTGGTTCAGTCTGAAGCCATCATCATGTTCTTGATTTACATAATATCTCTTGAGAAGGGGGGTACCCATCCTGTTGAATGATTTATTTAGTTTTTTATTCCCTGGGTTCAAGTCATGCTCACGAGTCGTTTGTTTTTTGTTTTTTGTTTTTCTGGGATCCAAAACGGATGGGTGTTGTACGTACATACATCAAGTTCTCTCGAGTTGTTCGTCTGCCTCCCTCTCGTCTTGCTTCCCCGAGTGGGCTTTAGGTTATTGGTATTCATTGCTACCTTCACCACCCACACCGCCATCTTCGCCATCTTCGGAGTTCTCTCTTGCCATCCAACTCACCCCCAACCATTCTTTGGTCGCCGTCATCGATCTCAACCAACCAATACTATCTCTCACTCCTCAACATGCTTCTCGTCCCGCCAGCCTTTCGCCCCATTCCTCGCTCTCTATCGAATCGTCAAAATCTCAACATCGGACATCGGCAAGCTATCGATGGACTCCTACCGGCTAATTTGACCATCAGACCGACTCGGACTGGCTCAGCTTGTAATCGATCGAATGGTTCGATGATCAGATTAGGATGGTTGAGCTTTTCCCTATCCTTTATCCTCACCCTCCTTCCCTGGCGGTTTGGATCCCTTTAACTGAAACTGTACATACATCCTTCCTCCCTGATGATCCCAACCATTTGTCTGTATCAGACCGTCCCCATCGAGCGTTCTCAATCGACTCCAAGACCTCTAATCCAATCCCAAGCTCCATCACCTGGCCCCAGTATCTCTCCCTGAGGAAGAGGCAGCGTCGATACGCTCTCTTTACCACCATCCCAGCGACGACCCTCGGTCTGGTCCTCGGTATTAGTTACTTTGCCACCATCGAGGCTGCTCCCACTGATCTCATCATGGGCATCGAAGCCCCATACGTGTGAGTCGATCATCGTGATCAGTTTCTTCATACGCAGGCAGGGTTGATGGACACTCACCCGAATCACTCGACCGAAATGCGACCCCACTGCCCGTCCATCCGATCATCATTCAGTTACGGTCTCGCGACCCTGAGTTGTGGAGTACTCGGTTATCTCATCGGTCCCTCGATCGGTCATGGGATCTTTCGTCTTAGGGTCCCCAAGGCCACCCAACGAGCCATGGAGGAGAAGAACGCCCAGTTTTACTCCCACATCAAACGACTTCGAGTCGATCCAGCTCATTCGATCGTCAATAACCCTCTCCCGGATTGGCACGGTGAAGGGATCGGTAGTCTCAAGGAGTACCGAAGGTGGTTGAGAGATCAATCCACCTATCGCCGGAAGGTATCCCAGCATGGGATGTTACTATCCTCAAACGATCTTCATAAGGGCAAACATTTACTCTGATGCAACTCGAACCTTGTCCCGTCCTCACGCTTCATTGACTCTTAGCGCCCCTTCGAACCCATGATCCTGCCTTTGAAGCTGTTGATTCAAAATATGCTAGCCCATTAGTCAAGTGGCACGTCGTGCTGATGATGATTCGAAAGACTAGTATCGACCCCATCTCGATGGATGTACTCCATCTTAACCGCATCTTCTGACTCGCAAGAGGTGCGACTGGCTTTTACCTACTTTCTCTACCATTTTTTAAAAAAGAAAGACAACATGAGGAGAGCTCGTGTTGAAATTCAATCTCAGGGTGCTCAGTCATCTGATCGCTTAGCAGACCGAGAGGGGCCGATCACCTTGATGAGTAAGATTTGCTCCCCGGACTACTAGTGTGGATGCACATGACTTATACTTGTCAAGACTCTATCATGGGGCGAATAAGGCTTATCGCCCGGTTCGAGAGCTGTTGTGGGCCCTATGAATCAACGGATCAGTCTGAGTTTGTCTCATCCTATCCTAATGGAGGTTGATAGAAATAAGGCCGTGGGGGACGGCGAGGTCTTCTTGTTTGGCTCAGAAGTGGCCGATCTGGAGGGGGACGATGACTTGAGGCTCGCAACCTGATCTGATTTGTGTTCTATTCATCATGAAGGAGAAGAGCCTGTGAGTACGTACGCCCATCCCCAGTCAGGCATAGGATGTGTGGGTGTGTCTTGCATGCCATGCCTAAACATTGACACCAGCATGGGCTGAGAGAGTGGGACCGCAGATGAATAAGAAAATCCCAAGGAGATACGGTCGGAGCCCCTTCGTACGTTTTGTAGTACATACATACATACATACATACATATTAGTATTAGGTCTAACCAAAAGTGTGGGCGGGGGTAAGAGGAGGACGAAGCTCGAGATCGATCCGAAGGCCGGTGATTCGACCACAACCAACGATCCAACTACCCACGGGCACACTCACTGGACCGACCCAAGAGACGGACGAGCGAGCAAAGAATACGAGAGCAGACTGATCTAGGAGCAAGTCGAAAGCAGGAAGAAGAAGAAGGATGGAAGGATCGGAAGAGCAAGAGGAGGCTCGTCGGTACGAGCGCGAGCACGTTCACGAGATCTACGAGTCCATCGCCTCTCACTTCTCCCAGACTCGCTACAAGCCATGGCCGATCGTCGCGGAGTTCTTGGCTCGCCAACCGGTCGGCTCGATCGGATTAGACCTCGGCTCGGGTAACGGTAGGTAGAGAGAGAGAGAGAGAGAGAGAGGGGAGAGAGAGAGAGAGAGAGAGAGAGAGAGAGAGCTCGGTATTTTGAGATCACAGTCGAGCCACCTCACATCATCACACTACTACTCCCCATCCTTGACGCCCGTCGATCTTGTTGGCCTTTGATCGAATCCAACAGGTAAATACTTACACGCTCATAACGTCACCCATGTCGATCACCGCGAGAGGACGAACGAAGGTCGAGAGGAGGCTGCTGGCCGGAGTGTCGGCCTCACCAGATCACCATCCGCTCAACCTGCTCGTCTTCCAACCGGCGATCGCTCATCACGCTACTTGATGTTAGGTATCGATCGATCGAGGTCACTCCTATCGCTATCGAGGTCGCTCGGTCCCTCGGCCAAGCCTCATTATCCCCACGATCCTCCTACATCCGTCTCGCTCCCCGAGGTCATCCATGGCGACTGCTTGAGTCTACCGTTTCGAGCCGACCTCCGGTTCGACTTCATCATCTCCATCGCCACCCTCCACCATCTCTCGACGGCTGCCAGGAGGCTAGAGGCCATCGAGCTCTTGCTCGCCTCGCTCCTCCCCGTCTCCTCCTCCTCCGTCTCCGGCCGTCGCACCGGCCGTGCCTTGATCTTTGTCTGGGCTCACGAGCAGGGTCCACGATCTCGTCGGAAGTGGGACCGAGCGGGCGCGTTGCTCCCAGCACCCGAGGTGACGCGCTCGTCATCCGGCCCCTCGACGGCCGCCCAGCTCCTCGATCCCTCACATCCACCATCCTCCTCCTCCCCCCTCGCCAGTCTACAGGACGTCCTGGTCCCTTGGACGCTCAATACCACCGCCGAACTCGACTCGGACCCCACCCGTGGCCCACTGACGAAGACCTACAACCGGTACTACCATCTCTTCCGTCAGGGTGAGTTGATCCAACTCGTTCGATCCGCCTCCGAGCGGCTCCAACTCACCTTCCAACTCGATCCATCACCCCCCGAATCCCATCCCAAGCCAAGGGGGTGGTGCTCCGTCAAACGTCACGGCTGGGAGGCCGATAACTGGTGGGTAGAACTCGAATTAGGTCGCAGTGATTGAACGCGTACTTGTGAGCTTGGATACCATCCAAGCGATCAACTTATTGGTTTCATTGCCCTTAATTCTATACTCATCTTAGCACTTTTGTATCCTACATGCACGTGCATGAGACCGCAAGTCCCAGCCTGTCATGAGTATCGTCACCGGGGTCGTTATATTGCTCGTCGTCAATGAAGCTTGGCTTGAAACTATAAAGCATGTTATACATGTGGTGATACAATTAGAGTTAATTCGATAGTAACAAACAAAACTGAGCAAAGTGTTTTATACATCAGCTTTGGACTGAAGTGGAAGCTATCGCATTGACCGTGGTGACTTCTTTTCCCTTATTGATTAGAAAAGAAACAGCGGCCTTTTTTACGTATACGTTGAGATCGCAAGTCCTTTGGTTGAGGATCACGTCTTGTTCAACTGCTTCCTTTTCATGTCGGCTACATCCGTAATTCTGACGAAAGCTTTATCACCTCCACTGACACTTCCGATCGGAGCGTCTGATCGATCTATGGTTCCTTCGACTCTTCCTCCACCCACAGTTTCGTCGTCCGAGTTTAATTGATGGCTCAGTTGGTCCTGTCGTAGGTTCTGTAGTTTCTGACTCATCGATCCATGTTCGTTATTCTCCAAGGTCCAATAACCGCTCGCTGCTAGGCTGACGATCAAACAACTACCGACAATTGCCGTCAGTCCGAAACGATAGGTCGAGTACCAACCAGGGGTCCATCCCCAACTGGTCGCCATCATATCCGCATACCAGACGACCGTAAATGCAGCCCACTGAGATGCGAGTGCTAGCTGGTTGGGCAACAGGAGAGTCGGCCAGGCTAAGAGCACCGGCAAAGTCCCGAGCCAATATCTTTGCATTCCTTGGGGTTGACCAGGTCGGGGTGCTTGCATACCTCGAACGGCGAAATCGATCCCCCAGTGTATGGCGCCTGGGGTGATAATGACGAGCGAAGATGGAAAGGCCCTTGTTCAGCTAACAGTCTGAATGTTTGCCCCCTGCCTGATTTTTTTTTTTTTTTTTTAAAAAAAAAGAAATTCTTGTGCGCGACTTTTTTTTTTTTTGGCGATATAAATATAAATTGTATGGAGAATGCTTTACCTAAGAACGATAGGATGACAGCACCATAAGTGACTTGCAAGTTTTGGGTGTGATAGAGCAACGTCAGTGCGACCTCAGCATCAAAGTTTGCGGCTAGAGATTATGTTTGTGAACCGAGTCAAGAGACCAAGTAAGTGATCGATTAAAGATGATGATCAGGAGCCCAGTCGGTCAGGCGATCGATCGTCAGCAAGACCCAAGATGTTCAAGAGGAACGACGGTGGCGCACCCAATCCTCGATCCGCAAGGAAAGCCTGACGAGCCAGGTAGACCGTTGAAGCCGAAGTGGCGAGGTAGGGTACCAAGCCTCCTACACCAAGTATCACGGCACCTCGAGGAACCGCTTCGACTAAACCATAGAGCGATTTCTGTTGGTGCGTATATACATACATCGACCCCCCATCCCAAACCCAGGTTTGGGATGACCTCGTCGTCAGATAGGCTGGTTGGATCGATGGAGATCGAGGTTTTGTTTCGGTTGGTATACCTCTATAGATTGAGAAAACGACTGACCAAGTCGGAAACGACTTCCGAAGCTTGATGGGGAGTCACCGTCGTCGTCGTCGTCCCTTTGGGCCATGAATCGGTTGGATGATCGACACCTCTGGTTCCACTGACAGCATTGACGACGGTACCCAAGCTGTCCTTAGTCTCTCGCTTGGCACTCTGGGAGATATCCTTCAGGTTGGACCTGATGGTCTCGTACTTTGATGCTCGATGATCGGTTGTATAAGACCTTCGCTGACCATCGATCGATAGACTGATCGGCCGACCGAGCGGGTGGACTGGCACACTTGGATTGAGGAATCGATAGACTGAATAGGATACGACGCCTGGGCTTGATCGTAAGGGTCGTACGGCTTGGCCCAAAAGACGAGCTGAGAAGATGGTAGCCGCCATGATGATTAGCAAGCACTCGATAGACTGATCCAAGCCGATAATTGATGCGATGATCGAGCGTCGAATACGAGCACCGAGGGACGACCGAAGAATGAAAGTCAGTCTGTGAATGTCGAGGATCGTTTTGAAGTTGACATCCGAATTGAGATTTTGATGGAGATTGAGTAGCTTAGCAGACTGGCTTCGAGGGGCAGACTGACGACTGACTGAAACAAGCAGTCAGGACAAGAGCGCATGAATGACGTCATCAGAGGGGGCAGGGGGAGGGGGAGGGGGAGGGGGACACGGGGTTCGGCTCGAATGGTGATGCGACTCTTTTGGCGCGCCAACGGTGTCTCAAGATCCCCCGTGGCACGCCAAATTGATCTGTGTATGTGCATATCTATGGACATACATACAGGGGGGGGGGGGGTACCGAATTCACCCGCCCCACCGATTGAGTAGGATTGTTTTTTTTTTTTTTGGACTAGTTTTGATTTGCCATTTTCCAAACAAACAAACAAAAAAAAAAAAAACAGACACAATAGAACTTGTCCTAACCCATACCATTCTGTGAACTGGTTAGCCAAGTTCCCAAAGCCTCTTCCTAAACAGTCTCAATGGGGTCTTTTTCATTTTGGATTTTTGGAGACATTACAAGAATTGGGGAGGTGCCTTTGCCAATGAAAGCATCCCACATCACCATTTTTGTTCTACCACTCTTGAATGTGGAGGCTAGACAAGTTGAATCAAACTTCTCATGTGAGAGTCTCCAGACATTCACTTACTGAGTTCTCCTCTAAACTTCAAAGAAAGTTTCATCAGTCCAGATTACCTTCATGCAGTCATTTACCCTCTGGTGGAGATGGGCAAAAGCAAATTCAAGCCATTGGGTCTTGTAGTTCATATTTGGGAAGGGTTTTCATGAAGAAACTTGGAAGCAATAGCCAAGTTGATGAGCACATCATCAAAGTGCCCTTGTTGAGACACTTGTGATGATTCAGTGAGTCAATTGATTGAGTTTTGTCCTTCTCTTCCATCTCAAGATTCAGCTGAGCTGGCAAAAATCCCAATTGGTCAATTTGGATCGTTGTCCCAATCATTTTAAATTGTTCATCATTCCTCATTTTTTGGAAAGTTTTATAACACTTATAGATGGTGTATTGATTGATACCCAAACAGTTTCTAACCTTGTTGCACAACACTCAACCTCAATATATCTCCACAATCCTTGCCTTGAATTTTTCTGAAGGTTTTTTTTTATCTTGAAATTTTTCAACATGGATTTATTGGAGGCCCAGGCTAAAATCATGCAAAGTAAAATTACTATAATGATACCAATGAAACCTTTTGGGATCATTGCAGTATTTTTTTTACTATCATCACACCAATTGGTGTGCTTTCCCACCACAGGAAGGTGTGCAGCCTTTGAAAGACATCATTGGTGTGCTTTCCCACCCCAGGAAGGTATACATCCCTTTTAAGGTTTGAAGGGGGGCATGGGGTGGGAGAACACCTCATTTGATGGTGTGTTGGTCCCCCAAAGGCCCGTAAACAATAATTGAAGCCCTGGGGGGCTAAATCAAGGCCTCCAGACCTCCTGTGGGGTCTCTGGGGTAGATATTTTTTTTAAGAATTCAAATATGGACATCAATGGATTAAAAATAATATGTAAAAATGCTTTACATGTGATTTTTTGGAAGGAATGGAAACATGACCTCAGGTTTGGAAAAAAACTTCCTCAAATGTAAGAAAAATAAGAAAAATGAAAAATCATCAATTTCCTTGCAAAAAGTGAGATATATGCAGTGGAATATGAACACCTTTTTACCGAAAATGAAAAAAAAAAAACATAAAAAAGATGCTATGTACACCTATTTTATTCTGGGAATCAAAATACTTTTAGATATTCAAACAAAGATATTATCCATTATATAAATAATTATGAATATATATATATATATAACATACTAATTTGAAGAAAATTCAAGTTTTGTGCTGGAATTTAAACACATTTGTGCAAAGAATAAAAAATAATAGACAGATAATAAATATATCTGTTTCACAAGAAAAATTCAAACATGTTGGAATATTCCAACAAAGGCTTCATCAATTAAAAAAATAAAAACATCAAATTTAAAACAATGATTATTGAAAAAAAATAAACTTTTGTGATTTCTTTGATTATTCATGGCCCTGATGGAGTATATATTTTATTTTTTTAATGATATTTGAGGAATTTTTGTGTATTTTTTTATGTGTGGTAAGAGCTACCTACATTCCATTACAAATAATTATTTTTGTTACCGGAAATTAATTTTTGATTTCATTATTTTTATCATGTTACTCAATGAATTCTTTGTTGGAATATTGTGAAATACTTTAATCCCCCTCATGTTACAGGTATATATAGCATTTTTCTATTTTCTTCTATGTTTGTGGTCAGATATTTAAATCTCACTGGCAATTATAACTCTTTATCAAAGTATTCAAGTTTTGGATTTGATTTTTTTATTTTTATAGTTGATGACACCTTTCTGGAAATATATCAACATATGTTAATTCTCCTTGTGAAATAGATGTATTTGGTATTTTTCTATCATTTTTCATGCTTGGTACAAATTTATTTAAATTCAATCACAAGTCTTGAATTTTTGTCAAAGCAGTATGTTTCTCTATTTTTTTTTATAATTATTTAGGTGATCAATAGGGCGTATCAGAGTTAGCAAACCTGCCATCAGAAACTAGCCATTTGTTTTGACCAAACCCACCATTTTTAATGGTGGGTTTTTGAAATACACATACCCCCTAACTGGTGTATTTCAAAATGGTGTGTTTCATGGAAATGGCAAATTTAAAACATGAAATTCACCATTTATGCACCATCCATTGCATGAAAAACACCCATCCACACCTCCACCTCAGCAAATTGATACCAATCCCATCTACATCACTGTCATACTGACACCAAACTCAGTCTAACCTCAGTCTTACCCTCAGGCCTGATCTACTTTCTTAGGAACTTCAACCTCAGGGCTCAGGAGACTTACATCAATATGTCTCCAGTAACTATATACCTCAGGATCTTCATGCAGTACATATCTACATATAGTCTAACCTCATACTATACACAGATAGACTCCATAGGCTTGCACATACTCAATCTCCCAGGCTCTACTCTACCTCTCTGTCTAACCCATACCTCTTTGGGTTACCTCTCTGTCTAACCCATACCTCTTTGGGTTATCTCTCTGTCTAACCCATGCCTCCTCTGTGTGGTTTATCCTTTGGGAATCTTTATGTACATCCTCCTGCAGATTGTATTACATACTCTCTCTACTTAGTACATAGTGTCATGACTCCCATGTACACTGTACATCCTTCAACTGTACTCTCCCAACTTAGACAGCTCAGACCTGGAACCTTGTCCCAATGTAGAAGCAGCCTAACCTAATGTAGTAGCATCCCTGATCAGCCCTCTCTGTTACTTAGACTGTTCCCATGACATCATGTGTGTAGTCTGAGCCCCAATCACTTGTACCTCTGTTGTAGTTCCAACCTCTTGTCTATTTAATAAGCCTCCTCTTTCCTCTTCCTGATGCTTCCCCCAAGAAATAAGTTTACTACTTCTTACTAGGAGATCTTTCCCAGCAAGTGTCATTCAGCACCATTCAACCCAATCCTCCTCTGCTCCTGTTAGCCTCCTTCAGTAACCTTGCCCCCAAGCCTACTGTGGGTAGAGACCCCTCTGTGCCAAGCCCTGCTTGCATGTCAGCAGCCCTTGTGACAATCACATCACACACATCTCATCTCCATTGCTTCACATCAAACACATCCAATCATCAACCAAAACTTACAAACTGCCCACCTAACCCCACAAAACCACCGGTCCACCCCTTCCTCCTCCTCACCAACCACCTCCACCTTCACCTCCACCTCAAAGTCCCCCCCTGTACTCCTTCTCCTGCTTCAGATCCCCATTGGTCAATCACTCAAACTTGTAAGTCCCTCAGCTCCTCCATCTCCTCCTCCCTTCAATCAATCAACTGACCAATGCCTCATCCTCCTCCATTGGTCATCAAAACACCTCCTCCTCTGTTTTCTCTGGTAAGTTTGGTCCTTCATCCTCCTCCTTCCCCTTCCCCTCTATCCCTCCAAATTTATTTTTGAGCAATTGCTTTATTGATTTGTGATTGATTGCCTAATCAATTCACAATCAATCTCTTGATTAATTTGGCAATAAATTGCTTGATTAATTTGTGACTGATAACTTGATTGATTCACAATTGATTGATTGATTGATTGATTCACAATTAATTTCTTGATTGATTCACAATCAATTGCTTGATTGATTCAAAATCAATTGCTTGATTGATTAACAATCAATTGCTTGATTGATTTGAAATTGATCACTTGATTGATTTGAAATTGATTGATTCATTGATTTGCAATCAATAACTTGATCAATTTGAAATTGATTGATTGATTGATGTGCAATTGATTTCTTGATTGATGTGCAATTGATTTCTTGGTTGATTTTAAATCAATTGAGAAATTGAATTCTAATTGATTGCTCAATCAATTGGTTCATTTGTGGACAAGACTTAGTGAGCGGACAGGAACATTGGCCCATCCAGCAATGGCACACTTATCTTAGTGGTTAAAGCATCACTCACCAAAGTTGAGGTCATGGGTTTAAATCCCATAGTGTGCAACTAAATTTTGGCTTAAAAAACTGCCACTTCCCCAAAATGTTATACAATGAATTGAATCCCTTCTTGAGCCTTACCCCAATAAAAGTATATGGTTGAGAGGGAAGAAGATGGGAAAAAATTTGTTGACAAACATACAGAGACGTGGATAGAATAGGGCTTGAAACCCTCAAAATGTTATACAATGAATTGAATCCCTTATTGATCCTCACCCCAATCATAGTATGTGGATGGGAGGAGACAATTTTACAAACATACAGAGACAGGGCTTGAATAGGGCTTGTCAGCATTGGCTAAAGGGGCAATTTTTGGATTGATAGTTCTTGAATTGCTTTCTCATCTGTTTGGATGAAAGGGCCATCCTACCTTTCTTTTATTCTTGAATTCATTGGCAATCAGGAGATAACAATTGACCTGAGAAGATGGAGGTTGGCCAAATTGTGTTTTGTTGTTGAATCCAAAGCAAGTTTCATAGTTGGAGGGAATTTTGAGCAAATTTACCAGGATGATGTGATCAGCTCTCTTGAGCTTACTAGAGCCTTTGGAAGCTGATGGGGGAGGATTGTTTGTTGCAGAGTTCCTGGGGGGTATTTTCTTTGGTGCATTGGATTTTTGTGTGGACTAGTGGGGGACATTTGCTGAGCAGCCATTTGAATAAATTAAGAGGGATGAAGGGATGAAGAAATGAGAACAATAAAGCAATATGAGTTAGGATATGATGAAATCAATAAAGTCATGAGATTGATAGAGTGATGAGAGCGTTAAAGTGACAAGAGAAATAAAGTGATGAGAGTGATGAAGTGACAAGGGGATGAGAGATGAAGCAATGGGGATAGTAATGAAGTGATGAGAGTGATAAAGAGATGAGAGTGATGAAGTGATGAGAGTGATAAAGTGATGAGAGTGATAAAGTGATGAGAGTGATAAAGTGATGAGAGTGATAAAGTGATGAGAGTGATAAAGTGATGAGAGTCATGAAGTGATGAGGGGATGAGGGATGAAGAAATGAGGATCAAAATGAAGAGATGAGAGTGATTAAGTGATGAGAGTGATGAAGTGATGAGAGTGATGAAGTGATGAGAGTGATGAAGTGATGAGAGCAATGAATCAAATTTTTCTTATGAGGTTGGAGGTAGAATTTTTCCAATGAGGTTAGAGGTTGAAACCAGGGGTGTATGATGTGGAATGATGTGTGGTTGAGGTTGTAAAAGCCTTTCAATACTTCATCTTCAAAAACCCATTTATTTTCAGGTAAATATGACACATCTGATGTGAAATAAGTGTTTTTATTTATTTTTAATGGCAGGTTCAAAATGGCAGATTTGGTTTGAAACCTGCCATTAAAAAATAGCAGGTTTGCTTAAATCTGATACACCCTAATGATATTTTTTTGAATATTACAAAATTTTTTAATTCCAAGCATGAAATATTTATATATAGTATTTTTTTTATATTTTTTATTTTTGGTACAAACATATTTATATTCCACTGGATATAACTCACTTTTTTCAAGGGAATTGATGCTTTATAATTTTGATTATCTTTATTAAATTGGATTGAAACCAAGGTCAGATTTGAATTCCTTGAAAAAAATTCATATCTACAGCATTTTTGAATTTTATACTTCCTCAATTGGTGTCCATTTTTGGATTCTCCAAAAGATTCTACCAAATACAGACCCCACAAGTGGTCTGGAGGCTTTAATTTATCCCCCCAGGGCCTTAATAAATGTTTACAGGCCTTTGGGAGTCCAAAATTCCATTTGAATGTGTTTTCTACCACCCCAGGAACCTGTTTGAAGCTCCAAAAGGCTACAAACCTTTGTGGGGTGGGAAAGCACACCAATTGGCCTGATTATAGTATGTAAATAAATTACTATAATCACACCAATGATGCCTTTCAAAGGCTGCACACATTCCCAGGGTGGGAACGCACACCAATTGGAATGATGATACTAATTTTTCTTCATGATTTTATTCTGGGCCTTTATTGGAAAATTTGAGTTGAAAAAGGAAAAAAAACAGCTCAGATGAACATAAAAACATCACAAACAAAAACAGTTATTGAAATTGAAATGAGGAAATTGCGGGAATTCCTTGATTGGATTGAAAACATCAAAAATGGTCATGAAGCCATGCAAACAGCACCACATATTTGGAATAATCCAAACCCTCAAAATTTCCAAAAATTGGGATGGATTTTTACCCCCCCACTGTATGAAAAGTGCACGTGTAATTAATAATGCTATCCACTAAGTTTTAACATAGCATAATTTATTTAAACAATGCAAGGATGTATTTAAGAACTCCCATATGATAGGCCAGTATTAGAATTTATGATATACAGAGTGAGGAATGTTAAAGGGTATGAAAGCCAGAGAGATTCATATGAACACAAAAGTTAGAGGATCCTGACGTAGATACTGAGTATTCACTAAATGGATTCCTTTGGAGAGGGATATCCCCTTTTGGGTGTGGTGGTCTCAAACATGAACAGTAAACTCACACAAATTAGTACAGTTATTCTAAGCCACAAAATCATTTAAAAATTTACCAACAATATATCAAATTAGGAAGATATCAATCCTCATAAATCATACAAAACTTAAAACAAACAATAAAACAACCTTGTAAACACCATGAATATTGAAAAATATCACCTAAATTTTTACTATCAAATGAAATTACATAACCTTATATATGTTTTAACAATTATCATCAAAACTTTCTACCCATATATATATATATATATACATATATATATATATATCCCTAAGATATATAACAAAAAATGAAAATATTTCCAATGATTACAATTTTACTTTCCATTTTAATTCATAGAACCCTCTTAAATACAACTTAAAAATTTTGAATAAAGGTGCCCACATCTTCAAATTATATTAAGCCCACAAATGAGGACTGAAAGAACCCAGATTTGGGTCCAGGGAGCCCTTTTAGTCACCATCACAACTAAACAATTCACTAAAGGCTGATGATAAATTGACAACTCCAGTTGTGTGGTATTTGTGTAGGGCCCTACATGGCCCATTTGAGTGATGGGAGCCTATACAAAACTACAAAAGGCCATTCAAAACATGCGCAACCCCCTGGGGGGTTGTATAGGAGCTGTTTTTGGGGGTCCACAACCCCTGGAAATTGTGCCAGAATTTTGGGCACCCCCTGGACCACATTTGGGTTCCCTCAACCCAAGTTTGGCATCAATTTATACTATAGGGGACTCCTAGGGAACCCAAAGTGAAACCAAAGAGAAAGTAAAGTGAAATTTGAAAACCCACGGTGAAAGTAAAGCAAAAACAAAGTGAAAGTAAAGTGAAATTTGAAATCATATAAAAACCTGCAAACCATTCTTTCTAAACTGAAAAGTGAGCAAACTTTATTTGTTCAATTGAAAGTTTGATTGAATACTGAAGAGTAACATTGAATTTTTTTGCATGGGAACAGTGGCCAACCATCCTTATGACATGGCTGAGTTGAAGGACTACATCAATAGTGCCATTAACAAAGCTTTTGAAAACAAGGATTTGGGTAATGAATCATTTGAAGCCCCAATTGCATCCTCATCCAGGGTTAAAATTGAGAAACAAAATGTTTCACAGATGGATTTGACCTATGTTCATGAGTAACATTTTATGTTAATGAGGTCTTTCCTGGATTTAAATTGATCAAAACTAATGGGGTGCATGTAACTGAAACTATGACTTAACCAATGAATGTTTACTAGATCCACTTGACCAAACTCCTGTGAGAGCTTTTCATACTAAGGACAAGGCTCAAAAATATTTTCAAAGATGGGAAATGAAGCATGGTTAAGCTCTGAAAGTTTTTAACTCAAAGAAAGATAAATATGTGGATTTAGCCTGTGATAGACATGGTTCCTAATTGGGCAACTACTTACCAAATTTTCTAGGCAAACTCACTCAAGGAAGGTTGGGTGCAAATCTTTAATCCTTGCAAGTCATACAAAGGCAGACCCCTTGTGGCAACTCTCCTACAAAGAATAACCATCAACCATCAGAATATCCAACCATCAGAAAATTCATCTGTGCATCCTCAATGGAGGAGAATCTCTGGGGTAGCCTTAGAAAATTTTAAAGAAGGCATGGAAGATGGGCTCAATACACTAAAACTGAAACAAAAATTGAGCAAGATTGAATGAGGGAGTTATGTTGATGACCAAACAATCTATAACAATAAGCGTAAGGTAGCACTTGCAGAGCTGAAGGGGAAACTTTTTATGGACATACTCTATGAAAAGTTGGAAGAAAAAAGTTGGATTCATTGGTAAAAATTCAGTGGATAGGGTCACTTGGAAGCCCTGTACTTTGCACACCCAGATTCATTAAAGCTTTCAAAACAATTCCATCATATTGCTATGTTGGATTGTACTTATAAAACAAATAAGTAAAAAATCCCGCTATTGCATGTTGTAGGAATGACAGCTAACCAAAAGACTTTCACAAAAGCTCTTGTGTTTATAACAAAATAAACGTTTGAGTTAAACAGTTGGTCTGTTAATGCATTAAAGGAGTTGGCTTATGATCCTGAGAGAATCCCAAAAGTCTTTGTGATGGACCATGAAAAAGCTCTGATTTGTGAAATTGAATCTAGTTTCCCTGAGTCATCATGACAATGTTGCACCTGGCACTTGTCTAAAAACATACAAGAAAAAATTAAAGCACCCTTTGTTAATGACTTTGAAGGATGGAAAAGCTTTATGACTCTGTGGGCAAACTATGGGGCCTCAAAGACCAAGGAGGAGGCAGAGGTCACTGATGCAGAACTCAGAGTAGGTCAAAATCACTGCTTCTTATTCTTCCTAGTTTTGGGAGCTGACATTATGAATTGTATAGTGTTTCTTGAAAGACCGTGAGGATGTGCTGAGTATATGGAAAATAATATTTTACCTATCAAAGAGACATTTGTGACAGCTTGGACTTGTATCAACCCAGACTTTGGAAACAAAAAACCTTCTTGGGTTGAAGGGGCCCATGCCAATCTCAAATGATTCCTTGCAAACTCTTTGGGAAACATTTTGGATGTTTGGAAAACACTTTATGGAAAAGTTTCAAATCAAATTGAATTGGTTCATGTGTCAATTTATCACTCTTGAATTAAGTTAGGGAAAGTTCTTCCCCCTGAACTGTTACCATTGAGATACAAGTTATCTTTAGAGGCAATTAAGCTTTTTAGGGAACAATTTGAGTGATTCAAATGTGACCATGATGGAAAAGTGTGCACCAAGTCATACTCCAAGACTATGAGTTTTCCCTGTTCCCACCAAATAGGTGACTGTCTAGCATTCAGAGGATCTGTGGTACCTGAAGATGTTCATCCTCAGTGGAGGTTGAACTATGAACCTTGCAGTTCTAGTTCTGTAAGTTGGTTTAAGTGGGATTTTCAAAATCACTTTGTGATTATTGCTTTTTGATTAACTATTCCTAATTTACTAATTGTTGATGCTTTTGAATTTTTGAAGCACAACTTTGAAAAACTGCTGAGCAATGCTCAGTAACATGAAAAATTCAACGCAATGATCTTGGAATCTCCAGATCATGAGCAAGGCAGGTTATTGAATTACATAATTCAGAAGATTGCAAAATATTGGTCAAAACAAAGACTTGAACCTAAAGTCTTACAATTGAGTAGGGGTTGGAAAAAGTTGACAGATACGTGAATAGAACCATCTTGGTTTGAGAATTTTGAAAAACAATTCAAGCAGGAAAATAGGAGAAGAAGGGAACCAATCAAGAAAATAAAAAAGATTGTAAGTTTTTTCTTTGGAGACATGTTAATTTTTTTGGTTTAATGAACTGATGATGATAATTGTTAGTCAAAGTTAGAAGGATCTGAATATGAATTCCATAGATCAGACAAAGAAACTGAAAGTGAATTGGATTCACTTAATTTGGAATATGAATCCTCTTTGGAGGAAGAGGTCATGCAGGAAGGCTCAACCAGAAGCTCATCTTTGGTGAGTATTCATTTCATTGATGTGATTAAAAAAATGAATACTAAGTTAGTTTTGATGATAGGAAAAAAACATGAAATACCTCAATCAAATCCCCAAGAAATTCCATAAGTTCTTGGGTGAGGTTTGGGATCCAATTGGAGATGGGAATTGTGGATTTAGAGTCATTGCTAAATCTCTTGGTTACAATCAACATGGGTGGTTTACAGCTAGGAAGGAAATGATTGAAGCATTGGAGAAACATAAAGCATGCTACATTAAGATGCTTGGTGGCGCAACAGAGGTAGAAAATCTTAAAAAAATTTCTTGATGTTGAAGAAATCAATCCAAAGATTCCCTCTTCAAAATGGCTGGCTAAACTAGATCTGGGACAAATATTAGAAGACACATATGCCAGACCTATATGTTTCATTTCATTGGAGTCATGTTTCTCTTATACTCCAATGAAAAAATGTGTCACAGATCAATAAGACCCTATTTATATTTCCTTTGTAAAAAATAACCACTGGGTTCTATTAGTACTTGAGGGAGAAATGATCCCAATCCCACCCATTGCAGCATAACCACGTTCCTTGATTTCTAAAAAAGCCTCTGGTTGGGTTGATCATCTCAAAGATCAACTGCAAATTTATTCTAGATTATAATAGACTTTGACTTCATTTCATCATTGGGTTTCATATGAATTTTAATTCTAATGCAGCTAACTATTTCTATTCATATACAGGGTTATCACGTTTTGAACATCATTATGTTGAGTGTTTTGAGTTAAAATCATTATATTGAGTGTTTTGAATGAGAGTTTGATGATAATTCAATTCAACTTGTGTTGGTCTGATTCAATCATAAGCATTATTTTACTCCTTATGATGGGATCAGCTGATCAAAAGTTGAACTGGTTTTTTTTGGTGTTTTTAGTTTAGGGCTGGTCCAGTTACTTGTCTTTTTTTTGGTGTTTCTATTCTAGGGCTAGTCCAGTTACTGATGATTTTTGTTGGTGTTCTTAGTTTAGGGCTAGTGCAGTTACTTGTGTTTTTTTGGGTGTTTTTACTTTAGGGCTATTCCATTGGATAGTCCCAGTTTTTTGGTTTTTTATTTATTTTTATTTTTATATTTATTTTTTATTTTTTTGTTTTTTTTTTTAACCAAAAAATCAATTTTTTTTGATTTTTTGGTTGATTTCTGTTTTTTTGAATGTTTATTTAGTTCATGGGAACACTTAGTTTATTTTGATACCCTTTAGTTCTTTATTCTTTTTATTCATTATTTTTTTTTTTTTGGGCCCACCATGGTCCGGTGTTGTGTGGGATGCCACACAACACCGGACCATGGTGTGTGGGCCACTCAACTCTTTGAGCCATGTGGAAATGTACACGGCTCAATTAGTTGTGAATTTAAAATTACCCTTTACTAAATACATAACCATTATCAACACCATCAATACCATAATCAATTATTAAGATATGCTTCCAAAAATTTCACTGTAAACCATAAGGGCAATGTTAAATTTTCAACCACCCGCAACCCTTTCACAACCCAAAATTGGTCGCGTGGCGCATTTTGCAACCCAAAATGGGCCACAAAGGGCCATTTGCGGCCCATTTGATTTTCAAAGGCAATTTGCAACTCAGATGGGTTTGAAAGGCCATTTGCAACTCAGATGGGTTTGAAAGGCCATTTGCAACTCAGATAGGTTGCAAACAGCATTTTGAGGCCATTTTCAACGGCAGGGTTTCAAATTTAACATTTCCCACACCATAAGCACCATAATTATTGAGAACATAATATAACAAGTGAAAAAATGAAAACCACTCATTGAGAAATCAAAAATTTCTGTCAGTTTCAATAATCAACTGGATCAACAAGGAGTCTCAATCTTTCAAAAAAAAAAGGAAAACAAAATAAGAGGATGAATAAAAGCCTTTGGAACTATTGAATCCTTTCCCTTTTTCAAAGAAGGTATTATTTTACCTTTTTTTGCCTCAATGACACCCTCTCTGAAAAAAGTTTGAAGATAGTGATTTGTTTACTAACTTCATGCCTTTTGACAGGCTTTGTCACTACAGGAAGGCATAAAAAACTTGAAAGTTTGTGCAATCAATTGTATAAAGTTGTCAATAAAGATGATTGAGGTTTTTCAGCCATTTCAAGGGTTAAATAACTTTCTGGGCTGCAAAATTATGTATTTTCAGGTGATAAGATAGGCTAAATTTCCTTATGACATAGAACCAGCAGACTGGTAAAATACAAGCAACATGAGAAGAAGAACAATGGTGAGGAATAGAAAAGAAATAAAAGATAATGTGAGAATGGGGACCCTACGCCTGAAGCCAACGGATTGAGTGAGGATGAGATAGCGTAGTCTGAGAGCTTGAGTGGAGGCTGGTTGAAGAGGTCATGAGGCTAGACTTAAGAGATGATTGTGAATCCAAAAGAGTGGAGCCTTACCAGGCAGGATTTGCAGGTTGAAAGAAGTTGAGATCTTGGTCGTCAGAAGACTGATGATGAGATGATAATTGTACAAGTAGATAAGAGAAAAAAAGATAAGGAAAAGGAAGAAAAAGAAAGGAGTTGGAGGAAAAAGAAAGGAGTCAAACAGAAGAAAAAAATAGAATGGTAGAAACAGTCTGAAGGAGTGGTCTGGGTCCCCAGTAGATTTAGAGAAGAGCGCAAGAGCAGTAGGGAGCGCAACAGGAGCGCGGGAGAAGCAGAGATTGCGCGGATTGTAAGTGGTGGAATCTCAACACCCTTCCTGACTGGGAAGCGGGCAAAACAAAGAGGATTTGAGGAAAGAATTTGTGAATACCTTGTTTTACAGGCGCTTAATGGCGTTGATGGATGAGGCTTTGGTTAGTGAATCAGCTATCATGTCTTCAGTTGGGACCAGAGTAAGATTGTACATGGAGAGACTGAAGTCCTCTTGTAGTCCTTTTGTCTTGATGTCAATATGGTGTGACTTGGAGTGTGAGCCAAATTTCTTTATTTTATCTTCTAAACCTTTATTGTCTATCTAAATTTGTGGTATCATTTTGGAATTGCAATATATCTTGCTAACTAGGTGAGTAATCCACTTCAGTTTGAGGTAGCAGTTGAGAAGGGCGTTAAGTTTGGACTCGGTAGAAGAATAAGTGATGTTCCTTTGTCGCAATGAGTTCCAGACTATTGGGCTGCTGTAGTGGAAGATGACGTAGCCAGTCTGGGAATTTTGGAAGATAGGATCATTGCCCCATGTAGCATTGCTGTAGCCAGAGATCATCTCTTGAGAGGGATCAAACTTGATAGTTAATTTGAGGTTCCTGGTGGTTTTGAGGTACTTCCAGACTTTTTGCACCTCTCTCCAGAGAGTCATGCCAGGCTTGGAGTTGTACCTTGTGAGGCTAGACACGGCAAAAGAAATATCTGGGCAAGTGTACTGGGATAAATGGTTGAGAAGCCCTATGGCGGAGCGGTAGTTGATATTCAGTTGGCAAAATTTGGTGTGATCCTTGTCTGTTGCAGGTTCAAGATGCAGATTCTGAGTTAGCAGAGAATAAGTATCCTTTCAATGGGTGAGTCAAAGTTCCTCCAATCCTCGGTCAATTTGATTTGGCTGACTTAAGAGAATTTTGTCTCCCTTAAACTCCATGAGCATACCAAGGATTGTGTTGGGTGGATGACAGGAGGAGTTGGGAAATCAACTCAAGAAATTGTTAGCAAACAACTTAGAACCACCTACATGGATAAGGTCACCAACGTGGAAATATAGGATTTCTTGAGACTCTGAGTTGAGGTAGAGACACGGATTGCTAGTTGACTTGTTGAAACCTTGAGATTTAATCCAGGTTGTGAGCATTTTGTAACAGTTCTTTGGGGACTGACAAAGGCCATATAATGATTTTTTTAATTTTAAGTATGGTGACTTTCTGTTTGACCCATTTGGAGTTTTGATTATAACTGTTTCATTCAGTGGGGCGTGAAGGAATTCCCCTTTTATGTCAAACTGGGTGAAGCTCATCTTATTCTTTAGGCCATAGAGTAGTGCAAGTTGTAGGGAGCCTAGTTTGCCAGTAGGTGCCCAAGTTTTTTTGAATTCAACGCCATGAATTTGGTTGAAGCCTTGAACACATAACCTGGCTTTGTATTTCACAAGTTTTGCCCTGACAGTTCTCTTTGACCTTAAATACCCATGTTGTATTCAGAATGTTATTCAGAGTGTCATAATTATCTTCCCATACTTCCTGAGATTTGATAGAGTTTAATTCATATTCAGATGCTTTCTTCCATTTTGGACATTCAGGACATTTGCGTGCTGCTTGGTAAGATGGTGGTTTGTAGTAATTGTGAAACCCATATCTCTGGGGTTTTCAAGTTTCTCACCTGGGCTGTGTATTGAGGTCCAAAGTAATTGATTCTGGAGAAGGAGTGGGAAGTTCCGGAGGAGGAGAAGGAGAAGAAGGGGGGTCTATGTCTTTGAGGTTGGAGTTTGAATCTGAGGACTTGGGATTGGTCTCTCTGGGTAGATATTGCTTATCTGTTGTGGAGAAGTCAACGTTGTTGGAGTACAGGTTGGATTGCAAGAATATTTCAAGACCCGGAGATTCAAGAAAAGGGAATTCATTGAATTGAGACTTGAGAAATTTGACGTGTTTGGTTTAAAAGATGCCGCCTAGAGAATTGAGGATGAGATATGAATGAAAGGTGGGATTAAACTCAACTAAGATGCCTTCCAATCCCTTCTTGTTGAATTTCCTGCCCTTCTGGACACAACTTGCAAGGTAGATTACAGCAGAACCTACGGGTTTCAGGTAGTTAGCAGGGAGATTCTTACCAAACATAAGTTCCTAGGGAGATAGGTGTTTACCTTCTCTAGGGATTTGGTTGAGCATAAAACAACAACTTCTTGTTATGATATGCCAATAATTCTTAGGCAGTTGTGAGGAAGAAACCATTGCGCAGGCTGATTCAATTATTGTCCTATTTGCCCTTTCAGCTTTCCCATTGTGTTGTGAATGGTAGGGTTCCAAGGTTTGTAACTTGATGTGTTTGGTTTTTGTAAATTCTTTAAGCGTTGAATTAGTGAATTCCGTTCCTTTATCCAAAAATATCTCAGATGAGTAATACCCTAGTTGTTTGTGTTCTGTTTTGAGTATTTCAATGATAGTTTCAGGGGTCTTGTCCTTGGAGCCAAGAGGAAATGCTGCAAGATAATCAGTGAAGTTATCCACTAGAGTGAGAATATAGTGGTGGCTGGCTTTAGACTGAGGAGTGATGGGGCCAATCAAATATAGATGAATTTGATCCAGAGGTTTGGTAGCAGGAGAGGATACATTGGTGAATGGGGATCTGGTGATTTTACTTCTAACGCAACTGTTGCATTGGAATCTGTTGAGCTCTTTGTTGGTGAATAGATCTTTTAGAAGAGGTTTCAGAGAAGAGGTAGATGCATTCCCATACATTATGTGTATATCCATTACGGAAAGTGGTTCTTGGTGCGACAAGGTAGAAGATTGGTTCAAAAGATTCACCACGTGTCCCTGGACCCCCGTTTGAGGTTTCTCTATAACAAACAGGCAATTGCGGATTAGGCCTTTGAGGACAGTTTGATCTCCTTGGGTGACCAAGAAACTGTCTTGTCTTTGAATGAGAGTGCATACTTTCTGAGCCAGGAGGCCAGGGCTGATTAGATTCACAACAATATTGGGGACATATAGGCAGCCTTCAAGTGTAATGATTGAGTCTTTCCACTCTAATTGAACAGTTCCTGTCCCTCAAACTTTAAGCTTAGCCTTGAGTTTTCTGGTTTTGATCTCATCTAGTTCCTCATCCAGATTGATTGAAGAGAAAAATTTTAGATCATTGAAGATGTGCAAATTTGCTCCGGAGTCTAGTATCAGATTAGGAGTGTTGTCCGAATTGATCCAGAGCGTAAGTAGTGCATGGTAGTTGATTGTAGGATTCTTCTTGTTTTTATTCTTCCATTCATTCTGTTGTTTGATCCACCATTCCGGAGCAACTTGAGGGTGTAGATGGAAACACAATGATTCCGGATGTGGCGCATTAGGATTGTGGTAGCCCTCTTTACATCTGATCTTGTATTTCTTTTCATCTTTATTGGGTCTTGACTTAGTCAACACTAGAGAAAGGTCCGTAGAGGGTTTATTCTTCCTGGTTTGATCCATTCTTTCATTATTGTATTGGATAAGGTGGTTGGAGACCACATTGACCGTCAGGGATTTTTCCACATGCATTATTTTTTGTTTGAAATTCTCAAGAATGGGTGGAAATTTTAAGAGCAAGAGGTAAGCAAGGATGTCTTTAGGTAATTCAATGCCTACATCCTCCATTTGAGTAATGGATTTCCGCATTTTGGTAAAGAAAACTTTGACAGGATGTTTGTTAAAGGTTGAATGCAGAAAATGATTGAAAACTCTAGCTCTATTTGCAGTCTCAGATGATGCAAATCTTTGGGTAATTTTGGCCCATAGCAACTTGAATGAGGTTATGATGGTGGAATTGACAGCATTTGCATGTGTCATGCTATCTAATTTGGAGAGAATTATTGCTCTGATTTCCCTATCTTGCTTGACAGACATCGGACCAGAGTTTTGGGTAATGGTGTCTTTGATATCCTTGAGATTGAGTAGCATAAGCATTTTGTTGCGCCATATTGAGTAGTTTTCTTCATTTAGGGGAGGTATAGCATTGACCAAAGCTTTGAGGGCCACCTGATGGAAGTAGTTGGCGGCTCCTGCTGGTTTGTTCATTGTTTGTAAGTTAGGTCGTTGGAATTTGGCTTTTAACCGTGATAAGATAGGCTAAATTTCCTTATGACATAGAACCAGCAGACTGGGAAAATACAAGCAACATGAGAAGCAGAACAATGGTGAGGAATAGAAAAGAAATAACATATAATGTGAAAATGGGGACCCTACGCCTGAAGCCAACGCATTGAGTGAGGATGAGATAGCGTAGTCTGAGAGCTTGAGCGGAGGCTGGTTGAAGAGGTCATGAGGTTAGACTTAAGAGATGATTGAGAATCCAAAAGAGTGGAGCCTTACCAGGCAGGATTTGCAGGTCAAAATAAGTTGAGATCTTGGTCGTCAGAAGGCTGATGATGAGATGATAATTTTTCAAGTAGATAAGAGAAGAAAATGTAAGGAAAAGGAAGAAAAAGAAAGTAGTCGGAGGAAAAAGAAAGGAGTCAAACAGAAGAAAAAAATAGAATGGTAGAAACAGTCTGAAGGAGTGGTCTGGGTCCCGTTATATTCAGAGAAGAGTGCGAGAGCAGTAGGGAGCGCAACAGGAGCGCGGGAGAAGCAGAGATTGCGTGGATTGTAAGTTGTGGAATCTCAACATCAGGATTTTTCCATGCCTTCAAAGGTTCTAAGCACTTCCTTGAGTGGTAAAAAACACCTTTTGAGGGTGTTTTAGAATTTTTTGAGATCCGTAAACTTTGATTCATGCCTTTGGAGATAAAATAAGGCCTCCAGATTCCCTGAGCCTGGGAGTTTTTTCTGGGGTATAATTTTTCAAGGAATCAAAATATGGACTCCAATTTATTTAACATAAAATTAAAAAATAAATTTCATATTTTGCTTTGCAAGGAATTAAAGATTTAGCTCATATCAGAAGCAAACTTCATGCAATGGAAGAAAAAAAAATAGACTTTCAGTTCTTCACAAAAAATTATATTTTCAAAGCAGGATTTAAATAAAATTTTACAAGACATAATAAAGCATAAAAAAATTACAGATATACTCATTTTTTAGAGAATCTCATATCATTTTTCAGGTTTGAGAAAAAAAACTCATAAATTAAATGGATCATGATCAAAATCAAAGAAAAAGGAGTATTGTTGAAAACAATGATATATATTATTGGATTTATATCCCTTTTTTTCAAGATAAGATAAAAAATAAAAAAATCCTAAGTATGAATATTTTATGAAAAAAATATTTATGTGGAAATATCACAGGAACAAACATCCTTAAAAAAAGTATGAAAAATGTAAAAAATGAATTTCTTTGAATAAAATTGAATAGGGAATATCAAAGTTAACCAAACCCGCCATTTTTTAATGGCAGGTTTCAACCCAAATCTGCCATTTCAAACCCGCCATTAAAAATCAAAAAAACCCACTTATTTCACATCAGACGTGTCAAAGTTAACATGAAATAAGTGGGTTTTTTCAAATAAAGTATTTAAAGGCTTCAACAACCTGTCCATGTCATCCACCCCTGGCTTCCCACCTCCTTCTACCTCCAACCTCATTGCCCTCCAGCCTCATCATAAAAAGATTCACCACTCTCATCACTTTATCACTCTCATCATCACTCTAATAAATTTATAACCCTCATAACTTGATCACTCACCACTTTATTGCTCTCATTGCTTCATTTATCTCATTTCTTCATTGCTCTCATTGCTTCATTGCTCTCATTGCTTCATCACTCTCATCACTCTCCTCCAACAAGAACTTGTACCTCCAATCTCATCCAAAGAATCCAATCATTGTTTTATTGCTCTTGTCACTTCATTGCTCTCATCACTTCATATCTCTCATCACTCTATCTTGCTTTTCACTTTATCCCTCTCATCACCTTATTGCCCTTACTCTTTCCAAATGGCCCCTCAGCAAACCTCCCTCCGCAAGTCCATACAAAAGTCCAACAAAAAAAAGAAAAAATTGCCAAGGAACTCCACAAAGAAAAATCCTCCCCCATCAGCTTCCAAGGTCTCAAGTCAGCTCAACAGAGCTGATCACATCATCCTGGTCAGATGGATCAAAATTGCCTCCAACTATGATGCCTGCTTTGGATTGGAAAATGAAACACGTGTTGGCCAACCTCCATCATCTAAGGTCAATGGTTATCTCCTGATGGCCAATGAACTCAAGAACAAAACAAAAGGTAGGCTTGATATGTCATCCAAACAGATGAGGGAGCAATTCACAAATTATTGAGCCAAGTACAAAAAGGCCCACTCCATGTCAATCTCCACTGGCTTTGGTATCACCAACTCTTACAAAGCCAAGGGAATCAACTTGGGGGTTGATCAGTTGGACTCCATTTGTCCTTTTTATATTCAAATGGATGAAATCTTTGGAAAGAAGGCCAACATCACCCCCCTATCTGCTTTTGATGCCCAAAAATCCAATTCAGTTGATGCTGAGGACTTGGCTGGGGATGCTCAGCCTAGCAATGGTGATCCTGAAGAAACCTATGAGTGGCCCCCATACAATGCCAAGGAGGATATTCAAACGCAATCAGCTCCAATCACATCTACTTCTGCATTGATTGAGGAGTCAAACCATAGCTTGGACCCCTCCCCTCCTTCTTTGGATTGCTCTCTTCCTGGTTTAGCAGATCTCATCAACCTTGATGATGCAGAACAAGATACTCCTTAGTCTCCATTACCCTCAACATTGGTTCAAGTAAGGAACCAAGCTCTTTTCTCTTCTGTCTGGTTAATCCTGACTGATTTAGATTGTAAAATAACAGGCTCATCCATTCCAGAATGGCCAAAAACTCAAGTGAATGGGGCCTACCACATCTCCTTCAAACACTAGTGACAACTTACAGACTCAAACCTCCTCTGCCAAGGGTAAGAAAAAGGCCTCCAATTCCATCAATATCAACCCCAAAAGTCATCAAAAGAGGAGAAACACTTCCGGTTTTTCAGGCTTTTAAGAAATCATGGAGAAGCAAGATTTATGTAAGTCCATTGGTTGACCTTGCTTTCAAAATCATGCTCATTGCTTTTCCCCTGCAAAAAACAGTCAAATCACAAATTGAATCCAAAAAACTTGAGTTTGAAAAGGTTAATGTAAAATTCACGGCTCATTGAGTCATGCACATGGTTTGAAATGGACAATGTGGCAGGCCACATGGTCCAATTTGGGCCGTGTACAACCCCCCACGGCTCACGGAGTTGTGCGGCCCACCCAGCCCAGTCCACTGCCGTGTGGACTTCCACACGACTACATTCGAGCCGTGTGGAGTTGTTCATGGCTCAAAAGTAGTTGTGTGGCATCCCACACAGCACCGGACCGCAGTGAGAAAAAAAAGGGGGTGAAAGGAATGAAAGGGTACTAACAAAAATTTTAAACTAAATGAACCTTCCAAAAAAACAGAAATCAACCAAAAAATCAAAGAATTTTCATTTTTTGGTTAAAAAAAAATAATAATAAAAAAAAAACTGGTACTATCCAATGGACTAGCAATAAAGTAAAAAGACCCAAAAAAAGAAAAGTAACTGGACTAGCCCTAAATTAAAAACACCAAAAAAAAAGACAAGTAACTTGACAAGCCCTAAAGCAAAAACACCAAAAAAATATGACTAACTTGACAAGCCCCAAAGTCATTTCAACTTGACTAGCCCTAAAGTAAAAGGGCCCAAAAATTAAATAAGTCTTTTGACTAGCCCTAGAGTAAAAGTGCCCAAAAAAATACAAGTCTTTTGACAAGCCCTAAAGTAAAAACACCAAAAAAAACAAGTTCAACTTGTGTTAAGCTGATCCCATCCCATGCTTGACATAAGTTAAGCTTGTGCTGGCATCAGCCCACCACAAGTTGAACTGAATTACAATTAAATATCATTCAAAACACTCAATATAATGTTGTTACCTCAAAAAACTCAACATAATGATGTTCAAAATGTGATAACCCTTTATATTAATAGAACTTGTTAGATGCATTAGAATTACAATTCATATGAAACCCAATGATGAAATGAAGTCAAAGTCTATCAAAATCTAGAATAAATTTGCAGTTGATCTTTGAGATGATCAACCCAACCAGAGGCTTTTTTAGAAATCAAGGAACATGGTTTTGCTAAAATGGGCAGGATTGGAATCTGTTGACATGATGTTGACATATTTATTCATTTCCTTCCATTATTCTGCATTTCTTATTCTTTATTTTTCCATTTCATATTCCCCATTCCTTCATTCTTATTTCCTTAAGTTTCCTCAATAAACCACACGCGCACTCTTTAGATTCGCAGGGCTGGCCTGTATTCAAAATGCCTATTCAGTATCTTCACCTCTGTTGTGCGGGAAAAGGGGTATTTAGTCCGGAGTTCAAAGGAACCTGAGAGGTGGAAGCGTTGAATTTCTTCTTTTCTAAATTCTGAAGCGCTCAATACTCCAACTCAATCAAATCTAAAAAATCCAATCCAATCAATACTTTTCAACAATCCAGCACTTCAAAGAAGAATGGCTCATTTTTGTGGAGCTTTAGTTAATTTGGTGCAATCCTTTTCTTTTAACAAAAATCTCTACTCATATTCTTCATCTGTTAACTCCTTTTCATATTCACTTTCAGAGGTATCCCAGAGTAATCAAAGGAGGTATTCTAGCACAATTATCTTTTCAACATTTCAGTCTTTTCACATAGTATTCAGACCTTAATGTCATAGTAGCTGGGTATGAATTGTTTCTTCATTACCCGTTTGTATACCGCATCTCTGACTACTTTGTATCTAGTTGCTGGTTTTATTCTTGTTAATAAATTCAGGACTTATCACAATTAGAAGTAAAATATCAATAATGTAATCCCAACCAGACAACAAGCATGGCCAAATTTTTGACAGTAACAATCCTCAAAACCGCCTTTGAAGCCATTCCTCTTCTCACCATGGATAACTTTTCAATCTGGCGTAATTGAGTGGTGAATAGGATGGATCTTCAAGAAGATCTCTATGAAAAACTCAGAAGAAGAGATCAGAATCCTCAGGAAATCCCATTGGACTTAGCAACATGGAAAACGTGAGGATCAGAACTATTCTTACCTCAAAGCTAGACACCTCAGTTCAGGCCAATATTATAAATTGCAAAAATAAAAAAGATGCCCATCTTATATGGACAAGTATCAACAAATATTTTGCATTGAATCAAGCCTCAAATCAAGCAAGAGTCTTCAAAGAATTTCTCAGGACTCCTTTCTCTGTCTTGAATGTTTTGGGCTTCATTAACAACATAAAAACAGCCATCTCACGGCTTCATGAAGTAGGAATTGAACTGCCGTCTGATATTATAGCCTACCTCTTCTTAGAGAAACTGCCATCCTCCATGGATAAAGGTGTACAACAGATTAGACACTCCAACAAGAAAGTTACCCCAGACCATGTTCTCAACCATCTCAGACTCTTCCACAACAACTGGTCTCTTGATAATGTGTTGACTGGCAATAATAAAAGGGAAGACAGAAACTCCGTCTCTTTTTTTACCAAGGAAATCAAACCCTGTGAAGATAACTGGCACAATCCCAAAGCTGCTCATCCCAAAGGCCATTGCTGGAAGCTCTATCCACAGCTCAAGCCAAGCTTCCAAAAAAAGAAGAAATTGGAGGCTAATGAATTCAAAGGCTTGGCAAAAGGTGTTAGATCCTTTCATTCCACTCTATCTCAATTGTCAACTTCTCAGTCATTTGTCCTTGACTCCGGTTCATCTACACATATGGTGTCTGATGAAACTCTTTTCAATCATCTAGACCAATCACTAAGCGGCTTAATTTCTACCAGTTCTGAAGTGGACAGCCTTAGGTACTCTGGGAAAGGAATCATATCAATAACTGATGAAAAGGGAAAGAGGGCAATACTGTCAAATGAGTTGTATGCTCCCCTTTCCACAGCTAATCTCCTATCACTTTGGTCTTGTTGTTAGACGGATTCCATGTTTCATTTCTTGTTGAAAAGGTAGTGCTGAAGAAAGGAAGTTGGTTGGCTGAAGGGTATTATGATTGCAATATACCTATATTTCATCTTCATTGGGGGGTATCTAAACCAGTCTCTCATTTAAGTCAAAAAAAGATTCTCCATAAATCTCTTGGTCATGTCAGCTATCATTGGATCAGACAAAAGCTTTTGATCAAGGTATCCAAACCTAAAGAAAGCATGGCTTGGGCTGTTAGCAAAATTACTTGAGCATCCTTCACCTCAAAAGATAAACAACCCAAAAGACCTTTTCAAGAGTTACATTGTGACCTAATAGGCCTGATTAAACCTAGAAGCATCCATCATGATTCCTACATACTGATGATTGTTGATAGCTGTACAAGATTTGTAGCAGCTATTCTGATCAAAGACAAAAGTCAAACTGGCAAAACTCTTCAATTCCTGATCAACACGGAATCAAAAAGTTTTGGATATTCTCCAATGATCTTACACTCACACAGCGGAACTGAATATTCCAACAAATCCCTGAAGGCTTTCTGTCAAGCAAACAATATCAAGCAAACTTTCTCTGATCCCTACACTCCTGAACAGAATGGATTGGCTGAGAGATACAACCAAACAATTCTTGAGTCTCTTCAAACGGTTCTCTTTGATTCAAAACTTTCCACCAGGTTCTGGAGTATAATAATTAAGGCCTGCACTCTCATTCTTAATCAATTTCTGTCTCATAGATCCAATTTTTTGGTGATAAAGATTCTTCAACAAAGCTCAAACATTGTGGGGCATTTGGAAGGATAGTAGGATATAATGAAGATCTGCTTTCTTGTAATATACTTACAGTGGATAATTGAGTCATTGACACAAAGAGCATCAAAATTCTAGACTTTGACGCCTCTCTCACTTTCCCCACTAGAAATGTCAAATTCAAGATAGAAGGAAATCAGGAAATCTCTGTTGAAGGGTCAAGTCAACCATCTCCTCAGAACAAAACAATATACAAAAGCTCAGAGGAATCCATTCATCCTCTTGATCAAGCTCAGTCCAGAGGTGATGATTCTACTGACATTACCACTCAGCCTGATCACACTTCCACGGTGTTGCCAAAGGTGAATTACCCAGAGGAATCTAGATATAAACTTTGAGAGAGAACAGAAAAAGTCAGGCCAATTCAGTACTCACATCTCAGCAAACTGATGAAAGATCTGTCATACTGGAAAGATTCATGCGGCAGAAAAATAAAATATATTGAAAGTCAAGACGTCTGGGAAGATTGTGATGTGACTCCTGATCATTTTCCCAGAACCATGTGGGTTGATAAACTAAAACCTTCTACTATCTCAACAACTGAACAAAAGAAATCCAGGCTCTGTATTATGGGCAACCTACAGACTCCTGGAATTGACTTTGGAGAGACCTTTGCCCCCAAAGGTAAGTTCCCCACTTTGCTCATCCTATTGATCCAGGGGATCAATCTTGGGCTGAAGATACAACAATTTGATGTCAAGGCTGCTTTTTTATTTGCTCCCTTACGTGAAGACATATACAGCTTGAAGCCAGAAGGATGCAATCACAAATCTTGGTTCCTGAAATTAAAAAAGTCTTTATACAGTCTTAGACAGGCTCCAAAAAACTGGTTCAAGACCCTAACAACGTAGCTGGAGTCCATTGGATATAGAAAATCAAACTAAGATCCCTGCTTATACATCCACAATCTCAAAGGCTCTTCCCTTTTCTTTCATGTAGACAATCTAGTGGTGGTAGGAGAGGTGGATTGGTTTGAAAACTTATTTCTAGAACGCTTCCCACAGTCCTTGGCGCATGACTTGGACACCATTCTGGGGATGAACTTCACGCTGACCAAAGGTAAAATAAGCCTGAATCAATCTTCTCTCATTGGTGAAACACTTGAGGAGCTGGATCTTACATCTTGTCATTCTGTACGCACACCTCTTACACCCTCTTTAAGACTAACACAAGCAACAGATGAAGATTGCAAAGAGCTTGAAAAACTGAACATTAACTTTTGGAGATTTACTGGAATTTTGAATCATCTGTTGTGCAGGACTCATCCAGATCTGTAAGCAGTGCAATCTCTGTTATCCAGGTTCAATCAAAAACCGGGTCTCTCTCATTGGAAGGAAGTCCTCCATGTTTGGAAGTATCTGGCCGGAACTGCTCACCTTGCACTCACCCTTCATCCTCAAAACAATAGTCAGCAACTTCAAATTTATTCTGATGCCACTTGGGCAGACAACCCTGATACGCAACTCTCACAATTGGGATTCTTGGTAAAGTGGCTGGGTTGTCCTATTACCTGGAAAAGTCAGAAACAGAGCAAAATCACCCTATCAACCACAGAAGCTGAATTAAATGCCCTCACCAACAGTGCACAGGAGGGATTGTGGATAAAAGCTGTAATCAAAGAAGTTTGGAAGAAAATGTTGCTGCCTACTAAATTTCACATTGACAACAAGGGCTTGTTGGACAAAATCCAACACTTTGGATCTAACTTAAAAACAAAGCATATCAACATGAAGCTCAAATGGCTTTGCAAACAATACACCAATGGTGGGCTGTCAGTTCAGCTCATTGCTTCTGAGAACATGGTGGCTAATGCGCTCTCTAAACCTGAAAACAAAAACATGCTCAACCTGCTCAATCAAAATTGTTTTCAGTGATCAACACCAAATTCCGGGGGGATGTTGACATAATGTTGACATATTACTTCATTTCCTTCCATTATTCTGCATTTCTTATTCTTTATTTTTCCATTTCATATTCCCCATTCCTTCATTCTTATTTACTTAATTTTCCTCAATACACCACACGTGCACTCTCTAGATGCGCGGGGCTGGCCTGTATTCAAAATGGCTATTCAGTATCTTCACCTCTGCTGTGCAGGACAAGGGGTATTTAGTCCAGATTTCAAAGGAACCTGAGAGGTGGAAGCATCAACTTTTTTCTTTTCTAAATTCTGAAGCGCTCAATACTTCAACTCAATTGAATCTAAACAATCAAATACAATCAATGATTTTCAACAATCCAGCACTTCCAAGAAGAACAGCTCATTTGTGTGGAGCTTTAGTTAATTTGGTGCAATCCTTTTCTTTTAACAAAAAGCTCTAATCATATTCTTCATCTGTTAACTCCTTGTCATATTCACCTTCAGAGGTATCCCAACGTCATCAAAGGAGGTAGTCTAGCACAATTATCTTTTCACCATTTCAGTCTTTTCACATAGTATTCAGACCTTAATGTCATAGTAGCTGGGTATATATTGTTTCTTCATTATCCGTTTGTATACCACATCTCTGACTACTTTGTATGTAGTTGCTGATTTTATTCTTGTTAAGAAATTCAGGAATTATCAGAATCATTTCTCCCTCAAGTACTAATAAAACCCAGTGGTTATTGTTTACAAAGGAAATGAACATTGGATCTGATTGATTGGTAACACCATTTTTCATCAGAGTATAAGTATCAAATGACTCCAATGAAATGAAACATATAGGTTTGGAATATGTGTCTTCTATGATTTGACCCATGTCCAATTTAGCCAGCCATTTTGAGGAGGGAATCTTTTCATTTATGTCTTCAACATCAAGTCTTTTTTTAATCTTTTCAACCTCCTTTGAACATTAATGTAGCATGCTTTATTTTTCTCTAATGTTTTGAACATTTCCTTCCTAACTTTAAACCAACCATTTTCTTCATAACCAAGAGATTTAGCAATGAATTCAAATCTGCAATTCCCATCTCCAATCGGATCCCAAACCTCACCCAAGAACTTATGGAATTTCTTGGGTATTTGATTGAGGTATTTCAAATTTGGTTCCTATCATTAAAACTAACTTAGTATTCATTTCTTTAATTGGATCAATGAAATGAATACTCACCAAAGATGAGCTTGTGGTTGAGCTTTGCTGCATTTTCTCTTCGTCTGAAGAGGATTCTGATTCCAAATTAAGTGATCCTGACTCACTTTCAGTCTCTTCCTCTGAACTATGAAATTCAGGTTCAGATTCTGCCAACTTTGACTAACAATTCATCATTAGTTAGTAACTAAGTTCATTAAACCAAAAAAATGAACATATCCCAAAATAAAAGACTTAAAATCTTTTGTCTTTTCTTGTTTGGAGCTCTTCTAGTTCTTTTTTACCCCTTGAGTTGTTTGTCAACAAGCTCAAACCAAGATGGTTCTTGCTGCTTATCTGTTGATTTTGGCCTGCCCCTACTTGATCATAAGACTTTAGGTTCAAGTCTTGGCTTCAATCAATATTTTGTAATCTTCTGAATGATATACTTCAATAGGCTGCTTTGCTCATGATCTGGAGATTCCAAGATCATTGCATTGAATTTTTCACGTAACTGAGTAATGCTTAGCATTTCATTGAAATTGCACTGGAAAAATTCAAAAGGATCAACCATTAGTAAATTAGGATTCATTAATCAAAAAGAATTAATCACATAGTGATTTGAAAAATCCAACTTAAGCAAACTTACAGCACAAAAACTTCAAGGGTCATAGTCCAACATCCACTGAGGATGAAAATCTTCAGGTACCATGGATCCTCTGAATTCTAGATGGTGTGGCGCCCCACCCTGGACACCCTGGCCACTCAAATTTTTTTCTTTCCTTGACGCTATCAATACTCAATCTTGTCCACGTACACACATAATACACACAGTCTAACCAATCTATAACTTGACCATCATCTCAATTCATCAATCATGCCCTCTTAGCCTCCAGGTCCCTATCCCCCCCTCCTTCCTTCCTTTCTTCTTCTCCTTCCTCCAACATGCTCTCCCAATAACTCTTCCTCCCGTCTACATCCTAATAGCAAACTGGCCATCAAACTTGTCCATTGTCTTCAATCCTCACCAACCACCTTCACCAAGATCAAGTCCCACTGGTCTGAGTTCAAGATCCTTTGACAGTTCAAATCATCCGCTCATCCCAACATCCTACACGTCTCCTCCTTCATCATCACCCCTTCCTACGCCCTTCTCATGATGGCCTACCATCCTACAATCCTACCCATCAACCTGGGCAATCAATCTCCCAAACTTTGTTGTTACCTACGTGGTTTACTCTCCGCAACCAACTTCTTACGTCTCCATTGCGTCTCCCACAAAAGCCTCAAAACCGCTAACGTTGTCCTCAGCCTTGATGATCAACCGGTCCTCATTGACTTTGGCTTTGCCATTGCTTATCCTCCAGATCATACCCAAACAACCGGTAAAGCTGCCTTCTGGAGTAATCTGAGCTGGGTAACTCCAGAGTATCTCTCTCCTCAACGCGCCCAAGGCAAGGAACACAATGAAAGATTGAGCAATATTTGGTCCCTCGGTGTGACGTTTTATGAGATTGTTGTTGGTCAGACTCTGTGAAAGATGAACAAAAGCAAAGAATTCTTGTCCAAGGCAGCTTTGAAAGTTTACTATCAATGGACTCTAAGAGCCAAATTCCTTGGTCCTCAGACCTTATCCCCTCTGCTCCGACAACTCCTGGTCTCCATGCTACATCCCAATCCTAACAAAAGACTACAATCCTGTACCGCCAGTCTCAAACATCCCTTCTTCACGCCCTCATTGGTCATCTCAGCCTGATTGAATCGCTCGCCAAACACCTCATTTGGCCATCTGAAGCGCCTGTCAATTTATCCTTTCCCCTCCTAGCTCACTGATCTCCCACGCGTCTTTTCTGTTTCCCGTGCGGGTCTCTTCTGTTGCCGGTGCCCGTCAGACACCTGCTGGCGGTCATCTGCGGCCTCAGAAGTTGTCCGGGCCCATCAGGATGCCCGCGGGCATCCCACTAGCTACTCACTTGCCCGTGCCCATAATTTGGCACGGGCCAGGGTCTTTATTTGGCTCTTTGATTTTTTTTCTGAGTGCTTGTTTGTTTATTTTTGTTTCTTTTGTTTTCTCATGACACTGATCCATTTTTTTGTTAAAAAAAAAAAAAAAAAATCTGCTCCCATTTGTCAATCTCTCTTGTAAATAGTCTACAGGCCTCTGGTCTATAAAAGGAGGGGCTCTCCCCTGCTTTTCCTGCATCATAGAAAATCATAATCCAGGGGAGTGTGTGCCTATGTCCCCCCATTATTGTGAAATTTGATCCTGATCCTTATCCTGGGTATATCTCTGATTGCCCCCTGATCCATTTTTGACTCTGAGTCTTTGCCCCTCTGTGGTCTGATTCTTATCACCAACCAATACCCTTTCTGGTTGAAGAAAAATTCTGTCTGTTGGAATTTTTGAGTGTGTTATACCACTCCTTGATCCCTTTCTCTGACCATACTGGTCCTGATCCCTGATCATCTTTCTGGAGCCAATCACAATTGATTGAAGAGGTCTTATTAAGCTTAAGACCTGGAGTGTTATACCTCCCTTTATTTTCTTTGGAGTTGCATTCTGCCAGCCTACTCTTGAGTCCCTTGAGAAGTGTTGAGGTTATCCTTGCTTCAAATCAGTTACTGTTTGCTTTTAGAGCTTCTTAAACATTGTGCTTTGTCTTGTACAGCAACCCTCAGTTATCTGGTACCCTTCAAGCGCTTGATTGCGGAGAGTTGGGCAGGTTCATTGAGAACATGGAGGTTGGTTGGGTTTGAGTTGATCATCCCCAATCTTCTGCTGACAACCAGAGTTATTAGCTTGTGGGCATTGTTTACATACAACAGCTTTTGTTCCTTGAACTCTAAGCAGACTTTAACTTCTTTTGTTCAAGTTTTCCCTGCATAATCTTGTCTCAGATAGTGCTGTTCCATTTCTACCAAACTATTATCATTTTTATCCTCTACTCCTTGATTCCTCATTTACCAGGTTCTGGACCTTGATCTTGGTTACATCTAAATATTTTTTTAACACTCAGGAGGGCAGCTTAAACAGCACCTCTCCCCTCCACAGAACTGCCACGGCCTAGCACTGTTTGGATTCTTACATTTGGTCCCCCAGGCCAGGATCAAACCAGAAACCTTGGGATTTACAGTCCCAGCTTGAAGAATCAACTCCAAAATCTGATCCAATTTTCTTTTCTTTTTCTTTCTGTTTGTTCTTTTTTCAGATCTGATCCGTGGAGGCAACTTGGTCCAGAAGTAAGTCCTCCCAATTGTGCACCATCTGGGCAAGATCCTTGTTGTTTTTGTGAAACTCTACTCTTGCTACACTTGTGAGCCACCTTGGAACTCTGCTTGTTTGGATCTCTTAGGAACCCTTCAACATGGAATCTGCTGGATCCTCCTCATCTGTTTGGGCCAAGATGGTCAAATCAAACCTCAGAACAAAAAATTAGGCTTCAATGGGACCAATGTCAAATGATTCCTGGACTCCTATGAGATGGCTGCTGAAGTGGATGGTGCCAGTGAACATGATATGGCTTATCAGTTAAGGTTTTTTATCTCTTCTGACAAAGTTATGGAGGTTATCAAATTGTTTGATGGATTTGAAACTCATAACTGGAGGCTATGTTGGCCTATTGGGGAAAAATAGATGTAGCCATATGTACTTTGCAAGGCTTGGATGCCCTAGTCTCTCAATGGATCTCAAATGGTGGTATCTCCTCAGCCTCTGACTATAAAGCTTTCAGAAAATCTTGGGACCCTATCCAGTCCTATCTTATTTGTAACAATCACATTGATACATTGGACAAAATTTGAGTGCAATTTTTTCAGTCTTTCTCTCCAGGAGTGCAGGAAGGAATTAAGGATGAATTGGTGAAATCTGGATCCATGATCACGACAAGAGATAATTGGTTCAAGCTCCCTGCTTTCATGGTTCTTAGGAATAACATGGATAAAGTGATGAAAGGTCAAACAGCTCTCACCTTTGAAAAACCTAAGATCACTGAACCAGTCCTTGCCCCCTCTTTTCAAGCATCTAACAAAATCATGAATAAGATGGAAGCCAATCGCAGACCTAAACCCAATCCTCAGGCCCACCAGGAGACACCTACTATAGATGAGATCACTAAATTACTTCAGGCATTTGAGAATAAAATAGATCAGAAAATATCCTCTTTAGCCACTCCTAAACCTGCTAATTCTGTTCCTAAATCTACTCTAGTCTGTTATTATTGCCATAGGGAAGGCCATGGAACTGGTAGATGTCCTGAACTCCAGAAGGAAAAGGAGGAGAAGTTAGTAGAGCAAAAGGGAAATAATTTCTTCCTTCCTAATGGTGCTTTGATCCCTTTTGATTCATCTTGTCCGATCCGTCATGTGGTGGCCTCATACCAACCACCAACTCCCAAGAAGGCATCCTCGGTCTCTGTGGATTTTTGATCATCCTGTGGAACTCTGCAACCTTGGTATCCTCCAGCTATCACTTCTTCCAGCTTCCCTGGCACCTATCAATCTGATCCAGCTAGGAAACGCCATGAGGAACCAAAACCTCATAAGTCTCCTCCTGTTCCATCCTCAATCCTGAAAAAACCCGTTAAACGTCAATCTTCACCTGACCCTCCTTCCTCTGATGTGGAAGACATGGAAGTAGAAAGGGAACCACTTACAGAAAGGTTCCAGGACAACTCTGATCTTCCCCCTCTTCAACCTGTCCAACCCTCAGATCCTCTTCCAGCACCTATTTCATCTGATCTTCCTCCCTCCACCCAGCCCAAAGTTTTATTTGAGAGGGGCATCTCCAAGGACTACCCCAACGCTGTGGAAGGAGTATTAAAGAAAATTTCTAATATTAAAATCCCTGATCTATCTGTGGCTGAACTTCTGTCAATCTCTCCATCTGTGGCTGAAGGGATGAAGAAATGGGTTTCTCGTCAATGTGTGGAGATTGGTCCAGATTAATTGAAGGTCTCCTCTGGTACTCTGATGGAGGATTCTGGTGGAACAGATCCCTCTTCAGATACCAACCTGTATTCCTGTCCTCTTGGCTTTCTCCCATGTTATCTTGGTGATTCAACTAAAACGGTTTCTCTCCTTGTGGATTCAGGTTCTCAGCTCAACTTGATTTGGGACTCCATGGCCTGCAAGCTTAAACTTAGCCCAAGGGTCAGTTTCAATTCTGCTGTTTATGGAATAGGGAACCAGTCCTGTGAGCTGGTTGGTATTGCTGAGGATATCCCTGTTTGAATTGGTCAAAATATTGTTGGCACCTGTCACTTCTGGATCACTCGTCTGGATGGTCCCATGATCTTGGGAAGGCCTTTCTTAATGGACTTTGGTGCTACCCTGATGTTTTCTGATCAAGTTGGGGAGAGAATTCTCCACCCTGATGCTGATGGCAGAAAGATTGAAGTTCCTCTTTGTTCTCTGGATTCTGGTTGTTGGGAAAGAGACTTCCCTGGTCATCCTCCCAAATCTGTCCTGAAAGGAAAGCAGAAAGAAAACTCTCATTCCTCTCATCCTCATTTTTTAGCAGAATAGTTGGCCCTACTGATAGTTGTAGTTCTTCTCAGCCTCAGACTTCAACTCATGGACCAACTCCTACCTCAGAGGCATATCTTTCTTTTTCCTCATCATTTCCTTCTCATCCGAATAAGATCAAAAATCAAACACATGAAAAATCCGAAAAATCCAAAAATATTTCTTCTCTGTCTGGATCTGTTGTATCTGCTTTTCATTTTCCTTTTCAGCCTGATCAATCATCCTCTATTCCGGTTTCAAATCTCTGCAATGAGTCTAAACTAGATCTTGATCTCAATTCTTTTCTTCGTGGCTTTGGTATGAAGGAGTATGGTCTTAGGTGGAGGCAATTTGGGGTAGAAGTAAGTCCTCCCAATTGTGCACCACCAAGGGCTTCTACTACTGTCATTTTCAAAACTCTACCCTGTGCCACACATGTGAGCAATGTGTTATCTTTTGGATCCTCTTTTATGGAGAAGGCACCTTTCAAGGACCCAGCAGAACATCAAACTTGGAAGATGTTGGAATATGGTCTCAGTTTTTGTAGTCAGGTCTCACTGGTCAATGCTTGGAGGAAGCAAGGATTCCTCTCCTTTGCCACCAAGTACAAACAAGTTGCAAAGAAGGTCCAGCCAGTCAACCAACCAATGCCTCTCAACCTCAATCCTCCCCTTATGCGTCCTCCTCTGTCCTGCAATCCTTACTGTGGTCTATCCCAATCCCTCACTGGTCCATTCATTCCCTCTGGTTGGGTCACTGAAGAACGTCTGAAAGTGGTCAACTTTGGTCCAGATGGATGGCTTCTTCCTGATGAGTTAAATTTGATCAAAAATGTCCTAGCTCTTAGGGAAAAATCCATTGCTTTCTGTGAAGAAGAGAGAGGTCTCTTGAAAGAATCCTATGGTCTCCCCTACATCATACCTGTAGTTGAACATGATCCTTGGCAAAAGAAAAAGATCCCAATCCCTGCCGCTAAAGTTGACAAATTCATCAAGTTGGTCCGCAAACAAGTCCAAACTGGTTTATAAAAACAATTGACTTCTAGCTATTCCAGTCCTGTTTTCTGTGTCCTGAAAAGTAATGGTAAACTTAGAGTAGTTCATGATCTCCAACCTCTTAATAAGGTTACTATTAAAGACTCTGGCGTGCCTCCTTCCACTGAAGAATTTTTTGAATCCTTCTCTGGGAGAGCTTGCTATGGTCTAGGTGACATTATGGGTGGCTATGACAAACAATCCTTGCATCCTATTTCTTGTCCCCTCACTACTTTTGATACTCCCCTTGGTTGATTTCAACTGACTCAATTGCCTCAAGGTGCCACCAACTTGGTTGCAGTCTATCAGGCTCAGATGATGTGGATCCTCCAGGACAAAATCCCGGATCATGCGGGTATCTTTATTGATGATGGTGGGATTAAAGGCCCAGTTTCTGACTATGATAATGAGCTCTTACCTTGGCACTCAGGAATCCGACAATTTATCTGGGAGTATGCTACTATCTTGGAAAGAATTTTGTTTTGAATCAAGGAATCTGGCCTTACTGTCTCTGGATCAAAACTTGCCGCCTGTGTCCCTGCCTTGGCAATTGTTGGTCATATAGTCTGCAAGGAAGGAAGAAGGATGGCACCCTCTAAAGTCAACAAAATCATCTCCTGGCCTACTCCAATAAATCCAACGGAAGTTAGAGGTTTCCTAGGTGTGGTAACTTATGTCAGGATCTTCATTCCCTCATTATCCAAAATCTGTATTCCCTTGCATCGCTTAACCAGGAAGGATGCTGAATGGCTTTGGACCCAAGCTTGCAAACAATCATTCCAGTTACTCAAAAAAATTGTTGGGAAAGACATTGTTTTGAAAAAGATCACTTATGGACCTGGAGCTGGCAAGATCAAGCTGGAAGTGGACTCTAGTTATCAATCTGTTGGGGCTGTCCTTACTCAGGAAGATGAAAATGGTTTGGATTGTCCTGCTCTGTATGAATCTCTTCTTTTCTCAGATGTGGAATCCAGGTACTCCCAGCCAAAACTGGAACTTTGCGGTGTGGCCCGAATGTTGAAGAAGCTCCATACTGTCCTTTGGGGGCAACACTTTGAGTTATAAGTTGATGCACAATCCATTATTGAAATGATCAATGCCCCCAGCCTGCCAAATGCTTCAATGACTCATTGGGTGGCTTTCATCCAGTTGTTCTCTTTTGATATTGTTCACAGGCCTGGAAAATATTTCACCATGCCTGATGGTTTATCTTGACGCCCTCTTGTAGATGATGAATCAGATGTTGGAATAGATTTTGATGAGGAAGAACCCTTGGTCCGCCCTGTTTTTGCTTTCTCCTCCCAAGATTACTCTGGTTTCCAGAAGGGTTTCTGGCTTAAGTTAGAGCAGTACCTTTCAACTCTCCAAAGACCCCCTGATCTCTCTTCCAAAGAATTTGGGTCCCTTAAAAGGAAGTCCTCTAGTTTCTTTGTCCAAGTTTCTAGGCTTATGAAAAGAGGAACTCCTTGTGCACTTGTTGTGGTCACTATCCCTTCTAAGCAAGATTCAATCCAGGAAAGTCTCCATGAAGGCCTTGGTCATCATGGGGAAACCAAAACTTATTGATGAATATCCAAACAATTTTGGTGGCCATCTCTGAAGAAATCCGTCTCTCAATGGTGCAGGAGTTGTGAAGTGTGCAAGAAACGTGATCTTAGGCGCCCAGCCAAAATTTGTTACCCCACTGGAGAGTCCACTGTCTTTGGGAGGATTGCTATGGATGTGGTTCACATTAAGGCTTGTGGAGCTAAGTACCTCATTGTGGCTAGAGATGATTTTTCTGGATGGGTTGAAGAAAAGTTTCTTAAGAACCTCAGCTCTGAATCAGTAGCAGCTTTCCTTTGTGCGACTTGGACAATGTGTTATGGCTTGGCACAATCTTATTTGACTGATGGCGGCTCCAAGTTTGGTGGTAAACTGGCTGATATGATCCGATCACTTCCTGGTCAAGATAGGGTGACCACTCCTTATTATCCTGAAGGCCAAGGAATGGTGGAAAGAGACCATGATCCTTTGAAGGCTGCTCTTGTCAAACTGGCTGGTGAAAGTTGCAAGAATTGTTGCAAATTCCTCCCCCTGGTCCTCTTCTCCGATCAAATTTCAACTAAACAAACCACTGGCTACTCACCTTACAAAATCATTTTTGGTCAAAGGGCTGTCCTTCCTCTGGATCTGGAAATGGAATCATTCTTAGGTATTTCTTGGGAAAAGGTTTCTTCCACCACTGATCTATTAGTTGCCAGATCCAAGCAGCTGGAAAGGAGCAAAGATGTCCGTAGTGAAGCTTATCAGAAGATGATGGAGTCTAGGGAAAAATAAGTTCAGTATTGGGAAGAAAATCATTTGAAGCAAATCAGGGATCCCTTGAACCCTGGGGATCTAGTCGTAGCTTATAATTGTTCCTTGGAAACTCAGTGGGGAAAGCTTTTCTCTAACCGCTTGAATGGTCCTTACCAAGTGGTCTGTCAAGTTAGAGGTGGATCATATGTTTTGGAGGAACTGGATGGTACTCAGATGGCCAGAAGATTCTCTGCTGATCAGTTAAAGAAATTTCATTCGCGTGGAGGCAACTTGTTCCAGAAGTAAGTCCTCCCAATTGTGCACCATCAGGGTCATCTGCTGCGTTTTGTTGTGAAACTCTACTTCATGCCACGCATGTGAGCACCTGGGGCGCCTTCTTCATTTTATCTCAGCCACTTCTAGGATTTTCCTTTGGAAGGATTGACATATTCTTTTTCAATCACTCTCAAGATCAAAATTGCCATTCCTTGGTTTCAATCATCTTTCTTTCCTTTCTCTTTTTATGGCATCAAACTTGGGTGCAGACTAGGGACAGTCTGTAAGTTGCGGAGAGATGTGGTGCCCCACCCTGGACACCCTGGCCACTCAAATTGTTTTCTTTCCTTGACGCTATAAATACTCAATCTTGTCCACGTACACACATAATACACACAGTCTACCCAATCTGTAACTTGACCATCATCTCAATTCATCCATCCTGCCCTCTTAGCCTCCAGATCCCTATCCCCCCCCCTCCTTCCTTCCTTTCTTCTTCTCCTTCCTCCAACATGCTCTCCAAATAACTCTTCCTCCCATCTACATCCTAATAGAAAACTGGCCATCAAACTTGTCCATCGTCTTCAATCCTCACCAACCACCTTCACCAAGATCAAATCCCGCTGGTCTGAGTTCAAGATCCTCCGACAGTTCAAATCATCCCCTCATCCCAACATCCTACACGTCTCCTCCTTTATCATCACCCCTTCCTACGCGCTTCTCACAATGGCCTACCATCCTACAATCCTACCTGTCAGCCTGGGCAATTGATCTCCCAAACTTTGTTGTTACCTACGTGGTTTACTCTCCGCAACCAACTTCTTACATCTCCATCGCATATCCCACAACAACCTCAAACCCGCTAACATCGTCCTCAGCCTTGATTATCAACTGGTCCTCATTGACTTTGGCTTTGCCGTTGCTTATCCTCCAGATCATACCCAAACGACCGGTAAAGCTGCCTTCTGGAGTAATCTGAGCTGGGGAACTCCAGAGTATCTCTCTCCTCAACTCGCCCAAGGCAAGGAACACAATGAAAGATTGAGCGATATTTGGTCCCTTGGTGTGACGTTTTATGAGCTCGTTGTTGGCCGGACTCCGTTTGAGATGAACAAAAGCAAAGAATTCTTGTCCAAGGAAGCTTTGCAAGTTTACTATCAACGGACTCTAAGAGCCGAATTCCTTGGTCCTCATACCTTATCCCCTCTGCTCCAACAACTCCTGGTCTCCATGCTACGTCCCAATCCTAACGAACGACTAAAATCCTGTATTGCCAGTCTTGAACATCCCTTCTTCACGCCCTCATTGGTCATCTCAGCCTGATTGAATTGCTCGCCAAACACCTCATTCAGCCGTCTACCTCATCCGGCCGTCTCAAGCGCCTGTCTATCAATCCTTTCCCCTCCTAGCTCACTGATCTCCCACGCGTCTTTTCTGTTTCCCGCGCGGGTCTCTTCTGTTGCCGGTGCCCGTCAGACACCTGCCAGCGGTCATCTGCGGCCTCAGCAGTCGCCCGGGCCCATCAGGATGCCGGCGGGCCTCCCACTAGCTACTTGCTTGCCTGTGCCCATCATTTGGCACGGGCCAGGTTCTTGATTTGGCTCTTTGGTTTTTTTCTGAGTGCTTGTTTGTTTCTTTTTTTCCTTTTGTTTTCTCATGACACCAATCCATATTTTTTTTTAAAAAAAAAAAAAAAAAAAAATCTGCTCCCATTTGTAAATCTCTCTTGTAAATAGTCTACAGGCCTCTGGTCTACAAAAGGAGGGGCTCTCCCCTGCTTTTTCTGCATCATAGAAAATCATAATCCAGGGGAGTGTGTGCCTATGTCCCCCCATTATCGTGAAATTTGATCCTGATCCTTATCCTGGGTATATCTCTGATTGCCCCCTGATCCCTTTTGGACTCTGAGTCTTTGCCCCTCTGTGGCCTGGTCCTTATCACCAACCAATAGCCTTGCTGGTTGAAGAAAAATTCTGTCTGTTGGAATTTTTGAGTGTGTTATACCACTCCTTGATCCCTTTCTCTGACCATACTGGTCCTGATCCCTGATCATCTTTCTGGAGCCAATCACGATTGATTGAAGAGGTCTTATTGAGCTTAAGACCTGGAGTTTTATACCTCCCTTTATTTTCTTTGGAGTTGCATTCTGCCAGCCTACTCTTGAGTCCCTTGAGAAGTGTTGAGGTTATCCTTGCTTCAAATCAGTTACTGTTTGCTTTTAGAGCTTCTTAAACATTGTGCTTTGTCTTGTACAGCCACCCTCAGTTATCTGGTACCCTTCAAGTGCTTGATTGCGGAGAGTTGGGCAGGTTCATTGAGAACCTGGAGGCTGGTTGGGTTTGAGTTGATCATCCCTAATCTTCTGCTGACGACCAGAGTTATTAGCTTTTGGGCATTGTTTACATACAACAGCTTTTGTTCCTTGAACTCTAAGCAGACTTTAACTTCTTTTGTTCAAGTTTTCCCTGCATAATCTTGTCTCAGATAGTGCTGTTCCATTGCTACAGAACTATTATCATTTTTATTCTCTAATCCTTGATTCCTCATTTACCAGGTTATGGACCTTGATCTTGGTTACATATAAATACTTTTGTAACACTCAGGAGGCCAGCCTAAACAGCACCTTTCCCCTCCACAGAACTGCCATGGCCTAGCACCGTTTGGAGTCTTACAACAGTCACCTATTTGGTGGGAACAGGGCAAACCCATAGTCTTGAAATATGACTGCGTGCAGAATTTGCCATCATGATCACGTTTGAACTTCTCCAATTGTTCCCTAAAAAGGTGGATTTCTTCTGAAGACAATTTGTAACCCAATGGAACATTACAGGTGGAAGAACTTTCCCTAACTTAATTCAAGAGTTATAAAGTGATTCATCAACTGATTTAATTTGATTCAAAACTGTTCCATCAAGGCTTTTCCAAACATCCAACAGGTTTCCCAAAGAGTTTGCAAGAAATTTTTTGAGAGTTGCATGGGCCCCTTCAACCCAAGAATTTGTTTTGTTTCCAAAATCTGGGTTTATACAAGTCCAAGCTGTTACAAACTTCTCTTTGATAGGGAAAATGTTATTTTCCATATACTTGAGTACATCCTCATAGTCTTTCAAGAAATACTATACAATTCATAAGGTCAGCACCCAAAACTAGGAAGAATAAGAAGAAGTGATTTGGACCTACTCTGAGTTTGGCATCATTGAACTCCGCCTCCTCTTTGGTCTTTGAGGCCCCATACTTTGCCCACAGATTCATAAAGCTTTTCCATCCTTCAACATCATTAAGAAAGCACAATTTACAGTTTGCTTGTATGTTTTTAGACAAGTGCCAAGTGCGACATTGTCTTGATGACTTGCGAAACTACATTCAATTGCACAAATCCAAGCTTTTTCATGGTATGTCACAAAGACCTTTGGAAGTCTCTCAGGATCATAAGCCAACTCCTTTAATTTATTTACAGACCAACTGTAGAGCTCAAATTTTTTTTTTGTTATAAAAACAAGAGCTTTTGTGAAAGTTTTCCAATTGGATGTCATTCCTACAACATGCAATAGTGGGGTTTTGTAATTATTTGTTTTATAAGTAAAATCCAACATAGAAATATGATGGAATTGTTTTTAAAGCTTTACTGCCTCTGGATGTGCTAAGTACAGGGCCTCCAAGTGACCCTCTCCACTGAACTTTGACCGGTGAATCCAACTTGTTTCTTCAAGCTGTTCATAGAGTACCTCCATAACACTTTTTACCATTAGTTCTGCAAGCATTACCTTCTGCTTAGTGTTATAGATTGTTTGGTCATCAACATAAGCGAACCCATCAATCTTGCTCAATTTTTTCTTCAGTTGTAACGTATTGAGCCCATCATTCATGCCTTCAACTAGATTGTCTAAGGCCACCCCTGAGATTCTCCTCATTTGAGGATGCACAGAGGGCTGTTCAGATGGTTGATGGTTATTTTGGGTTTCTTTGTAGGAGAGGCGCCACAAGGGGTCTGCCTTTGTGCAACTTGCATTAATTAAAAACTTGAACCCAACCTTCCTTTTCTGAGTTTTTCTAGACCGTTTGTTAAGAAGACTTCCTGAATAGGAACCATGTATATCACAGGCTAAATCCGCATATTGGTCATGCTTTGAGTTTAAAACTGTTAAAGCGTAACCATGCTTCATTGCCCATGTTTGACAATAGTTTTGTGCCTCTTCCCTAGTAGGAAAAGCTCTCAAGGGAGGTGGGTCAATTGGATCTGCCATAGTTACATAGTTATATTGATGGCATGCACTCCTTCAGTTTCAATCAAATTAAATACAGCAAAGACCAGTAACATAAAATGTTACTCACCACCAGCCGTCATGTCCATTTGTGAATCATCATGTTCCTCAATTTTCACCCTTGATGAGGATGCAATTGGGGCTTCCAATGTTTCATTACCCAAATACTTTGTTTCTTTTTCCAAAGCTTTGTTGATGGCACTATCAATGTAGACCTTCCATGCAGCCATGTCAGAAAAAGGAGGGCTTGCCAATGTTCCCATGCAAAAAAATGCAATGGTATACTTCAGTATTAAGTCCAACTTTCAATTGATCAAACAAAGCTTTCTCACTTTTGAGTTGAGAAAGAATTTTTTGCAGATTTTTATATGATTGATTATTCTTCACTTTAATTTCACTTGGGTTTCACTTTAATGTCTGTTTGGGATTGCTAGGGGTGGACCAACAGTCCCACAAAGTATGTGTTAATCCCAAATTTGGGTTGACAGAACCCAAGTGTGGTCCAGGGGGTGCCCAAAATTCTGGCACAGCTTCTGGGGGGTTGTGCACCCCCAAAAATGGCCAATTTGAGCCGTGTACAGGGGTTATAGGGCTCCTACACAACCCCCCGGGGGTCATTCCTGTTTGAAACGGCCCTTTGTAGTTGTCTTTGGGCCCCCATGGCTCATTTGAGCCGTGTAGGGCCCTACACAACTACCACATGGTTGGAGCCGTGAATTTAACATCACTCATTTGAAACACAAGTGGGATTGTCAAATGGCCATGAATTTTCAAAAGCAGAAAGCCAATAGTTTGGCTCATCAACAAAAATGGAATGCTGAGTGGAAGTTGAAACAGGCTGAGCTAGAGTTTTAAAAAGAGGAAAAGGAGAAGGATTTACAGCAAGCAAAACTGGAAAAGGAGAGGGAATGACTTGAAACCAAAAAAAAGGATAAGGTATCAGTAGCCTTTGCTTGCATTGGTAGCAGTGGAAAAGTACATTAAATACAGAAGATAACTTGAATTCTGGGCTTTTAAATATATGAGTGGGCATTGGTTGGCCAAAGGAGGGGAGGGGGCCGGCGGAGTTGGCCAAGCAAGTGAGAAGATGGGGGCCTGGGCGTTGGTTGGCAAAAGGAGGGGAGGGGGCTGGCAGGGTTGGCCAAGCAATCAAAGGAGGGGTTGGCCAAAGGAGTGAGAAGGGGGGGGCCTGAGCCTTGGTTGGCCAAAGGAGGGGAGGGGGCTTGTGGGGTTGGCCAAGCAATCAAAGGAGGGGTTTTCAAAGGGAGGGAGAAGGGGGGGGCCTGGGTGTTTGTTGGCCAAAGGAGGGGACACCAAAGGAGGGTTGGCCGAGCAAGAAAAGGAGGGGGGGTGGCAGGGTTGGCCAAGCAAGCAAGGGGACCGGAGCAAGAGCAAGGGGGGGTGGTGCTGGCAAGCCAAGTGAGATGGGAGGGAGACCAAGGGAGGGGGGAGAGGGGGGGTTGTTGGTGAGTGAGTGAGAGGGAGTGAGAGGGGGTGAGAGGGAGTGAAAAGGGGAACAAGGAGGAGGGAGGGGGAGCTTACCTGGGGAATCAACCAAGGGGGTGGGGGGGCCTGAATGGGGATGGAGGTGGATGAATCAAAGGATGAGCATTGGATGATGGGGAGGATGAGGAGGAGGATGAGGAGGAGGGGTGGGAAGCTTACCAGGGGTGCCAACCAAATGAGGAGGGGAGGTGGTGGGTGAGGTGGAGGTGATGGGTGAGGTGGAGGTGATGGGTGAGGAGGAGGAAGGAGTGGACCAACCGGTGGTTTGGTGGGGTGAGGTGGGGGATTGGAAGTTTTGAGTCTGTTTTGTCTAAGTCCACCCCACCAAATGAGAAAAAAAAATGGACTTAGCCTAGGAATCTTGGGTGAAAAACCAAAACCAAAAAAATTTGGTGAAGGAATTTTTTACCTGAGTTGAAATCAAACATTACTCATCAAAGCTAGCAAGGGTGAGAATAAGAATCTTTTCTCTCATAGAAGAAGATGAGGGACAAGATGAAACAGGGATGACTTGAGGTGGATCAGGAATATCATCTTCAACTATTTTGTCCCATTCATCTTTGATGTTGGACAAAAGATTGTGAAGGATTACACAAGTGATAATCCAGTGAATGAGGAACTTCATGTCTTTGGGGTTTTGAAACTGGTTTTGAATTTCCCTCAAGCTGGCCCATCTTCCTTTCAGGACTCCTATGGCATGCTCAATCCAAACTTGTGATTGGTCAAGATGATAGCTGAAATTGGTTTTTCCTTGATTGTTGGAAAAAACATTGCAGTATTCTGGAACCACATATTTCCCACTAGCATAAGCTGAATTGGCCAGAAGGTATTGATTGTGGTCAAAGTAGTTCTCTGGTTGTTGGGCAATCCGCATCCAATTGAACAAATATGAATCATGACAAGAACCTGGAAGGCCAGCATAGAGGGATATGAACTTCTTGTTGTTATCACAAACAAGTTGTAGGGCCACAGAGTATCTAAACAAAAAGATGAAACATATTTTTTCAGTGGTGTGATCAAAGGTGTTATCAAAGTCATTGGAAAAGAAATGAATCAGTTGCCTTTTTTTCAATCAAAATAGTGGTTGCCATCTAGCTTGGGTTTTTGACTCAAGGGGATGGTGGTTCAATCAACAAACCCAATTCAACCAGGAAAGCCTTAGGTCTCCATTAATTGATATATCTCCTTGAGTTCTTCTTTGGTTGGCCAAGAAAGGACTGAGCAATGGAAAGATAGGATAGCAATCATGACTCTTTTGGTGTATCAGTCAATGCTTCCATAACTGACTGAGAATAGATTTTCCAATTGATGGATTGCTGCTCAATTTCCATTTGATCCCAATATACAAAGAGCAACAGCAAGTTGGATGGCTGGATTTCATTGAGGATTCCAAGAATTGTTCTGGAAGATGTGGTGGTCTTCAATCATCTCCAAAAGTTTCATGAATGAAGGCAACAAAGTTCAGAATAGTTGCTGGAAGCTTAAGTTGGGGATGAGATGAAGCTTTTGCCTTTCATACATAGGTTTGTGGAGGGTGTGTATTCTTGGAACCATGTATTGCTTTTCCAACAGAGAATTCAAAGCTAACCAAGTTTATTCCAAATTGTAGTCTGAATCAGAATCTGAATGGGAGTCAAACAATAGCAAAAGTTCAGTCAGATTTTTTGTGTTTTCAACTTGCTGGCGGGAAGTTTTATTGGACATGTTGAGAAAGATGGTGATGTGATGTGGGTTGATGAGATGATGATGGGATTTTTGTGAAGATGTAGAGGTGAAAATCAATAGAGATGTGAAGCAATGGATATGAGATGTGTGTTATGCAATGGAGATGCAACCGGTATGGATTTGCCGATGTGGACGGGTGTTTTAGATATGATGGATGGTGGATGGATGATGATGCATAAATGGCAGGTTTTGTTGAGATGAGGAATAACAGAAGTGAAGCAGAGTAGAAGGATGTGTTTCATGGGTAAGTAATGGAAAGATAAAGAGAAGAAAACAAAGAGACAGAGAAAAGAGACATGGGGGAAAACAATTCTTACCTGAGGAATAACAGAAGTGAAGCAGAGTAGAAGGATGAGGAAAGAGAATCCTTCTACTTGCCCCAAGTTCTGTCCTCAGGTATATACAGAGCGTTGAGGTTTCACATGAGGCGTGACATGACAAAATCATATTGAATATTGAATAGAGAGAAAAGTGAGGACGCGCTACCTGATAACTGAGAGGGGATTTGTGATAGATGAAAGACAGACACAGTGAGGAAACAGATATTCAATACAATAGTAGAAAGAAAGGAAAGGAAGGAAGAAATTAAAGAGATAAAGAGAATAAAACAAAGAGACTTGGTAAGGAGGATAGACAGATGATATGTGGAGGATTGTGATACTCCAACAGGTTTAATGGCGGGTTTGATGTTTGAAATCCGCCATTTTCATGAAACCCGCCATTTCAAAATACACCAGTTAGGGGGTATGTGTATTTCAGAAAACCGCCATTAAAAATGGCGGGTTTGGTCAAAAAAAATGGCGGGTTTGCTAACTTTGATACACCCTATTTTATACATAAGCAATGAAGTATTGAAAAGGGGGATTGTAGCTATGTAAAAGAATTTTTTTTGTCTTTTTTTTAAAAAAAAAATTCAAGAAAAAATTCCTAAAATTTCATCTTATGTATTAAAAAACAAGAAGAACCATGTGGGAAGTGGATCCGTTAAAATAGGTCTTCTTTCTCACAGAAAAGAATTATCTAAGACATGCAGATAATTTCTTGGAGAAACCAAGCTCTTTGTGCATGAATTTTCACAGATTAGACTCTGAATTTACCATATCAGTTTATTTGATGCTTTGAATGTGGTGAAAGTATTTTGATTCAATTCATAGCTGTAGGAAAACTTTGAGATTTTATGATTGAGAATATTTAGAGATTGAGAAATTTTTTTTAAAGGTACAAACATAATTCTCTAAATCATGTGCTTGTGGGGAAGTATCCTGGGGGGTGGATTCTATAAAAAGAAGAGGATTAATTTTATTTATTGAGGATTTTAAGATTTTTGAATCCTCCTTAAGGGTATTTTGAACAAACCTAAGGAATTTTAATAAGTTTTCAAAGCTTTAGTGTATCAGTTCAAGAGGTTTCCTTCTATACATGGGATAGTGAAGGGTATGTTCTCTAGGGAGAATAGGTTTTAGTGGTTTCTTCAAGTCTAAAGAATAAGATTCAATCTAAAATTACTTATATTATTTCAATTAAAATTGAAGCCAAGTTAGTCTTGTTTAATGTTCAAATTTGTGTTTGAAGACAAGGTGGAGAATTGGATTTTTTCCAATGTTGATGGATGATCATGAATCATGGTGTATTTGATATTTTGAACCCATCATGTTTGATTTTGTTTTTGGTATAAAATAATGGTTGTTCTCCAATAGTGGTTTAAGTAGCTTTGATGAAAACTATTTTATCAACCCAAGTGTGCTTTTTAACCTGTTATCTCATAAAATTGATTCCATTTGAAATATCACATAATATTCATTCATTTTATTGGAATCACCTATCATAATTTTAGAAATTGTTGAATTCACCATTTGAACCCAGTTCTCAAGATACTCAGTTTGATTGATTTTTTGCTACTCAATTTCAGTAATTTTAATTGTTTCTCCCAAATTTCTCCTGTTTATTTCTTTTTATGTAAGATAATTTCAATTAATTTTGTATTCCAGAAAATTGTCCATCTCCCAAAATCATTAAAAAACTCAGAATTTATGGATATTTAACAATTTCCAGATATTTGGAAATCATCCAACAACTTCTACCCCAAATTAAGTGAGTTGAATCTTTAGTTTTGTTGATTAAATCTCATTGGAGTGTATCAGAGTTAAGATATTCAAAAACTTTATTGGATGATTTCAGGCATACACAAATTTTTTTGATTAAAATTCATTTTTCCAATTAAAAAAAAATCTCAATTTTAATTTTGGATAAATTATTTTTCCTCAAAATGAATGGTTTTCCCAAAATCAGCCATTTGAAACTTCCCAATTTTTAACCCTGATGCACCCTATTTGATCATATTCAATCATGTCATGCACCCTATCCCATGGGCCAAAGTTTTAATTGTGTTTTCATAAAAATTTAATTATTTTCAAAAGAATGTAAAGAAACCTACCAGAGGAAAGTTACAGATTTATTGAGAATTTCAAAGCTTGAAAATGTTAAATTGAGGATATATGCAATAAAAAAAGATCTAATTGAATAAGGGTAATGGATATATGGAATTATTTTCAATGAAGTTTTTCAATGGCCACTATGTCTTCTTTTTTAAACATTCTCAATTTCTTTGTGATTTTTTTGAAATTTATTATCAGAATTTATTGATTCTTTGGCCCACATTATGCATTGGGAAATAATCATTTATTTTCATTCAATAAATATTAAAACAATTCCAAAAAAAAGGAAATCCAGACTTCTAGAGAGAAAACTGGATTAAATAGTCACAAATGAACCAGAATGATGGTGGCTTGAGGCTAAAAAAACCAGAAATTATTTATTAGATTTTTTGAGGATTAATAGCACAATAAATTTCAGTTATTAATTCTTCCATTGGCAATTTATGATAAGGAGAGGCTGATTTTATTTAAAACCAAAAATTAAATGGCCCTTCAGAGAATGGGTTCTTCAGGATAGAAGCACAAATTCAAATCAAACCAAAAAAAAGAGAATAAGAATGATATTGAATTCCTAAGATGTATTTCTTTTCAAAAAATGGCCATTCTAATTGAGTCATTCTAATTGAGAAATTCTAATTGAGCCAATCTAATTGAGCCATTATAATTGATATGAATTCACTTATTACAAATGTTCTTCTTCCAAATATATGAATTAAATGAATTTTATCAAATATTCAAAAAGAAAGGATAACTTTAGGGCAATATTGAAATTCAACCAATGAAAAAATTTAGGCAGAAACTGGGGCTTTCTAAAATTTCACAAGGATATCTAAAATAAAGTTTCCAAAAGGTTTGAATGAAAGCCATTTGAAAGTGTAAATAAAATTGATTGAATTTGGGAAAAAATTCAATAGAAACATAAATATTCAACAAAAGGAAAAAAAAGTTGGTAATTGTGATGGATGTTCCAAATGAGGAGAAAGAATGAAAAACTGAATTTTTAATAAGATTTTCTGCCTTAAAATGACAGGAGTAGTACCCCAAAAAAGGAGAATAGCCCCAAAGGATAAATGGACCAGGTATAGTGAAAAATTTCTTGGAACTTGGGTTGTGATGAATCCAGGATATAAAATATGAGAGCATATTAAATATAGAATAAATGAGGCCTTTAGGTATTATTGATTGATGATATTATGGTTCAAGGGTAGTAAATGTCCCACAAAATAATGATGCCATAAAAAATTCTTAATACAGGCCTTTCTTTGAAAAAAGGCATGATTTTAGAAATATTTTTCTTTTTAAATTTGAACTCAGATTTGAATTACTTGCAAAAAACTAATATTTATTTTTTTGCATGGTAAATTATCTCAAGTGATGTCAACAATTGAATCCTCCAAAACAGTCTACCCCAGACAAACTGTACAGGGGGTTCAGGGAACTTATTTTAGCACCAGGGCCAACACTTCCTCAAAGAATTCTTTTTTACAACCCCATGTGCTCCTTTTAACCTTAAAAGGCATATGTTCCTACCCCAGACAGATCCTTGAAGCTTCAAAGGTCTGAAAATTCCCTCAATAGGATTTTTTTCCACCCCAGGTAGCTTTTAAAACTTCAAAATGTTTTCAAAACCTTAAATTACAAATTTTTGCTTTTGATATTGGGACAACCTTTCAAGGTTTACACACCTTTATGGCATGGAAAATACACCAAAGGCTGTGTATTTAGTGATTTTTAAGTCAGGAACATAGTAAAAATTTAGTTATTTGATGATTTATAAGCTATTAGATGGAATATCAATCAGAATAAACACAATCCATAGATGTTATCTGATAATTTGAAGCTGGTTTCTTTGGAAAACTACCATCAAATTTGAGCCAAATATCACATTTTATTGGAGAATGAATAAGTATTTTGAGAATTAAATTCCTACTTTAACATGATATATTTCTGGCCAAAACATGCCATTTTCTCAAAGCAGGCTTCCTATTTATGATAATCCTCACCTTAAAACAATTAATTTCACTTGCTAGAAAGTGCCATCAAGGATCTCAGACCCAATCTAAAGCAAATCTTGGCTCAAGCTCAAGCCAAGCTCAGGTCCAGATTTATCAAATCTCCAATGAACAGTGAATTTGCACCAAAAATTTGGTTGAGAATGATCATAGCTTAAACTAGAGATTGGAAAGAGCTTCAACCAGAGATTCCTTGATGGCACTTGCAAGCAAGTGACATCAAATTTTTCATGGTGCCTATGACTCATTTTTTGTTTGATTTTTTTTCTTCTGATACACCATCAGATTTAAATTGCTCTCATAGATTTTATTATTTTCAGTTTTTAATCTATTTTTATAATATTATTTCATTTTCAAATTTTAATCAGTGTAAAAAATTTACCCAGGAGAGACCCCCTCTGTAAAAATTTCAACCTGGTGGGCTACAGTATAGAGATTCTTTAGATAACTTCATCTGAAACAAGGTCAGAATATCATTGCACAAAAAAATATGTTTAGATGGAGATTTTTTTTAAAAAATGGATGATAAATATGAAACTAAAATAAAATTCAAAACACAAACAAAAGGTGAATGGTATTTCCACCCATTCCCTCTGAACCAATTTTCAAGTTACAAATGGAGAAAATTGACCATCATCTAGAATAAGAGAATTATGGGTCAAGCTAAATTACAATACATCCATCATGCAAGCACCTCTGATACCACCACACTCATGAAATATTCTCAAACTTTGGTTAGACTGATTGTGAAGTTCCACTTATACCATTCTCTCAACTGGCCAAGAAGATACAAGTTGTAGTGTGCATTTTTTTAAGATTCATTTATTTTAAAATTTTAAATACCATTGGAAGTTTTCAAGACTTTCCATAAATGAAACCAACCCCATTGGAGGGAGTAAAATTCAAGAGAAGGCCTTCATTTTCCAAAGAAATATGGTTTGGCCTAAATAAGGAAATTTTGAACTCTTGTTTTCCAATTGGTAGAATTTTCTGTATAGTTCAAGAATGGATCTTCAACTAAGGTTTTCAGTTATAATTGAATTTCATCTGGATGAATTTTGCACAATTTTTCCAAAGATTTGGCTGGAATTGAAAAAGGGAAAAATTGAAAGAATTCATGGTTAATGAAGAATATGTTAGAAATTGGTTTATTTTGAGAAATAAGAAATTTATTGGTGTTTTAAAGGCATCAAACTGGTCAAAAAAGCTTGCATAATAACTCAAATAATGAGTATCTTCAGATAAAGATTAACAATAGCTTTTGTGTGCATGAAATGACCCAGAAGATGCTTTTGCCTTCTGGATTCATGAATTCACCCAGTTTCAATTCAAAACTCATATAGAGTTTAAATGGTGGTAATTTATCCAAAAAAATGGCAAATTCCTGTCTTGGGTTGTGTTTCCCAACCAAAGGAAGGCCTCAAAATTTCAATCAGCTAAAGGAAAGGTTGTGAAAATATTTTTTAAAATAAAACAAGCTCTTTACAACTATCCCACCCAGAGGAAATTTGTGGTCCCCTCTTTTAGCTTTATTTATTTATTTATTTATTTATTTTTTTGGGGGGGGGGGGTGGCAGGGATCCTAGATACTGCCAGGAAGCCTGATGAGGGAGAATTTATGGATTGAAAGTCACTAAAATACATCATTAATTCAAATTCCATGTTTTTAACAACTGCAAATGCCCTTGGAGCCATCAAAAACAGGTTCTGCTCATGCTTTGACAGCTACAGAGGCCTTAAAAGCCTTTGCAACTATGAACTGCCACAGGTTTGAAGAGACTTAGAAGCTGCAGAGGTTTGCAGATTTTACTGCCTTGAAGACCTTTGGTCCTTTTGAATATGCCCCTGCAGGGTTTTTTTGGAAATCTGCAGGATTTTGGACCCACTTTTTTCAATTTTTATTGTTTTCATTGTTTTCTTCTTCTTTTTTGTTTTTTTCTGTTTCTTCTGGTTTTTCTGTTTGTTTTGTTCTTATGGTTTTTTGATCCATTTGATCATTTGTATGTATATATGTATATATATATTGGTGGGTGGGGGCTGGCTTTAACTTCTAGCCAGCTGGTCTGGCATGGATGGCATGAGTGGAACCAACAGCCACAAATTTTTGGTCATTTCTACTTTTTTTGATTTTATTTTCTGTGTATTATTTGTCTATCCTTTTCAAAAGAATTTATTTTGGTTAATTTTGATTTTTTTTCTTCCCTTTGGAAATATGAGCCCAACCACAAAAATCCAATGTTGTTGTTTGTTTGGCATATTCTTTCAAACATTTGGCAGGCATTCTAATACCAAAGGCAAGGCATGGCTGAGCAGGGTTATAGGTACAACAGCAATGCATACACGTTGAAGATTGGACTTTCAATTGCTCAGCCCTAAATTTTGTGATAAATGACTCAGATCTCAAATTGTTTGCAAAATTCAACTGCCTTGCTTTTGGAAGCCAAAAAAGCTCCCATAGCCCTGTCAGTGATGCTGTAACTGTAAACATGACTTTAGGTTATTCATAATTAGGAAATCTTACTTGTGAGCTGAACTCGGAATAACTAGCAAGCCTAAACAAAGGCTCTTGTGAACATTTCAGCCTGTTGGGCCAAGTTATAGAAATGCTTTAGATGAATTCATTTGAAACAAGCTCAGACTATCATTGCAAAAACATTATTTGGGAATGAAGATTTCCTTTTCAACACTGCCAGATAAGGATGAAACTAAAATCAAATTGAAAACAGAAATAACCAACAACCAGTTTTGCCTCCCATGCCTTGTTGCCCACTAGTCAAGTTGCAAAGGGAGAAAACTCATCAGCGTCCGGAATGAGCAAACGATGGGGCGAACTAGCTTACCGTATATCCATTATTGAAGGACCTCTGATACGGCCACACTCACAACATCTTCTGGTCATTGAGTTAGGCTAATCGTGAAGTTGACCCAATGCTTTCTCAGCCGGCAAAAAAGATAGGAGTTGAAGTGGGTTTCTGACGGGTGCACAAATCAGTAACAAAGTCGATTTCCCAGAAGGTGATCTGCCCCAATGGTGCATTTGCTTACCGGGACGATAATGGGCATTTGTTCATTTTTGGTGGCAAGTTTGAAGGTCTAGATACCGCGTCTGGAATTGGTAAAAGGATGAAGCAAGGGTTGGTCTCTTCCATTCATACATTTGATCAATTCTCCTAAGAAGGTCACTTACCCTGGTTGGCCCCGATTTGTTGAATCGCAAAAAGACTCAATGGCCATCTTTGAAAGATACATCTGTATTTATTAGGTAACGATAGGGAATGGGAAGGGTTATCATGAGAAGCGGACGTTTACCCTGATAAACACTTGAACCCGCATACGAAAAAGTTCATGAAATAATTGCCATACCCCAAGAATCAATCAAGTATTGTGACAAGGAAGGAAAGGTCGAAAATCGAAAAAAAGCCCCGAACGATTCTGGGTGCACAAGAGAAGGTGGCGGTTATCAAACAACATAAGGGCGACAACATGGCGACACTCCAATCGTTAGTCGATAGCAGACCACTTACTATGAACCATTCACTTTGGGGAGCGACGTTTGGGGCAAAAGATGGGCTCATCATGCTTGCGTGGTGATGGGCCAACGGCATCCCTTTGAGGCGGAGATGGTGGAGTCTCAGCCAGGCGGAGGGCATGGAAGCGAGCAAATTGAAGAAACAAGGGGTCGGGAGGAGGGATTTTCCGCAAATTGCGGATAATTTTGGGGCGGCCAAAGGTGATACGAAAGGTGTGGGTGCGGGTGACGGTGAGTGAAGGCTTTTTGGAGATGTCGGCAACTCGAATGAAGGAGTTGTACGCAGACTTGGGGCGTCTGGGAGATCCCCGGGGTGAGGATGGACGAGGTGAGGATAGACGAGGGGACGTCATGGTGGCTGCCCCAAATCGAGTAGCAGTCAAGGTGGAGGAAATGCTGCTTTGGTTGGATGGATAAGATAGGCAAGCCCTCTCAAGTGCTCACAGGCACGTGATTTTATAGGCACCAGCTTGACCAACCAAGCTATCTTGGTAGGGGAGGGGCCTCCAATGAGGCTCAGCAGTCGTGGTAGCAGCTGGAAGAGCAAATGTGGCTCAGCATCTCTGGTACCAGATTGCAGAGCCTAAGCTGAGCTTGAATCTTATCGACGAGCGCGCAATATAAGCAAAGAAGTGAATTAGTTGATACTTGTTCTGATGGTGATTTTCTTCAATACAGCGACCAATTCATACATCATTTCAACCACTTGCGGCGGGTGGAATTGAATGGCAGATCCAACGGCACAATTAAAGTAGGTGTTGAACCTAATGCTGAGTTTGTCCGTAGAAGTTGAACAGGGCATGGACGCAAGGACGTGAATTGTAAGTAAGGAAGGCGTGATTCTTGGATTAAATCCGGGCCATTACATCACGGGCCAGTCGTCAATACCACTACCGTTACCAGCTTTAGACACTAAGAAGCGCGATTGTATATTTTTTGGCCGGTCAGGGCGACCAGTTGAGGATGACCTATCATTCCCAAAGCAACACCAAAATATGGCTCAGCTCTCCTTGTGACATGAAGAGCTGATGAAGTGCCAATCAATTCAAGCAAGCCGCTAATATTTCAGGTATCAGTGCAATTGAATGCAAGGCTTATCGAATGAAGTTAGACCTGACTTACGGTTCAATCACCTAATCCTCAACAAGGACGGATGTTCAGTAAAGCTAGAGCTATGGAAACGATTGTTCAGTAAAGCCAGTACTATTCTCGCATGAGTCCTGAACTTGGATAGTATGCCCGTAAAATTGACCATCATTAATTGCAAAACCGGATCGGATCGGATTGGATGGCATTCCAGCGAGCTGAAAGCATTGCAGACTTCCAACATTTATGGTGATCAGTATGGCGATTGGTCTTGGGCAGGGATCGGCTGGGTCCAATTTTCACACATGAAAGCGCTAAGAAGGCGCGCCTTACATTGTTTCTCATCAGGCAGCAAAGATAACGCGGTGATCGAATATGGGCGGGTCAAATTTCTCCAGAGGCTCATGTTTGATACCCCAGGGTGTTGAATAGCCACCGCAGCCGATATTTAATATCAATCGACATTATTTCGATAAGCATCAGCGTAATTTGATCGAAAGTATTTCAACATCCGTGGCCTTAGCTTTGATACGTTTACAAAGAAGACATGCGACCACTTGCATCGAGTTGATGAAAACTGCCAGGAAATGTAATCGAACAGACTGGTGGGTCTATTGCAATCAATCAAGGTTGGTAATGTCAGAGTTCCGGACGTTTTCTGATGTATCCTGGAAAGAACGAACAAGTTGCCTGATCGTCTTGACCCCACTGTTGCGATTTCTGCTAAAGAAACCAATCAGGCAATCGGATAAGGATATCAGAAACCACCAATCCGACCCGAATGGAACAATGACATGAAGAAGGCTTACTTTTGTCACTTGCTCATGGGTGTTCACTCGACCAGCATGCCTGTAAGACCGATGGAATTCATTAGCACGGTAATTGGTGTGGCATCGTTTCCATCAAGAGATCCTTTTCAAGCAAATGCTCCGACTCACCATCGCGATCTCATGCTAAACCCATTGGACAATGAACACTTTGGTATCAGCACCTAGCAACGTCTTGTTTACCATATGGAATTTGAGCGATGTTGTATTTCGAGAGGCTTGTTTGGATGAGACTTGGAAGTCCCAAGAGGGCCAAGGACGCCAGGCGCGAGCAAGATTGACCAAAGCGCGTGTCACTGCACCGGACACCCCACCCAGTCGAAGCCATGGCAATACCTCCAAGTGGCAAGGAGGGCATGAGAAGATGGGATGGTGAATCAATCTCCAAGACAAACCAATTGATAATATGGCAATCCTGGGGCTCATTCTGGGCAACAGACCAGTCCCCATCCAAACGTTCCCTTGCTCCACAATTTTCTTATGTATATACCTTGATGGGTTGGTCAACTTCACCCCTACTCTAAACCACCACCACGTGCTCATTCCATGATTGGTTGACGTGATTATTGAAACGGTTAGTTGGGTATTGGAAAAATTAGTGCCCATTTTTTGGATTCTTTTACTTTCTTCTCGAAAATATTATCTGAAGCCGTATGGTTTTTTTGGATTTCAGATGACCTACACCAGCTTTGTTTTTTCACCTCACTTTCAGCCTCCGTACCCTTGATCCATAAAACGAATCAAATAACAAATCATTAAAGAGCTTTCAAATTATGTCCAACCATTCGACTTGAATTGATTAGGACTAAATTTTTTTTTCCTGAAGCCAAGTCCTCTATCTAAGAAATGTAATTTTAAATCAATTAAAATTAATTTCAAATTGGATTAAAATTTAGCGCATTATCTTTGTCACGCCCCCAATCCTTAAGTTGGCATAGTTTTTAAATCACCACAATGTCCCCCATCCGCGTGGAAAAAAAAAATGTTATGTCACAGATGTTTTCACTTTTTTTAGTGATTTTCTTCTAATTATTTTGGAAAATCTGAAGAGACTGAGATTTTCCAAATATAACAGGTAATTTAAACATGATTTTTGCATATTTTTAGTACTTCATTTTCCCATCAAAAAATGGGATTGACATACAAAAAAGATTTTCTTTTCATTTTTTTTGCATATAATCCTGAAGCATCTTCCAGTTTTTGAGCTTGTAGTATTTTATCAGGAATTGAAGGGCACATATAAATTAGCTGGGGATTTTTAGGATCAAATTGTTGATGCAACATCAAAAATAACAGAAAATGTTTGCTTTGGGGTGCATTTTATAGCCATTTCTGATAATATTTTAATTTTTTTATGGACAATATGAGTTCATAATTTTGAAAAGCACTACAAATGAAAAAAATATGGTGTTTGTATTTATTCTTGGACTGAGCCCAATTTTTTTTTTATAATTTATTTAATCAGCTTTTTCCCAAGTTTTATACCAAATTTCTGCCACAGGTTTTGTCCCAATCTGCCCCCCCAGATTTTCCTCCCATACCCCCCATTTTTTTTTGGATCCTCCAATTGGACCCATTTTTTTTCAGCCTCCAGTCAAACCAATATCCCCCAGTTTGCCCTCCACCCATCCATCCATGGATTATCAATAAAGCATTTCCAACATGATCACCCCAGCATTCTTTCCCCATCAGTAAGTCTTCCATTCCCTGGTCTTTCTAATGAACCATCTCTTCAAGTAAATGACTGCTTTTTTTATTTTTTTTTCTATTGGGAAGGGGAGGGGGGGGGTAGAAATCCAAGGCCTCACAAAAGAACAATTGAAAATCATAAATTAGCACAGAATTTCCCCAAGAATAAGATGATAGCCTGCAAGTTTTGGATGACTAAGGAATGAGATTGTTGAATGATTTTTGTATTGGTGAAGGAGCCTAGTTTGGACCTTCCATTTCAACATATCACATTATTTCATCCCTAAAATTTCCAAAATCTAATGAAAAAAAAGAACCTTGGGTTCTCAGAAGTAGAGGCCCATCCCATTGATTCTTATAATCTTAGTCAAACATCTATCTCATGAGGATCTATACTCAATTTATTTAATTATTGATGGGATTTCACCCCTTTTTGACCATGATCCTAGACATGAAGTGTTTGTGAGAATTTTTTAGATTCATACATCAATTTCAACTTACCAATAATACTTTTTCCCTCCTGCAATACCACATTTTTATTTATCCCTTAGTGAGCATCCAATTTGAACCCAATGAGCCCACCATGGGCATTCCAATGGATGAGAAATGTTTTGAGCATAGATGGAGGAACTTTAAATTGACTTGGAAGTAATCAAATTGTAAGGGAAATGATGTGAGGCCACTGATCATTTTGATCATACTTTTTTTGAAAATCAGCTGGAATTATATTTAACTTCATCATCCAAAAAAAAAACACACACTATAAATTACATCAAATGTGTTGAATGTTAAAGATATAGTTTATTCTAGATATAGTTTATTCTGTTTCTTCTATTTTCTTTTATCTTTATCTTTTTCTTCTTTTGAGTCTTTCTTCCTTGTCATTTTCTTCTTTTTCTTTTTCCTCTTTTTCACAGTCTCATTTATGTCACCAAGCTAGAGCGCGCTCTCCTCCATCTCACAGCACTTTCACTCTCATGTCACCAACCCTAAGCTCATACAAGAGGTTCTACTTCATCCTTTGACTAGCGGAACCTCTACTAGTTCTTCTCAATCTCTCTCAAACCTATCTATTTTCCTTTCTTCTTTTCATCTCTATCATCAATTTCTTCTCTTTCTCAACCTTGTCTTAATTCCTTTGATCCTCCTTCTCAACTCACCAAAATCAACCTCAACCTACAAGATTCTGTCTGTTAAGACTGTTTGCCATGCTGCCTCAACTCCAACAATCTACATTCCCATAAATCATGTCAACTCACCTTCCTCTTAAAGATCTACAGCGGCCAACCTGTTCAACTAACCAGAACTTAACTCAAGCCTACGTCAATCCCATTCAAGATCAACTCTCTTAGAATCTTTTGTCTTGATGTTTGTTTATTATTATTTTCCAATTCTTCTTTTCTGTTACTTTTTCTTGTCATCATTGTTTCTTCTTTCAGCTGATTCTCTTTGTCTCTCAGACCTCTTTAAATTCTTTTCTTCTCTTTAATTTCTCAGAAATCCAACATGGTTAAAAGCCGAAGAACAAATCCAACAAACCTAACAAAACAAATGGAGGGATCAAGTAATGACGGTTTTTGTCAAATCATTCTTAAGGCGGCCCTTGAAGCAGTACCAATTCTCTCCAAAGAGAACTACTTGATTTGGAAAGAAAAAATGACAATCTTACTTGAAGTCAAAGGCGTGAAGGAAGCTCTGGAAAACAATTCAAAAATTCTAAGCCCTACGGATGATATGGAAATAAGAGTAATTTTATTATCTAGAATTGATTCAGTTATGCACAATAATGTTTTCAACTCCTCAAACATAACCTCTTCAAAACTTCTCTGGCAAACCATAAAGGAAAGATTTGCCTCATCTCAAACAGCCAATTGCACCAGGGTATTCAACAAATTTCTTTATCAACAATTCAAACCAGACTCTATCAAATCCTTTATCACCGAATCCAAAACCTCAATGAAAAAGATAGTTGATGTGGGAATTGACTTACCAGACAACATTCTTGCTTATCATCTCCTATTCAAGTTTCCTTCCTTGCTTCCTTCACTCAGACAACAAATCATGCATTCGGACAAAAATGTCACTGTCAACTTGGTTCTGAATCATCTTATGCAACTTAAGAATGAAACCCGGGCCAAGTCAAAAGATGTTCAAATCTCCAGTACAGCTTTAATTACATCCAATAATACCAAGAAACCCATTCCTCAAGAATATTGCTTCACTCATGGTTTCCACAACCCACTCTCTCCCAATAATGCTGAAGAAAAATGCTGGCATAAACATGAACATCTTGCTCCTACTTGGTGGAAAGAAGCACAGACTAAGTGGCAAGCTCAATCTAACTCAAATTCAAAAAGCAAAGACGTTGCTCACTATCACGCTTTGCTCATGGCTTGGATCAAGGAGGTTAACCCTAATAATTGTATTATTCTCAACTCAGGTGCTTCCTGCCATATGTTCAACTCTCCAGATTTCTTCCTTTCCCTCACCTATAGCCCCGGAGACGAGTCAATCAACACTGGTAAAGAAGGAGCTTGACTACCTATCAAAGGAAAAGGAGATGTTTGATTATCTTGGAAAAACTCAGAAGTCATTCTTTCCAACTGTTTCTTTGTTTGCAAGTTGGTGGTCAACTTGATCAGTCCCGGTGAACTCATTGCATCAAAAGAGTGCTTCCTATCCTCCACGCGAAATCAATTCTCTCTGTTTACCAAATTGTCTCAGCTAGCATTCTCCGGGTTCATTGAAGGAAACCTGTTTGTTCTCAATCAACCATCAACTGTAGGCCACAATCTAAAATTATGCTACCTGGCCAAAAAAGACTCAACAGACAAACAAATCAAGCTTCTTCACCAATCATTTAGACACATGAATCCTACCCGTCTCAAAAACCTGTTTCCCAAACTTAGTTCCAATTGTCTTTCCTACTTCCAATGCAAAGACTGTGTCTTCTCCAAATTAACTAAATCTTCTTTCAAAAACAAATCAACTCTCTTGTCTAAACCCTTCCAACAACTTCACATTGATTTAATTGGCCCTATCACTCCATCAGCTAGAAATGATATGAATTACCTCATGACAATTGTGGACAACTTTTCTGGCTACATTTCCGCCATTCCGTTAAAACATAAGTCAAACACCTGTCAACAACTAAAAATTATTCTAAACTTTGAAAAACAGAAGAGAGATTGTTTTCCTGCTACCATCTGTACTGGTGGTGGAGGAGAATTTGCCTTGTCCGAACTCAAAGATTTCCTCATCTCTAACTCCATCCAACACCTGATTTCTGAACCATACCACCACAAACACAATGGGAAAGTTGAACAAGCTAATTTTACTCTTACCAAATCCATCAGAGCCATTCTTTGCAGCTCACTTCTCCCAACCAATTTGTGGGCCAAAATGGAAAAAGCTGCCTGCCTGGCGCTTAATCAAATTCCAAAAACCCCTTCTTCCCTCTCTACCTACCAACTATTCACAAACAAGGTGCTTCCTTGGAATTATTTTCATCCAATTGATGCTAAGGTTGCTTACCTTGACACCAAGATTCCCCAAGGCAAAAAGTTCAAAGAACGGGGTCTTGTGGGCACCCTTGTGGGTTACAACCCTGCTTTCCTCTCTTATTGAATCCTAAAACATGACCAATTGATCATTTCTTCCAAACATGTGAAATTCATCAAATCCAAAACTCTTACCCAGTCATCTCATTCAGCTCCTTTGTCACCATCTGAAGAAAACCTGAAGATTCATTTTGATGACAATTTTCCACTTTCCAACGTCAATAATTCCCAACCCTCTTCCAAAAACCCTGTTGACAATGACTCCTCACCCAAGAACAAATCCAACCCTGTTTCTCTCCCTGAAAATATCTCCAATTCCTCTTCAAACTCCTCTCATGACCTTGAACCCCAACTCAATCTGCATTATTCTCTTAGAGACCAATCCAAGCTCAATCCTCCGCAAATATTTGGATACCACCACTACTTTGTTCCAAAGACATACAAACAGGCTAAGAAGTGTTCCAAAGCTCATAAATGGGATCTTTCTATGGACTCCGAACTTGATGGGATTGAAAAACTCAAAGTTTGGGATGATTACAACGGACCCAAACCTACAAATCCCTTAAACACCACTTGGGTATATTGATTGAAAGAAAATTGCCATGGCAATCCTCTAATCTTCAAAAGCAGACTCTGTGTTCAAGGTTTTGATCAAATCTACAGACTCAACTACCAAGACACATTCTCCCCTACAGGAAAAGAAGCTTCTGTCCGAATGGCCGTTCTTTTTGGTCTCTACCACTCTCTTCCCATCACTCAACTGGATTTCAAGAGTGCCTTCTTGCATGCTCCTCTCACTGACAAGGTCATTATTAAAATACCCAAAGGTTCCAAGCAAGAAGAAAAATATCTGGTCCTCAAGAAATCACTTTACGGTCTCAAAAAATCACCGGCAAATTGGTTTTCAACTCTTACTTCTTGGATTTGTGAGCAAGGATTCCATGAGTCTATCTCCAACCCTTGCCTCTATACCCATCCTCAATCCAACTCGGTCCTTTTTTTTTATGTTGATGATCTTATTTTAGTACAATCTGGGGAAACTTTTCTCTCTAATTTCCTATTAAAATTTCCCAACTCCATTCACCACAAACCTAACACCATCTTGGGAATGAAATACAAACGTACCAATGATTCAATTCTTTTATCTCAACCAAAGCATATTGAACATGGACTCAAAGAGCTAAAACTGACTGATTGCAAGCCGTCAACAATCCCACTCTCTACAAATTTCAACCTCACTCCTGCCTCCAATGAAGAACACAAAGAATTCAAATCCCTTAATATCAATTATTGCTCTGCTGTGTTTCTAATGAACTACATTGCCTGCCTCACTCGCCCCGACTTGAGTTTTGCGGTTTCCAGTTTAGCCCGATTCTGCAAAAAACCAGGTATCCGACATTGGCAAGAAGTGAAACAGTGCTGGAAATACCTCAAAGAAACAAAGAGTCTCAAACTTACTCTCAAAGTCTCAAACACTGATACTCAAATCAAATGTTACAGCAATGCCTCATGGGGTGATGATCTAGAAACAAGACTCTCTCAATACGGTCATTTGTCCTTGCTCTTTGGTTCTCTATTGTCTTGGAGCAGCTATCATCAACAAAAAGTGACTCATTCAACCACCAAAGCTGAACTCAATCCTTTGGTGGACTCATTTCTTGAGGCCATCTGGATGAAAGTTCTAATTTAAGAGCTCTGGAAAAAGAACATTGAGCACAGCCTACACTTTGTGGACAACAAAGGACTCAATGAAAAATTAAAGAAATTTGGTTGTCACTTGAAAAATCACCATATCAATATAAAAACAAAAGGATTACATGAGGAGCTCAAAATGGGAAATTTGACCGTTGAGTTAATCCCATCCACCAACATGAAAGCCGATGGCCTTACAAAAGCCCTTAATGCCTCTTTGATCACTAAACTAATTCACTTAATCAATCCTTGTTTTGTTTATCCGGCTCCAGTCATACCAGTCACAAGGGGTGTTGAATGTTAAAGATACAGTTTATTCTAGATATAGTTTGTTCTGTTTCTTCTATTTTCTTTTATCATTTTCTTTTTCTTCTTTTGAGTCTTTCTTCCTTGTCATTTTCTTCTTTTTCTTTTTCCCCTTTTTCACAGTCTCATTTATGTCACCAAGCTAGAGCGTGCTCTCCTCCATCTCACAGCGCTTTCACTCTCATGTCACCAACCCTAAGCTCATACAAGAGGTTCCGCTTCATCCTTTGACTAGCGGAACCTCTACTAGTTCTTCTCAATCTCTCTCAAACCTATCTATTTTCCTTTCTTCTTTCCATCTCTATCATCAATTTCTGGTAAGAATGTTCGCCATGCTGCCTTAACTCCAACAATCTCCATTCCCATAACTCATGTTGACTCACCTTCCTCTTAAAGATCTACAATGGCCAACCTGTTCAACTAACCAGAACTTAACTCAAGCCTACATCAATCCCATTCAAGATCAACTCTCTTAGAATCTTTTGTCTTGATGTTTGTTTCTTATTGTTTTCCCATTCTTCTTTTCCGTTACTTTTTCTTGTCATCATTGTTTCTTCTTTTGGCTTATTCTCTTTGTCTCTCAGCCCTCTTTAAATTCTTTTCTTCTCTTTAATTTCTAAGAAATCCATCAAAATGTAATGTAAAATACAAAAATACATGAAATAAATGGAGAATTAAGGTCACCAGACAGTGCAAGGAGCACCTCAGCAATAATTTTATACAATTCAATTCCATCAATTAGCTCTTTAATTAGTAGCAAAAATTGCCATTACTGAGTATATAGTTGGCTTGATAGATTGGATGGGCCTGGTTAAGATAGCTTGAGATGCTTGCTGTCAGTTCAGTAATTCCAGAAAGGTCTCTAGAATGATGTATTACCAATTGGGGGGTGATTTTATATTCTGAGTTTCAGCAATAGTTGTATTTTTGAAAGGGATATACAATGCAATGATGCCCCCCCAACAAAAAAAAAATAAAAAATCAGTCAGTTACTTAAAGAGATGGCTCATTAGAAAGACGTGGGAATGGAAGAATTAATGATGGGTAAAGAATGGTGGGGTGATCATTTTGGCAATGCCTAATTGATAATCCTTGGATGGATGGGTGGAGGGCAAACTTGGGGATAAGGGTGTGACTGGAGGCTTGAAAAAAATGGGTCCCATTGGATGATCCAAAAAAAAACAATTGGGGGTAGGGGGGGTGGGGTGGAGAAATCTTGGAGGGAAGATTTGGACAAAAGAAGTGGCAGAATCTGGGGATTTAACTTGGGGAAAAACTGATTAAATCAAAATTTAAAAAAAGAATTGCATTCAGTCATAGAATAAACACAAATACAACATATTTTTTCATATTTTTTGCACCTTTATTTAGCCCTCAAATGTCTAAACTCAAATCACCATCTTGAGACCCCTTTTTGGGGTAGGTCTGAAAACATTTTTACCTTGGATAAATGATAAAAATGTTTAAAAGAAATTATCAACTGACTTCCATTTGAGGACCCCCCTCAAAGGAAGAAAGGAAAATTTGTGGAAGACCCAAAGGAGCCCTCAGTAGATGCAAAATATTTTCTCAAATTTTCTCTAAGAGGAATTCATCTTGATTTGAATATATTGAAGGACCTAAGAGCAGAGAAATACCAAGGAAGCACCAAGCAGGTAAAGAAATGGTCAGTTTTTTCTTTTTCTTGTTCTTCTCTATTTTATTTGGATGTATTTAAAAGAATTTTCTCGGAAATTGGTTTTCTCTTATATCATACTCTGAGGAAAATGAAAGGAAAGGAATCCCAAGAAAAGGCAAAGGGAAAAAAGAAACAGGATTCAGAGGAAGAGGTGATTTTTTTTTAATTTCTTTTTTTTTGCAATTAGGCTGATATTTCATTCCGATCAGAAAAAAATTAATAACAGAATATGAATTAAGTGGAGAAGAACTACCAGAGCTTCAAGAATTGTATTTAATCAAGACAGTTCCTAATATTTTTGTGGGGGGGTATCAGTCTAGTTTTTCTATTTTCCATTGATTTTCATATTTTTCTTTGTCAATGAGAGGTCACAAAACATCATTGATAAGCTCTCTGTTTCCCATAATTTCAGTCCTGTTAATTTGAAGAGGATTGAGAGAAGAAACCAAGAAGATCAGGAGGAAGATGCTTATAGGCCTCCAGGGAATCCAATCTTTTCTTTCACAGCTACAGCTTCCTAAACTGAAAGGTTGAATATTTTTCTGAAATAATCTTGCTTTATAGCTCACTTCTTAGCCTGAAGTTGTTTTTTTGAGGATTTTTAAGGTAAAAAAATTGTATTTTTCATCTTCTGATAATTTTGAAGTGGTAACCATTGATGAATTATGTATTTTTTTAATTTCATCTCAAATGATACTAATTTTTCTTCCTATAGTATCCATACAAAAATTTCATTTTCCCCAAGACATTCATACCACAAATTTCACATGTTAAAGATTTTATGGTTGGTTTGAGCTGTGGGTTTAGATCAATACAATTAAATTCCCTTGCAATGGTTTCCTGCTGGCAGATACATACAAAAGGCCAGTGTTACTTTTATCTGAGTTAATGCTATCAAGATATTTACCCCTCGATTCCCCTCCAACTGCCAATTTTCAACATTCTCCCATATTTTTAATTATTTTGGAAGATTTTCAGAACATGTTTTTGTTCCAATATAATTCTGAACTGTAGCCAGGTCCCCAATCAAATCCCCTTTTGAAGGCTTTTGCTAGCAAGGAATCACAAAAATGGGAGGATTTGGTTTGTAATGAATCAGAAATTAATTTAAAAATCTTGTTTTCTCCTGAAAATTCTGCACATCTAAGAAAGAAATTATTGAACATATATATTTTTTGAATGATTTGTTTGTTATTTTCCTGAATTTTTTCATAATCATTTTTTTCTATTGATTAAGGCATATCAAATTTAAAAAAACCGCCATTAGAAACCTGCCATTTTTTTTGACCAAACCCACAATTTTTAATGGTGGGTTTTGCATATCAAATTTAACAAAACCGCCATTAGAAACCTGCCATTTTTTTCACCAAACCTGCAATTCTTAATGGTGAGTTTCTGAAATACAAATACCCCCTAACTGGTGTATTTAAAAATGGCGGGTTTCATGAAAATGGTGGGTTTCAAACATCAAACCCAACATCTGATCCGTCCACCATTTGTTGCATGCAAAAAACCAATCCACACCTCCAACTCAGAAAGTCCATACCAATCCCATCTCCATCATATCATACACATCTCATCTCCATTGCTTCAAATATCCATTGCTTCAAATCTCTATTACTTCAAATCTCCATCTTCACACAAATCCCATCATCATCTCATCACCCCACATCAAATCACCATCTTTCTCAACATGTCCCATCAAACTTCCCAGCAGCAAGTTGAAAATACAAAAAAAGCTGACTGAACTTTTGTTAGTATTTGAATGCCATTCAGAATCCAATTCAGACTCCAATTTGGAATCAACTTGGTTGGCTTTGAATTCTCTATTACAAAAGCAATAAATGGTTCAAAGAAGAAAAAATCTCCACAACCCTATGTTTGAAAGGAAAAAGCTTCATCTCCTCTGCAACTTAAGCTTCCAGAAACTGTTCCAAACTCTATTGCCTTCATTCATAAAACTTTTGGAAATGATTGAAGACCACAAAATATTCCAGAAAGATTCTTGGAATCCTCAATGCAATCCAGCTATCCAACTTGCCATTAATCTTTGTAGATTGGGATCAAATGAAAATGGAGCAGCAATTCATCAATTATAAAATCTATTCTCAGTTTGTTATGGAACCATTGACTCATGCACCAAAAGAGTCATGATTGCTATCCTATCTTTCTGCCTCTCAGTCCTTTATTGGCCAACCAAAGAAGAATACAAGGAGATATCTCAATTAATGGAGACTGAAGGCTGTCCTGGTTGCATTGGTTTTTTTGACGGAAACACAATACCCTTGAGTCAAAAACCCATGCTAGATGGCAACCACTATTTTAATTGGAAAAAGAGGCAATTGATTCATTTCTTTTCCAATGACTTTGATAAAAATTTCAATCACACACTGACAAAATATTTTTCATCTGTTTATTTAGATACTCTGTGGCCCTAAAACTTGTTTGTGATAACAACAAGAAGTTCATATCCCTCCACGCTGGCCTTCTGGGTTCTTGTCATGATTCATATGTTTTCAATTGGATGCAGATTGCCCAACAACCAGAGAACTACTTTGACCAAGATCAATACCTTCTGGCTGATTCAGCTTATGCTAGTGGGAAATATGTGGTTCCAGCATAGTGGAATGTTTTGTCCAAAAATCAAGGAAAAATTGATTTCAACTATCAGGATTGAGCATGCCATAGGATTCCTGAAAGGAAGATGCGCCTGCTTCAGGGAAATGCAAAAAAAGCTCCAAAACCCCAAAGAAATGAAGTTCCTCATGAAATGGATTATCAATTGTGTAATACTTCACAATCTTTTGGCCAACATCAAGATGAATGGGAAGAAATATTCAAAGATGATATTCCAGATCTGCCTCAAGTCATCCCTGTCTCATATTTTCCCTCATCTTCTTCTATGAGAAAATAGATTCTTCCTCTCAACCTTGCTTTCTTTGATGATTAATGTTTGATTTTGAATAATGTAAAAAATACCTTCACCATATTTTTTTGGTTTTGGTTGTTCAACCAAGATTCCTAGGCTGGGTTGGTTTTTTTTATTTTTTATTTTTCTCTTTTGGTGGGGTGGACTTAGACATAACAGACTCATAACTTCTAAACCACCCACCTCAACCCACCAAACCACTGGTTTGTCCACTCCTTCCTCCTCCTCACCAACCACCTTCACCTCACACCACCTCCACCTCACCTCTCCACCTCACCCACCTCCTCCTCCTCAACCACCACCTCCACCTGACCCACCACCTCCACCTCACCCACCACCTCCCCTCATCCTTCGGTTGGCACCCCTGGTATACTCCCCCCCTCCTCCTCATCCTCCTCCTCATCCATACCCATCAAAAGATACTGATGCTTTGATCCATCCAACTTAGCCCCCCCACCTCCTTACTTCTTCTTTCCTCAGGTAAGTTGCCCCCCCTCCTTCTCATCCTCCTCTTCCCTCCATTATTTCTGACCTCCTCTCCTTCTTGCTTGCTCCCTCACATCCTCTCCCTCTTGCTTGCTCCCCCACCATACCCCCCCCCCCCCCCCTGCTCCCTTTCTTTCCCTTCCCCTCTGCTCCCTTGCCCCCCCTTTGATTGCTGGCCCCCCCCTTTTTTTGGATTGCTGGCCCCGCCACCCCCTTGTTTGCTCTTCCCCCCCCCCCTGCTCCCTTGCTTTCCCAGCCCCTCTACTACCTTTCCCCCCCCTTTGCTTGCTCCCTCACCCCCCCTTTGATTGCCGCCCCGCCCCTCAATTGCTGGCCCCACCCCCCCTTTGCTCCAGCCCCGCCCCACCCCCCTCAATTGCCAGCACCATCCCACCCCCCCGTTGCTGCTCCAGCACCACCCCCCACCCCCCCCCTGCTCTCTTTCTTGCCCAGACCCTCTGCTACCTCACCCCCCCCCTTTGATTGTTGGCCCCCCTCAATTACTGGCCCTGCCCCCCCCCCTTTGCTGCTCTGGCCCTGCCCCCTCACCCCCTTCTCTCCAGCCCCACCCCCCACTTTGTTTTGATCTTACTGCCCCTGCGCCAGCTTGCTTCTCTGCCCCCCCCCCCTTTGACCCACCCCCCTGGTCACCGGCAGCCCCCCCCAACTCCTTCCTGCACAGCCAACCAAACCACCCCCCCCCCCTCCCTTGCCACCAGGCCCCATCCTCCCTGGACCCCATAGCCTGGGTCAAAGCCCAACCCAATTTGTTCACACCCAGGTATTTTTTTTTTGTGATGATGTGACTGATTTTTTCTTTTTTGGTAATAAGCCCAGCCCAATTTGTTCACGCCCAGTAATTTTTTTTTTTTTTTTTGGTGATCACATGACTGAGGTTTTTTTTTTGGTAATCCTTTTTTGATGGCTTTTCCTTTTATTCCATTGCTTCTCTTTGATGGCTTTTCCTTTTATTCCATTGCTTCTCCCACTGCACTCACAATGTTATAATCTAAATTAAAGCCCTTCTTGATCCTCACCCCAAGCAGAGAATTTGCCTGGGAGGGAACAAGATGGAAGGAGATGAGGTGACAAACATAAAGAGAGGTGGAAAGCAGAGGACTTTGAAGCAAAAGAGGGATTAAATGAGGGCATTGGAAATCTCTTTGGAACTTGCAGAGGAAGGCATCAACAAAAAGGTTGTATTTTCTGGATGGAAACTACAACCTTTGGATCTGTATCCTGCCATAACTGCTGAAAATAAAAAGAACAATCAAAAACCCTCACCTGCTGATTTCAAACATGCCAAGAAGAAAATCAAGAAATTCAATTTCTTCAGCCATGAAAAATTAATTGTTCTCAATAATTCTGATCACAAGGGTCTTGTTGCAATAATTGAATTTTTCCCATTGGATAAACTTTCTGACCAAGACAAGAAGGACATCAACTTTGTGACAACTTTCCTTCACCAGTAAAAAAAATTTGTCAACACTGTTGGTCCCTCAAGATCTTGGGGTGGAAAAATGTGGGAAATTGGATGGCAAAAATCAATGCACCCCTTTGAGTTATTTGGATGCTATTTGAAGAAATAATCTATTCAATCTTTCCCCAAAGAGTATGATTTTCTCAATCTTAAGGCAGACAAATTCTCTCAAATTTTAGGAAAAAATGTTTTGCAATTTGGCCAGACTTCCCTTGGAATCAAACCATGAAATAATGAAGGACAGTTGCATTCCCTCCTTCTCATCACTTGAATTTGGTTCTTGGCCTACTCACTTTGACTGCTTTCCGCATGTCACTTTCACATGCAACTCTTTTTACAACTCACCTCACATTGACACAGGTGACATCTCTGAGTATTCATTTTTACTTGCAGTTCCAACCAAGAAATCTAATGGAAACCTTATTGAAACTATGGATGAATATCAAGTATCAGAAAGCCAATTTGTTTTTCCTGACCTTGGCTTTGGAATTGATTTCAAGCAAAAAGGTATAGTAAAAATTGATTGGGCAGCCAATAAGTACAAGCACTGTACTTTTCCTGCTGTGGAGAAAGCCACTCATACAAGAATGGCAATGTCAATGCAAATAAACAAAACCACTCAAAACACTTGCAGGGACTTGGGGAGTGGGAAAATATACTCTAGGGAAAAAATATGAATAAAATGCAAAAATGATTTTTTATTGGTGGGTTTAAAAATATTCTTAAGCACTGTTGTAATCAAAAATGATTTTTTTTGCTTTTTAAGTATTTAATCAAAGCAAATATATTTAAAGGCCCAGCATTTGAGTAATCTGCTTTATTTCATCTAATTTTCTACTGCTACCAATGTATGCCGCAGCCATTGACCACTTATCCTTTGCCGCAGCCATTGACCACTTATCCTTTGCCGCAGCCATTGACCACTTATCCTTTGACGCAGCCATTGACCACTTATCCTTTGCCGCAGCCATTGACCACTTATCCTTTGCCGCAGAAATTGACCACTTATACTTTTTTTCTGATGCCAGTTTTTCCCTCTCCATTTACAGTTTTGCTTGCTTTTGATACTTGTCCTTTTCCTCTTTTTGAAATTCTAGCTGAGCCTGTTTCAATTTCTAATCAGAATCACATTTTTGTTGATGAGCCAAACTCTTGGCTTTCTGCTTTTGAAAATCAATATCCAGTTGAAAATCCCACTTTTCCTTTCAAACTGCAGTTTTCCAGATTCAATTTTCAATTTCAATGTTTTTCAGAGGGGAATAGAAATGAGCTTGATTTTGAAAGCAAGGGCAATACAATGGGTTTACTTGAATCTTGCTTCTCCATGATCTCCTCAAAGCCCAATAAATTTGAAGTATTTCTACTCTTTTGAATGCTATTGGGGTTGATGTTGATGGAATTTGAGGCCTTTTTCTTTTCCCTTGCAGAGGAGGTTTGTCTGGTAACATCATTGCTCTCATTTGAAGGGGATGTGGGAGGCCCCATTGGATTGAGTTTTTGGCCATTAAGTAATGGATGAGCCTGTATTTTTAAAATCTAAATAAGTTGGGATTAACCAGAAAGAAGAGAAAAGAACTTGGTTCCTTACTTGAGCATATCTTGATGGCAATGGTGATACAGGAATGATATCCTCCTCATTGGCCAAGTTCTCCAGTTCTTCCAGCCTAGGAAGAGAGCAATCAAAAGAAGTAAGTGAGGGGTCCAAGGTTGGGTTTGAATCATCAATAAATGCAGAAGTAGATGTGATTGGAGCTGATTTTGTTTGAATATCCTCCTTGGAATTGGATTGGGGCCACTCAAAGGCAAAGGTTTCATCAAGGTCCTCATTGCTAGGCTGAGCATCCCCAGCCAAGTCCTTGGCATCAACTGAATCAGATTGTTGGGCGTCAAAAGCAGCTAGAGGGGTGATGTTGGCCTTCTTTCCAAAGATTTCATCCATTTGAATATAAAAAGGACAAATGGAGTCCAACTTATCAACCAGAAAGCTGATTCCCTTGGCTTTGTTGCAGTTGGTGATACCAAGGCTGGTGGAGATTGACATAGAGTGGGCCTCTTTGTACTTGGCTTGATAATTCTTGAATTCCTCCCTAATCTGTTTAGATGAAAGATCCAGCCTACCTTTTTTTTATTCTTGAGTTCATTGGCCATCAGGAGATAACCATTGAGCTTAGAGTAGGGAGGTTGGCCAAGGTGTTTTTCATTGTTGGATCCAAAGCAAGCATTGTAGTTGGATGGAATTTTGAGCCAGTTTACCAGGATGATGTGATCAGCTCTCTTGAGCTGAATTGAGCCTTTGGAAGCTGATAGGGGAGGATTGTTGGATGTTGAGTTCCTGGGGGATGTTTGCTTTGGTCCATTGTATTTTTTAGTGGACTTGTAGGGGGAGGATTGCTGAGGGGCCATTTAAAAAGAGTAAGAGGGATGAAGGGGTGAAGGGCTATGAGACTGTTTAAGTGGTGAGAGTGATGAAGTGATGAGAGGATGAGAGTGATGAAGAAAAAAGCATAGGAAGAGATGAGAGTGATGAAGTGACCAGAGGGATAAAGCAACAAGAGTTAGGATGTGATCAAAGCAATGAAGTGATGGGGATATTGATGCAATGAGAGTTAGCTGGATGTGATGAAAGCAACAAAGTGATGATAGTGATGAAGTGATGAGGATATTTATGAAGAGATGAAGATCAATGAATCAATTTTTTTTTCAGATGAGGTTGGAGGTAGAATTTTCTGAAAGTTGGAGGTGGAAAACCAGGGGTGTATGAAGTGGACAGGCGGTGGAAGCCTTTATATGCTTTACTTGAAAAACCACCTTATTTCCAGGTAACTATGACATTTCTGATGTGAAATAAGTGGGTTTTTTTTGATTCTCAATGGCGGGTTTGAAATTGAGGATTTGGTTTGAATCCCGCCAATAAAAGATGGAAGGTTTGTTTAACTCTGATATGCCCTATTGTTTGTTGATTTTTTTTATTTTTGAGGCAATATTAAAGGGGATTGATAAATTTGAGCCCTTATCAAAAACATTTGTTTGGATTTTTCAAAACCTCTCTAAACCACTGCGTCCTTAAACATGCATATATATAAATATTCAGAAGATTTGTGCATTCAAGCTTTTGGCATGAGGGAATTATGTCAGAAAAAAATTGGAAAGATTTGAGTTTAAGGGCAGGATGCTTGGAAAAATAATGCCCTACTTTTATTTTTGGTAACTTATTTTCATTTATTGGTGAATATTCTTCTTATCTAAAAATATCTGGATAATTTTTTATTTTCATCTTGGCATTTATTTTTATTGATTTTGAAAAATTATTTCTATTATTATTTATTATTCTATGAATTAATGATTCTTTTTCTGTTAAAGGATAAAAGGTGTGGATAAACTGAACCAATCTGAATTTAAAATAATATAAAATGACAGGAGATTCAGAAAAGAAACATAATAGAAAGCAAAGTAGAGTGATCTAACAAAAAAGCTAGACTAGATCCAAAGGTAGGGTGATGGCCTATTAGAATACTAAAATAGATCTAAAAATGAAGCTGGAATAGAGACTGAGATAGTTTTTGGCTGATGCACTGATACACATGAATCTGGAGGTTTTTTCAGTGATTTGGTGAAGAGGAGGCAGTTAGTTGGTTGATTTTGAGTTGAAGGTACCAGTGGACCTAAAATTGTTCATTGAATTTGGTAATCTAGGGAGAAAGGATATTTGATTCAAGGAGAATTTCCAATCTTGAGGTGCTATTATGTCTTTGGTAGCCGAGTGTTGAAGGCACTTAGATTCATTGAATAGGTGATCTGCATTGGTAAGTCGCTGATAAAATGAATATTCCAAGTTGATGAAGGTAAAAGACAATTGAAATTTGAATATCACCACATTGGCCCCCAGATCTAGCAAAATGAATTCAATAATGAATAGGCACATGGCTCTAGTTTTAACAAGAAAATTCAAGGAAGAGAAAAATAAGACAAAGCAGGATAGATTAAAGAAATTTACAGGTTTGAGAAATCATTTGACAAGAATGAGAAAGGAATCTGAAAATTTTCATCAATAAATTACTCTCCCAAAAAATCATCCCACAATATAAAAAGTCACAAAACTTAATAAAAATATATAAAATAAATGTTCCTGAAAAATATTTCCATCTTCCCTTCACCAGCTTGAAGCAAGTCAAAGCTTTTAATCATGTTTGAAAGATACCTCAAAGTATTTTTTTGGCCCTCTGATGGCTATGAAACTGCCTTGGAGCTACCTTTCAGCCTACTAAAGTTCCCCCTGTGATTTTTTAAAGCTCTGGGGACATTAAAACTGTGGGATTTGAGAGTTCCTATTGCCTTGAAGCTATTTTGACATATTTAAGTGGGATTTAGAAGGCTAAAGGGGGTCTGAGATTCACTTAAATCAATCAAAGGGGGGACAAGTATTTTCAATCTTTGGAAACTTGTGAAAAGCATTGGGATAATCCAGTAAGCCTGATTTCAATGAAAATAAATTATGTATGGATTCTTTCATGTAGAATAATTTCTCATACCTCCCTTGGATGGGAAAAAAAATCAGAAAGACAGGCTTCATCCAAGAAAATTCTAACCCATGATTTTTGGCTAAATTTCTGTTTTCTCTGTTTCTTTTTTCTTTTTTCTTTTTTGGACTGAAAAGGCATAAATTCATCAAATTTCAAGGCAAAAACTTCTGCAAGTGTTCCCCCCAAAAAGCCAAAAAATGAATAAATCAAATTTTAACTCATTTGGATTGTCATTTATGCCTTTTGTTTTTTCTTAAATTCAAATAATTTTTATTCAGAGACCATTTCCAACTATAATAGTGTGAAAATACCATAAGAAGACCACTAAGTTACAAAATTCTCAACATGATGTATTTTTTCTGTCAAGGATAATTTCTAAACATGAAGAATACTATCATGCTTCCAAATTATACCATGAAATTCATCTTTCTACTCATAATTGATTTAATGATTTGAGAACTTCCTCAAATGATAAATTTTTTATCTATTGACACATGATCAAGCTAAATATTATCAGTTGGCAGAAAAATGTCTGCACTTTTTGGGGAACCTGTCTGGCTGGAGAAGTGGCTGAAAAATTGTGACAAACCTGGGCAAAAATTGGATGCGCGCAGTTGAAACCCATTTCACAAGATATCCAGTGTCAGGTTGTCTGTATCAGGCTTCCTCTCTGGGTTTTTCTCAAAACAGTCAAGAGGTCAAGACATTACTTTGAATCCATCAACCAAACCACATTTCCCCAACTCAATCAACCAATCCATCAAATTAAAGTAAGTACATCAGTAAAACTCAATTTCATTCATTCAGTCCTTCTATCCTAGTACTTAAGTACTTACTTACTTTTTTATTTTTTATTTTTTCTTTTTTGCATCAGACCAGAATGGAAAACAGTGATAGTAGCCCCAAAAAAAATTGTGGTGAAAAAAAAAACAAAATATCAGCAAGAGATTGAAGAACATGCAAATACCATAAAAAAGGCCTGTTGGAATCTTCTTTCCAATCAACCCCTTTCAGAGGCATTCAAAAATCTGAATAAAAAGAAATAAAAGAAAAAACAGGAAAAATACCAAACCAGCCAAGTCCAACAACCAAATCAATCAATTAGCCGTGAGATGAACAATATTGAATCAGAAAAATACTCAAGTTGAGGTTTCAAAGATTCTTGGCATATCATATTTGAAAATTTGAAGGATTATTGATCAAGGAAGGAATGGAAACAATAATCACTCAACTGCTTCAAGAGGTTCAAAATCAAAACTGGACCAAGACATCATGGCATCCACCTTGTTGAACCTTGAATAAAATACTTCCATTCAATTGAAGGATCATGCCATTCACATGAAGAATGAATTTGACATCACCATCTTGATCCAATCTGTCCAGAAGCTGCTGAAGAGCCTTGGAATCACCTGGAAGATGGTGATTCCAGTCCCTTTTAAGCAGAATGAAGCTTCCTTCCTGCAACAGAAAAATGATTTTGTGCTCAATTGTGTCACTGATTTAGGAAGGGATTTAATATTCATTGAAGGTTCTGGGTTCAATTCCCAGACTCAGCCCACTCATGGTTTTTCACTTTCCAGTAAGATTGTTTTTAAGTAATATTAATTTTTTTAATTACTTACTTATGTAAGTATAATTAATTACTTACTTGAATATTTTTTTATCCTTACTTACTTAATGCTATGCCAGGCTCCTTCCCTGGAAAAAAATGCCAGTGGAAGCATGATTCATCTCATTGGAGCTCTGGCCAACTCTTGAATTATCTATTAAAAATTACTCAATGAAGATGGTAAGAAAAAAGGTGGTACTGTTTCTTTGGAAATTGCCAACTTTCTTCTCTGCCTCTATGACTTTTGAACACAAACATTTCTCATTATAGGGTGTATCAAAGTTAGCAAATCTGCCATGAGAAACCTTCCTTTTTTTCAAAAAAACTGCTATTTTTAATGGTGGGTTTCTGAAATACACTTACTTAACCATTTACTGGTGTATTTTGAAATGGTAGGTTTCATGAAAATGGCATATTTCAAACATCAAATCTTCCATTTATGCCCCATCATCCATGCACCATCCATCCCATGAAAAACACCCATCCACACCTCCACCTTAGAAAATCCATACCAATTGCATCTCCATTCAATTTCAAACCTCCTCATCACTCCTAATCACAAGCACCAACCCTCCCCAAACTCTTCACTTCTCAGCATGTCAAAAGTGACCTCCAGGAATTTGATTGAAAATGGAATCAAGCTGACTGAAATTTTATTACTATTTGACTACAATTCAGACTCAAATTCCAACTGTGATTTTCAATGCAACTGGTTATCCTTGAATTCTCTATTGGAACACCACAACTTAATCCCCCAAAAAGATCAATTTCACCATCCTATGTACAAAAAACAGAAGCTCCATCTACTCCCTGACTTAAGCTTCCATAAACTCTTTTTAAATTCTTTAGCATCATTCATGAAACTTTTGTAGATGATTGAGAACCATCCTTTCTTCCAGAACAAATCTTGGAATCCCCAATGCAATCCTACTATCCAACTTGCTGTTGCTCTTTGTTGGTTTGGATCCAATTTTAATGGTCCTGCTGTTCATCAATTGGAAAATCTTTTCTCTATTTAAAATGGAACATTCAACCTGTACAACAAACATTTTATCACTTCTGTCCTAGGATTTTGTCGCTCACTTCTATTCTGGCCAACAAAGGAAGAGTACATCAAGATCTCACAGGTAATGGGGACCAAAGTTTTTCACGGTTGTATTGCATTTTTTGATGGAACCACCGGCCCTTTGATTCAAAAACCCAAGCTTGAAGGAAACCACTAATTTTATTGGAAGAAAAGGCAATCCAATCTGTTAATAGCACATATTTTTTACAAAAAAATTACCAAAAATACTTCATTTTTTCATACAGATACTCCATTTCTGTTTAACTTGTTTGAAACAAAAAAAAAGTTTATTTCCCTGCATGCTGGACTCTCAGCTTCCTGTCATGATTCTTATGTCTTCATCCATAAGCAGATTTCTCAGAAACCTCAGAGCTACTTTGATGAAGACCAATACCTTCTGGCTGATTCTGCTTATTCCAGTGGTAAATATTTGGCTCCAGCATACTTCAATTTTTTGTCCAATGATCATGCCAAAACTGATTTCAACTATCATCTTGCCTAATCACAAGTTTGGATTGAGAATGCCATAGGATTCCTGAAAGGAAGATGGGCCAGATTAAGAGAAATGCAAAGACAGCTCTAAAATTCCAAAGACATGAAGTTACTCATCAACTGGATTTTCTTCTGCATTATTCTCCATAACTTATTGCCCAACATTAAATATGAATGTGATGAAATATTTGAAGATGATTTTCCTGATCCTCCTCTAACCATTAAAGTCTTATCTCATCAAACCTTTTTTGCCATGACAGAAAATTCTACCTCTCACCATTGCTCATTTTGAATTTTGATGGTCTTATTTCAGACTTGGAAAAGACCCAAACACACAAGTATTTATATTTTTTTTCTTTTCATCCCACACTGACTGAATTGATCTTTTCAGTCACCCACAAGTGGACTCCAGTCACCTCCTCCTCCTCTCCCACTCATCTGACTCAACAACTCAGCTTTGCCCTCCTCCTCCCCTCCAACAACCACCTCACCACACCCACTGACCCACCACCACTGTCTCAATCTCCAGGTCACTCTCCTTATCTCAACTCCCTTTTTGATTGCCTTGCTAACACTCCCCCTTTCATCTCCCATTTATGTTTGCAGCCCACCCAAGTATGCCCTCCCCCCCTTGTTGCACTTGTGCTAACCGCTGCCCTTGCTTCCTCCCTCCTTGGCCCACTAGAAACCTCCCTCCTGCACCAACCAGACCCCCCCCACTGCCAAAACCCAAGCAACCCCTCCCCCATCACCCCCCCTCTCAAAAAATTGACCAACTGCCAGTGATGATTGACCAATGAGTTCCCCCCCCCCCTCTCCAAAAATTGACCAACAACCCCCCCCCCCCCCCACCACCAGCCCAGCAAGCCCCTGCCCCCCGCTTCTCTGACTGCTTTCCCACCCCTCTCCAACAATTGACCAACAACTGACCCCCCACCCCCTTCTCTGACCGCATGCCCCCCCTCTCCAACAATTGACAGGCTTCTGGCAACAATTGACCAAAAACCAGCCCCCCCTCCCCACCAGCCAAGCAATTGCTCCCCTCTGCTTCTCTGAAAATCAACCAGATGCTGACAACAATTGACCAAAAACCAGCCCCCCTCACCCCCTTCTTTGACCACTCAGCCCCCCTCCCTCTCTAAAAATTGACCATCTGCCAGCAATAATTGACCAACAACCTGCCCCCCCACTCTCCAACAATTGACCAACAACTGAACCCCCCCACCCCCTTCTCTGAAGGCATGCCCCCCCTCTCCAACAATTGACAAACAACTGAACCCCCCCACCCCCTTCTCTGAAGGCATGCCCCCCCCTCTCCAACAATTGACAGGATTCTGGAAACAATTGACCAACAACCGGCCCCCCCTCCCCACCAGCCAAGAAATCTCTCCCCCCCCCCTGCTTCTCTGACAATCAACCAGATGCCGGCAAAAATTGACCAAAAACCAGCCCCCCCCACCCCCTTCTTTCACTGCTTGGCCCCCCTCCCTCTCTAACAATTGACTGGCTGCCGGCAACAATTGACCAAAGACCTGCCCCCCCTCTCCAACCAATTGCCCACCCCCCTCTCCAACCAATTGCCCACCCCCCTCTCCAACCAATTGCCCACCCCCCTCTCCAACCAAAAACAGCCCCCCCTCTCCAACCAACAACAGGCCCCCCCTCCCTCTCCAGCCAACAACAGCCCCCCCCTCTCCAACCAACAACCATTCCCCCCCCCCTCCTTGGGTGAGCAACCCAGCCTCCCCCCCGCTTCTTCCTTAGCCAAAGCAATTGCATCATCCTCCCCACTCCCACCACCACCATTCTTGCCACCATCTTCCCCAAGGCCTATTAGCAATGTGGTGAAGTCTGGAACCAAACAATGGTGAGTGAAATTACCCCCATTTCTTCCTTGGATACCCCCCCTGCTTCATCTTCCCTTTGGTGTCTGTCAACTTGATTATACAATAAGCATCACAGCCATTGGGCAAGTGATTCAGTCCAATCCTTGGATTTTCCCCCTGCTTCATCTTCCCTTTGGTGTCTATCAACTTGATTATAAAATCAGGATCACGGCCATTGGGGGAGTGATTCAGTCAAATCCTTTGATTTTCCCCCTGATTCATCTCCCCTATGGCTTCTGTTGACTTGATTATAAAATCAGGATCACAGCCATTGGGGGGGGTGATTCAGTCAAATCCATGGATTTTGCAACCTGCCTTATCTATGCCTTATTTATGTATATATTTTTTTGGGTTCCTTTGTGAATCAGTTACTATCAGTGTAAGCAGAAGAACAAGAGCTTGAAGAGGCATTTGAATGTTCTGGGGCAAAGAATTAAGTTTGTCTGCATCACAGAAAGTAGGCAATTTGATCTGAGCACAATGGAGATTCACATCACTGAATCTACCCTGAAGTTGTATACCAAGGTCAACATGGGATGTGCCATCATGAACCCAATAAAAAAACCTGCTTTCTGTCTTTCTGAGTGGTCCCCTTTCTCTGAAATGTCTTTTGAGGATAAAATTGGATTGGAAAGGTTTGATTTACATCCACTCCACTGCAATACACACCTTCAACCAGTGAAAACAAACAAGGCCCTAGTTTCTGGAGTGATTTGGGCTGATGGATGGAGAAAATCAAGCAACCAAGAAGCTTTTGGACAATATGTTTCAGCCACAAACCTCTGCAAGGCTATGAGAAGAATTGGATTCCAACCTCAAGCAGAAAAATACAAAATCACTATGGCTGGAGAGTGGCTTTCAAAAAAACTCAGAGAAATTTCTCCAGAAATTTTTGAGGAGTGTCAGAGGGAACTCATTTTGAATAAAATTCCTTCCATGAACAATATGGAGTATTTTGAAGAATACAAGATTTCTTATTTTTCTTCCTTCTGAACCTTTACCCTTTATGGTTTTAAACACCTCCCCCATCAAGATTCTGATGTTAATGCCTGGACTTTGGTAGGATTGATTCCCATATTCAATCCCAAGAGTATAGCCAATGAAAGTTAAACTGATATTTTGGCTGATTATAATTTTGATGTGATTGGAGGGAAGTTTTCATTGAGGGATTATCAGGTATATCTTGATTTGGCTAAATTTTCAGGGGTTGAATTAGCTGGTTTCAAATTCCAAGATTTTACTCATCAAACTTGTGGAGGATTTTCACCATCCACAAAGTATACAGAAATAGGCTTATCTTGTCAATTATCCAAAAAATGGCACTAGCAGTCCAGAAATATCTTGATGGAACTTCAAAATTCTCAAAAATTGGTGGATATGAAGAACAGATAAAAAATGCATTTAAATAATTTAATTTGTATTTTTTTATGAATGCATAGCAATATATTCAAAAATATTTCCAAGCCCAATGGCTGAGAAATCTTTTCTCTCTCTTTCATTGGTTTGCCACTAATTACCCAGGAAATTGCCAATGAAAACCTGTCCTTTTTATCTGATTGAGCACAATCTTTTTCATTTTCCTCTTTCTGAAAATTCAACTCGTCTCTTTTCATATTCCTTTCAGAATCAATCTTCTTCTGTTGGGCTGCTGCCTCTGCCTCTATTTGTTTCTCCTGAGCTATAAGCTCTGATCTCTGTTTGTTGTCTTCAATTTCGAGATTAGGCTCCCACTTCTCCCTCTCAAAGTCAAGTCCCTCTCTTTCAACAAAATTTTTAACTGTTTCAAAATTCAATAAATCAAGTTGATTTGCATTTTTTGGAAGGTTTATCAATCCAATTTATTTTTATTACTTGAATCTTGCTTATCAATTATTTCTTCAGAGCCTCCAAAGCTTGAAGTGTGTCTCCTCTTTTGATGAATTTTTGGGTTTATTTTCATTGAATTGGAGTTCTTGCGCTTTCCCTTGGCTTTGGTTGATTGAATCTGACTGTATTCACCAAGATGGGAGGGTGATTTAGGAGGCCCCATTGGCTTAAGCTTTCTGTTATTCTCAAGAAAAGGATGAGGCTTTTCATACCAAATTAGTTAAAATTCACTATTCAAGAAAAGAAAAACCATACTTACTTGAGGTGAGGTATGTTTTGATTGTGAATTGGGAAATTCTTCCCCAAAGTTGGTGATATTGTTGCATTCATCCATGCTAGGAAGTGATGAATCCAGGAAAGTGTTTGAAATGCTTGTGGACTATATTGGGGCTGATTGAGCTTTAATTTCAGAAACATCATTCTTGGTGGCTGATTCTGGCTCTGATGGTGGCCAATCATATTTTTACTTTTTATTGGTTTCACTAGGCTGAGTATCATTTGGAAGCCGCTCCATATCATTTGACTCTGATGTTTGAGCATTGAACTCAGCCAGAGGGATGATATTTGCTTTTTGACCAAATATTTCATCCATTTGGTTGTAGAAAGGGCAGCTTTAATCCAATTTCTCAAGCACAGGGTTTATCCCCTTGGCTTTATTGGCATCAGTTATTTAAAAACCAGTTGAGATGGAAATGGAGTGGGATTTTGTGTACTTGGTGTGGTAGTTCTTAAATTTCTCCCCCATTTGCATTGAAGATAATTCTAGCCTGCATTTTGATTTTCTCTTGAGCTCATTTCCCATCAGGAGATAACCATTTAAATTTGAAGAAGGGGTTCAACCAACTCTTGTTTCTTTGTTGGACCAAAAGCAAGCAGCATAGTTTGAAGCAACTTTGAGCCAGTTGACCAGGATTAGGTGATCTTTTTGCTTGAGTTGGCCACATTATTTGGAAGCTGAGGGAGGAGGATGGTTTTTTTTTGAATTTCTTGGGGATGTTTGTTTGGGTAGGTGATTTTTGGCTTTGGATTGCTGGGGGGCCATTTTGATAGGGTGAGGCTTCAGAGGATAGTTTGATGAGCAGTGAGGATGATGAGATGTCCAAGGATGTTGGAGTTGGATGAAAGTGGAAAGCAAGGATGAGAAGTGAGGATGATGAGATGTCTGAGGAGGTTGGAGTTTGATGGAAGTGGGAAGCAAGGATGAGATGTCCAAGGAGTTTGGAGTTGGATGGAAGGTTGGAGTTGGATTAAAGTGGGAAGCAAGGAGTGGATGGTTATTGAAAGAGATGGACTCTGAAACATAACACCCACATGAATGGTGCGCACCCATGTGGAGTAAAGTGAGAAATAAAGTTGAAACCTAATCTCCTTTCCTCACCTCCACTGAGCTACAACTGGAGGACAGAGTTTCTTCTTTCAATCATTCATTTACTTACTCATTGTACTGCATGGGTCTTCTCTGTCCTCCAGGTGTGAAAAATCTCAAAGTATCTTGTTGTCATTTGTGTTCTTGCCCAACTCACTGCCTGCCGGTGTTTCATTAATGGTGTGGTGCAGGGTGTGGTTGATGCTGTGGGTACCTTTATATACTTTGCTTGGAAATCCCACTTATTTTCATGTTAAATTTGACACGTCTGATATGAAATGAGTGGTTTTTTTGATTTTTAATGGCGGTTTTGAAATGGCGAATTTGGGTTGAAACCCACCATTAAAAAATGGAGGGTTTTGTTAACTTTGATATGCCCTAATAATGGGCAATGCACCCATCCATTAGGGTGAATATTTTGATTTAGTATGCCAAATCATGAAGGAATCAAGCAAAGAAACCAACATTGAATTCATCCCCAATTACTCACAAATAATCAATAAAATAAGGCATGTCTTCAACATTATCATGCTTCATTTAAAGCACCAAGGTACACAAAGTTTAATGGATATTTCCACATAAATTTGTGGTGCTATTGACAAGAAGATAACTGGGGAAGTGGCACAAAAGATTTTTGTTTATTTTAAAAAATTCTACAAATCCTGTGGTGAAATTCAACCAATGAAAGGAACCATCATCAAAGATCCCAATAGTTATCTCACTTAACTCCATTTAAATTTTGAATTTTTTGTGTTTTTTCTGCATTTTTGCTTTTTTTAAGTAATTAATTAATAAATCAAGCATGATTTATTAAGTAAATACTCAAGGAAAACTGTAATTTATAAATTGAGAATGCTTAGATTTTCAAAAACTGAAATATAAATTTTTTGGATCCTCTTTTGTCATTAAATTCTACTTCAAAAAAGTTGTCTGCCAAAATTAAAATGTGTACTAATTATTATTAAAAATAGGAAAGGTGGAAGAAAAAGCAGGACAGCTCATTTTGAATGACTGAAAAATTGAAATTGAATTCAGGGAAAAAAAGGAGTAAGAAAAAAAGAAAAAATAGGGTGTATCAAAGTTAACCAAACCTGCCATTTTTTAATGGCGGGTTTCAACCCAAATCTGCCATTTCAAACCCGCCATTAAAAATAAAAAAAACCCACTTATTTCACATCAGACGTGTCAAAGTTAACATGAAATAACTGTGTTTTTTCAAATAAATTATTTAAAGGCTTCCGCCACCAGTCCACATCATCCACCCCTTGCTTCCCACCTCCTTCTACCTCCAACCTCATTGCAAATTTTTTTACCTCCGGCCTCATCATAAAAAGATTCACCATTCTTGTCATTTTATCACTCTCATCATCACTCTCATCAATTTATCACCCTCATCACTTGATCACTCACCACTTTATTGCTCTCATTGCTTCATTGCTCTCATTGCTTCATTTCTCTCATTGCTTCATTGATCTCATCACTCTACCTCCAACAAGAACTTGTACCTCCAAACTCATCTAAAGAATCCAATCATTGTTTTATTGCTCTTGTCACTTTATTGCTCTCATCACTTCATATCTCTCATCACTTTATCTTTCTTGTCACTTTATCCCTCTCATCACCTTATTGCCCTTACTCTTTCCAAATGGTCCCTCAGCAAACCTCCCTCCGCAAGTCCATACAAAAGTCCAACACACAAAAGCAAAAATTGCCAAGGAACTCCACAAAAAACAATCCTCCCACATCAGCTTCCAAGTTCTCAAGTAAGCTCAAGAGAGCTGATCACATCATCCTGGTCAACTGGCTCAAAATTCCCTCCAACTATGATTCCTGCTTTGGATTGGACAACAAAACATGTGTTGGACAACCTCCATCCTCTAAGTTCAATGGTTATTGCCTGATGGACAATGAACTCAAGAACAAAACAAAAGCTAGGCTGGATCTGTCATCCAAACAGATGAGGGAGAGATTCAAGAATTATTGAGCCAAGTAAAAAAAGGTCCACTCCATGTCAATCTCTACCAGCTTTGGTATCACCAACTCTGACAAAGCCAAGGGAATCAACTTGGTGGTTGTGAAGTTGGACTCCATTTGTTCTTTTTATATTCAAATGGATGAAATCTTTGGAAAGAACGCCAAAATCACCCCTTTAACCAGTTTTGATGCCCAAAAATCCAATTCAGTCAACGCTGAGGACTTGGCTGGGGATGCTCAGCCTAAAAATGGTGATCCTGAAGAAACCTTTGCCCTGGAGTGGCCCCCATCCAATGCCAAGGAGGATATTGAAACGCAATCAGTTCTGATCACGTCTAGTTCCGCATTGATTGATGTGTCAAACCATACCTTGGACTCCTCTCCTACTTCTTTGGATTGCTCTCTTCCTGGGTTAGAAGATCTCATCAAACTTGCTGGTGCGGAAAAAGATACTCCTCAGTCTCCATCACCCTCAACATTGGTTCAAGTAAGGAACCAAGCTCTTTTCTCTTCTGTCTGGTTAATCCTGACTGATTTAGATTGTAAAAAAGCAGGCTCATCCATTCCTGAATGGCCCAAAACTCAAGCCAATGAGGCCTCCCACATTGCCTTTGAACACTAGTGACAAATTTCAGACTCAAACCTCCTCTGCCAAGGGTAAGCAAAAGGCCTACAATTCCATCAATATCAACCCCAAAATTCATAAAAAGAGGAGAAACACTTCTATTTTTTTGGGCTTTGAAGAAATCATGGAGAAGGAAGATTCATGTAATTCCATTGGTTGAATATCCTTGCTTTCAAAATCATTCTCATTGCTTTTCCCCTGAAAAAAACAGTCAAATCACAAATTGAATCCAAAAAACTTGAGTTTGAAAAGCAAAAGTGGGATTTTCAACTGTCCATGGATGTTCCAAAGAAGAAAGCTGAGATTTTGGCTTGTCAACAAAAATTGGATGCTGAGTGGAACTTGAAACAGGGTGAGCTAGAGTTTCAAAAATAGGAAAAGAAGAAGGATCAACAGCAAGCACAACTGGAAAAGGATAGGGAACGACTTGCAACCAAAAAAAAGGATAAGGTATCAGTAGCCTTTGCTTGCATTGGTAGCAGTAGAACAATAGATGAAATACAGCAGATAACTCAAATGCTGGGCTTGTAAATATATTTGCATGGGTGAAAGAAAAACAAAAAAATTATTTTTGATTAAAACGTTTGAGAGTATTCTTAACCCCACCAACATACAGATATTTTTTTTCTAGAGTAAATTTGGCCATTATTCAAGTCCCTAAAAGTGTTTCTAGTTGTTTTATTAATTTGAAGTAACATGGCCATTCTGGTATGGATTGCTGTTCCCACAGCAGGAATGGTACAGAGCTTGTAATTATTAGCTGCCCAAAACATTTTGACTATACCTTTTTGCTTGAAATCAATCCCAAAGCCATGGTCAGGAAAAACAAATTGGACATCCAATACTTGATATCCGTCCATATTTTCAATAAGTCAACCATTTTATTTCTTGGTTGGAACCAAAAGTAAAAAGGAGTAGCCAGAGATGTTTCCTTTGTTGATATTAGGAGAGTTGAAAAAAGAATCCAAGGTGAACGTGATGTGTGGGGAGAAATCAAAAGGTGTAGGCTTCAAACCAAATTCCAACAAAGAGAAAGAGGGGATGTTGTTTTTTTTCATGGTATCACGGTTTGATTCAAGGGAAAGTTTGGCCAAATTGCAAAACATTTGCCCTAGAATTTGGGATACTTTAATGGCCTTAAGGTTGAGGAAAGCATACTCTTGAGGAGAAGATCTAATAGATGATTTCTTCACATAAAGTCCAAATAATTCCAAAGGGTGCATTGATTTTTGCCATCCAACTGCCCACATTTTTCCACCCCAAGATCTTGAAGGACCAACTGGGTTGACAATTTTTTTTGAAACATGAAGGAAAGTGGTGAAAAATTTGATGTCCCTCTTATCTTGTTGTGAGAGTTTATCCAAGGGCACAAATTCAATTATTGCAACCAGGGCTTGGTGATCAGATTGATCAAGGACAATTAACTTTCCACAGTGGAAGAAATGGAACTATTTGATTTTTTTTTTCTTGCTCAAACTCTTCCTGGGTGGGGTTTTGACTATTCTTTTTCTTTTTGGCAACAATTGAAGGGTACAGATCCAAAGGACGTGGTTTCCAACCAGACCAGACCAACTTTTCATTAATACCTTCCTCAGTAACTTTCAAAAACATTTCTGAATCCCAATATTGAAGCCTCTTTTGGCAAGCGGCCATACTCTTCCCATCTCTCTGTGTGTTTTTCAAGCCATCTCCTTCCATCTTTCTCCCTCCCAATTCTATACTTAGATTGGGGTGAGGAACAAGGCAGGATTCAATTGTTTGTGTAAAATTTTGAGGGGCGTGGGAGAAGGATTGGATGTTCCCCAAAAGCAGTAAAATGTTTTCCAAAAAAAAAAACAAAGTCAGTCCAATAGACATCATTGGTGAAACATGATTGAATAAAAGAAAAGAAACCAAACCTGGACTTGAACCCAGGGAAACCGCAAGCTGAATCCCCCCCAAAAAAATTGGCATGAGTGACCCATGCAACACACCAACAAGCAAAGTTATCAAAAAAATTAAAATTAAAAAAAACCTACTTTCCATGGCAAAGAACACCTGAAAAAACCAAAAAAAACCCTGTTGGCTTCCAGTGCAGTCCAGAGACACCTAAAAAGAAAAAAATATCAAAAAGAAAAGAAAAGAAATGGAGGTCAGCTCCAAAGAAATCTCAAAAAAAAGGTGCAGGAGGCATTGGCAATTGATTGCAAAACAATTGAATGATTGATTGCAAAACAATCAAGAAATCAAATGCAAAACAATCAAGCAATCAAATTCAAATTGATTGCTTGATTTATTGCAAATATATCAAGCAATAAATTGGCAATCAATTGGTTGATTTAATTGCAATTGATTGTTTGGTTGATTGATCAATTGATTTGGTTTTGATTGATCAATCAAAACCAAATTGATCAATTGATCAATTAGGACTTGGTGGATCAATTGAATCCTAATCAATTGATCAATCAATTTGTTTTCAATTGATTCCTAATCAATCAACCAATTGATTCCTAATCAATCAACCAATTGATTCCTAATCAATGAACCAATTGATTCCTAATCAATCAACCAATTGATTCCTAATCAATCAACCAATTGATTCCTAATCAATCAACCAATTGATTCCTAATCAATCAACCAATTGATTCCTAATCAATCAACCAATTGATTCCTAATCAATCAACCAATTGATTCCTAATCAATCAACCAATTTATTCCTAATTGATCAGTGGGGGTTGGGAAAGCAAGGCAGGAGGAGGAGGAGGAGGAGGAGGAGGAGGAAGGGGGGAGAAACAGAAGGGAGGGGCTTAACAGATGAGGTGGAGCTGAGAGAGAAGACCTGGGGGAATTTCAAAGGAGAGGTAAGCAAGGGTGGTTTAGTGAGTGGAAACAATGAGGGAAGGGGACTCACTGAGTCTGTTTGTGAGTTGGATGTTGGATGTTTTGGTGAGCTTGGTGAGGGTGATGAGGCTGGTGAGGTTGGTTAGGTTGCTGAGGTGAAGGAGGTGGTTTGATGAGGAGGAGGAAGGAAGGTGACCAGTGTGTGAGTGGGGTGAGGGGGAAGTGTTGGAGTGGTGGGTGGGATGGCAAGTGGTGGGGTATCAGGTGGAGGTGGTTTTTTTATTTTGTCTAAGTTCACTAAGAAAAAAAAAACAAAAAAACAAAAACCAACTCAGCCTGGAAACTTGGGTGAACAACCAAAAAAAAAAACTTCCTGTGAAGTTATTTTTCATCTATTTAAAAATAAAACATTACTCATCAAAGTGAGCAAGGGTGAGAGGAAGAATCCGCTCTCTCATAGAAGAAGATGAGGGACAAGATGAGACAAGGATGACTTGAGGTGGGTCAGGAATATCGTTTTCAAATATTTTTTCCCATTCATCTTTGATGTTGGCCAAAGGATTGTGAAGGATTACACAAGTGATAATCCAGTTGATGAGGAACTTCATTTCTTTGGGGTTTTGAAGCTGGTTTTGCATTCCCCTTAAGCTGGCCCATCTTCCTTTCAGGACTCCCATGGCATACTCAATCCAAAATTGTGGTTGGGCAAGATGGTAGTTGAAATTGGTTTTTCCTTGATTGTTAGATGAAACATTCCAGTATGCTGGAATCACATATTTGCCACTAGCATAAGCTGAATTGGACAGAAGGTATTGATCTTGGTCAAAGTAGTTCCCTGGTTTTTGGGAAATTTGCATCCAATTGAACACGTATGAATCATGACAAGGACCTGGAAGGCCAGCATGGAGGAATATGAACTTCTTGTTGTTATCACAAACAAGTTTCAGGGCCACGGAGTATCTAAACAAAAAGATGAAACATATTTTTTCAGTGGTGTGATAAAAGGCGTTATCAAAGTCATTGGAAAAGAAATGAATCAGTTGCCTTTTTTTGCGATCAAAATAGTGGTTGCCATCTAGCTTGGGTTTTTGACTCAAGGGGATGGTGGTTCCATCAACAAACCCAATGCAACCAGGAAAGCCTCCAGTCTCCATTACTTGAGATATCCCCTTGTGTTCTTCTTTGGTTGGTCAAGAAAGGACTGAGCAATGGAAAGATAGGATCAAAATCAGGACTCTTTTGGTGTATAAGTCAATGCTTCCATAACTGACTGAGAATAGATTTTCCAATCAATGGTTCCCTTCTCCATTTCCATTTGATTCCAATCTACAAAGAGCAACAGCAAGTTGGATGGCTGGATTGCGTTGAGGATTCCAACAATTGTTCTGGAAGATGTGGTGGTTTTCAATCATCTCCAAAAGTTTCATGAATGAAGGCAACAAAGTTCAGAATAGTTGCTGGAAGCTTAAGTTGGGGATGAGATGAAGCTTTTGCCTTTCATACATAGGTTTGTGGAGGGTGTGTATTCTTGGAACCATGTATTGCTTTTCCAACAGAGAATTCAAAGCTAACCAAGTTGATTCCAAATTGGAGTCTGAATCAGAGTCTGAATGGGAGTCAAACAATAGCAAAAGTTCAGTCAGCTTTTTTGCGTTTTCAACTTGCTGGCGGCAAGTTTGAATGGACATGTTGAGAAAGATGGTGATGTGATGTGGGGTGATGAGATGATGATGGTATTTGTTTGAAGATGGAGATAAGAAAATTGATAGAGATGTGAAGCAATGGAGATGAGATGTGTGTGATGCAATGGAGATACAACCGGTATGGATTTGCTGATGTGGATGGGTGTTTTAGATGTGATGGATGGTGGATGGATGATGATGCATAAATGGCAGGTTTAATGGCGGGTTTGATGTTTCAAATACACCATTTTCATGAAACCCACCGTTTTGAAATACACCAGTTAGGGGGTATGTGTATTTCAGAAACCCCCCATTAAAAATGGTGGGTTTGTTCAAAAAAAAATGGCCGGTTTCTAATGGCGGGTTTGCTAACTTTGATATGCCTCAATAGGACAAAAAAGAAATAGGCCAAAAAATCTGAAAAACAAGACAAAATTCATGAAAAATGCAGACAGTTTTCTGCCAACTGGTGGTCTCAGAAGTGCAAGTTTCCTTTACCAGAAATGAAATTTTCCACCTCTGAAATAGGGGCCTGCTTCTATCAGAATTCAAACTTGCTCATTTCAGGATTGAGATTAAATTATCATTCAGGCATAAAATAAATATCTAAATTCATTAGATCAAAGTGGATTTACAGAACAAAGTTTAAAAGAACAAATTAATGAATCAACCATCCTTCTTTTTAAAATGATTACCATTTCTTCTGGCCCATATTGATGTTTTAACAAAATTTTAAATCCTTGAAATTTCGAATTGTTGTATTCAGTTACTTGGGCAAATTTTCTGTCATCTCTGTGCCTCTAGCCTTCCAGAAAATTTCCAGGCTTGATTTTATTAATTGAGGATTTTTCATCCAGAATACTCACCTCACCATTAATGGCTCTAGATTTGTTAAGGGTTTTTCTTCCAGAATATCCATATCAGTATTTATGGTTTTTTCCTGGGATTCTTTTCAGCTTCAATTTTATTTTTATTTCTTCCTATGGGAATTTGTTGCGTAGAAAATAGTGAAAAGAAAACTCCTTCCTTGTTTGGCATTTTGATCAAGTTCCCAGGGTTGAGAAGATAGATGCATGTGATCCATAAATAAAATTAGATTCTCTTCATTTTTTCTGTTTTACTTTCCATTTCTTTGACGATTGGTTGCTTTAGTCATCTTATGGATCAAGCTTACGGAGGCTGAAAGTGAGAAGGAACAACCACGCTGGTACAAGTCATCTGAAATCGAAAAAAAAGAAAAACATACGCACTCCGATTAAACCATGTTTTGAGAAGAAAGTAAAAGAATCCAAAAAATGGGCACTAATTTTTCCAATACCCAACTAACCGTTTCAATAATCACGTCAACCAATCATGGAATGAGCACGTGGTGGTGGTTTAGAGTAGGGGTGAAGTTGACCAACCCATCAAGGTATATACATAAGAAAATTGTGGAGCAAGGGAACGTTTGGATGGGGACTGGTCTGTTGCCCAGAATGAGCCCCAGGATTGCCATATTATCAATTGGTTTGTCTTGGAGATTGATTCACCATCCCATCTTCTCATGCCCTCCTTGCCACTTGGAGGTATTGCCATGGCTTCGACTGGGTGGGGTGTCCGGTGCAGTGACACGCGCTTTGGTCAATCTTGCTCGCGCCTGGCGTCCTTGGCCCTCTTGGGACTTCCAAGTCTCATCCAAACAAGCCTCTCGAAATACAACATCGCTCAAATTCCATATGGTAAACAAGACGTTGCTAGGTGCTGATACCAAAGTGTTCATTGTCCAATGGGTTTAGCATGAGATCGCGATGGTGAGTCGGAGCATTTGCTTGAAAAGGATCTCTTGATGGAAACGATGCCACACCAATTACCGTGCTAATGAATTTCATCGGTCTTACAGGCATGCTGGTCGAGTGAACACCCATGAGCAAGTGACAAAAGTAAGCCTTCTTCATGTCATTGTTCCATTCGGGTCGGATTGGTGGTTTCTGATATCCTAATCCGATTGCCTGATTGGTTTCTTTAGCAGAAATCGCAACAGTGGGGTCAAGACGATCAGGCAACTTGTTCGCTCTTTCCAGGATACATCAGAAAACGTCAAGAATCCAGAAATTGCCCACCAGTCTATTCGATTGCATTTCCTGCCAGTTTTCATCAACTCAATGAAAGTGGTCGCATGTCTCCTTTGTCAACGCAGCAAGCTAAGGCCACGGATGTTGAAGATCGTTCAATTAACTTACGTTGATGCTTATGGAAATGATGACACATGATGTTATGAAATATCGGCTGCGGTGGCTATTCAACACCTTGGAATACTAAATATGAGCCTCTTAGCCGATTCTACCAGCTCATATTTGCTCACCGCGTTATCTTCGCTGCTTCGTAAGGAACAATCCAACGCGCGCCCTCTTAGCATTTTCAGGTGTGAAAATTGGACGCACCCGATCCCTGCCCATGACCTATCGCCATCCTGATCACCATAAATGTTGGAAGTATGCAATGTTTCAGCTCGCTGAAGTGACATCCGATCCGATCCAATTTTGCGGTTCCTGATGGTCAATTTTCCGGTCATACCACTTCCCACGTTCAGCACTCATGCGAGAATAGTGCTGGCTTTACTGAACAATCCTTTCCGTAGCGCTAGCTTTACTGAACAACCGTTCATGTTGAGGATTAGGTGATTGAACCGTAAGTTGTGCCTAACTTCATGTGAAAAGCCTTGAATTCAATTGCACTGGCACTCAAAACATTAGCGGCTTGCTTGAATTGATTGGCACTTCATCAACTCTTGATGTCACAAGGCGAGCTGAGCCATATTTCGATGTTTTGCTTTGGGAATGATAGATCATCCTCAGCTGGTCGCCCTGACCGGCCAAAAAATACACAATCGCGCTTCTTAGTGTCTAAAGCCGGTAACGGTAGTGGTATTCACGACTGGCCCGTCTTGTAATGGCCCGGATTCAGTTCAAGAATCACGCCTTCCTTGCTTACAATTCACGTCCTTGCGTCCAAGCCCTGTTCAACTTCTACGGACAAACTCAGCACTAGGATGCCTACTTTAATTGTGCCGTTGGATCTGCCATTCGATTCCACCCGCGGCGGGTGGTTGAACTGATGTATGAATTGGTTGCTGTAGTGCAGAAAGTCGCCATCTGAGCAAGTATCAAATCATTCACTTGTTTGCTTATTTCACGCGCTCGTCGATCAGGTTTGAGCTCAGCATCCGCTCGGCAAGCTGCTACCACAGATGCTGAGCCACATTTGCGCTTCCAGCTGCTATCACAACTGCTGAGCCTGATTGGAGCCACCCCCTACCGAGATAGCTTGGTTAGTCAAGCTGGTGCCTATAAAATCACGTCCCTGTGAGCACTTGGGAGGGCTTGCCTATCTTATCCATCCAACCAAAGCAGCATTTCCTCCACCTTGACTGCTACTCGATTTGGGGCAGCCACCATGACGTCCCCTCGTCCATCCTCACCTCGGGGATCATCACCCCGGGGATCTCCTAGACGCCGCAAGTCTGCGTACAATTAGGGGATTGGCGGCTGCGCCGCCCTCGCCGCATGAACCAATAATGGACAAACATCGTCGAAACAGCAACCGTTGCTTAGATTGACAAAAAATATCACGTATCATTCATGTAAACCTTGAATTGCATTAATATTCAATGAAAAAAACAATCAGATGATAAGAGCAATTACAAATTAATCTAGCAAGAGGCCCTTGTTCACTATATTTAAAGTTTGATGAGTAATTTGTGAACTTAATAGTGCAACTGTTAAGTTCTCAGAATTTGTGACACGTGAGATGTCAGCCTCCTGGATGCCAAGACCCTTGCTATCCTTTAGCTACCAGAGGTGATAGAGTAAATAATAAATATAATATTTAATAAATGCAGCAAAATCCATAGAATGTTTGGATTAAGCTTATTGCAAGGTTAAATGGTTTGGTTATTGTTTATTTTTTTGAATCAATATGGATAAATTGATTATTAAATATTTATAGAGGGGCCACAATTATATTGGGGATCTTTAACACCTCTCTTCAGGGATTTCAGTATGAAAACACATAGTCCTGGTTACTTTGGGCTCTTTAGTTTAAAGAATACTAGGGGATTGGCGGCTGCGCCGCCCCTGGTTCATGAACCAACAACGGAGGAAACATGACAAAAACAACAACGTTTCCTTGAAACAGACAAAAAATAAATTGGATTGATCATGTAAATATTGAATAAAGGATTCAGTAATGAAAGAAACAATTGGATAAGTGAAAGGTATTAGAAATTAATCTGATAAGAGAGGTTTTTTCACTATATTTAAGGTGCGATGAGTACTTTCTGGGGCTAACAGTGCAACTGTTAAGTTCTCAAAATTTGTAACACGTGAGAGGGCAACATACAACTTGCCATGCGCAAAGACTGACTTTGGTAAGAAAACCCCAACAATTTCTAAAGATTGTCCTTGGGCTTTGTTAATTGTCATTGAGAAAGCAAGAGCAATAGGAAATTGATAACAATAAAATTGAGCAAGAATGCCCTCCTTGCCGTCGTAAAGTAGTTTAATTTTGGGTATAACAACTTTAGTTCCCGTCTTTGACCTGGTCAAAATGACACAGTTCATGGCATGCGGTAGAATGTCAGTTATTACCAATTGTGTACCGTTACACAGACCCGCCTTGACTTTCAAATTCCAGAGGAGAATGATAGGACATCCGATCTTTAGTTTGATGAGGTGCTCAGGAAAATTTGGTATGGACAGGGAATTGAGAACTTCCTTGGGTAAGGTCTCTTTGCCTTGATTGGCATTGTAATTAAGACTGAATGATTGATGGATATCTCCAGGAAAAATTCGTAATAGATATTTGTTGATTGCCTTGACATTGACATTTAGAGGAGTAAGGAGACACTGCCAAGTAAAATACTCTTGCTTTTGCAAAAGAGTCATTGGAGGAATGATTTGTTGTAGATTGTGATAGATTTTAGAACCAAGACCTCTTAATAAAACCTGTTCATCGAGTGAGGTAATAACATGACAATGGAGCAAGTCAACCTGAGCGACGTCAGTGTGTTGCAGTTTGCCTTCACCAATGCTCAACAAAAAACGACTTTGTGCTAGCAACAGTGGATCTGCCGAATCACCAGAACCCAATTGCATGTTGATAGATAAAGGGAACTTAACAACTTGACCCCACAACGCAGACCTCTTCATACACACTCGAGATTGATCATACATGTTACCTCTCTTAACTATTGGGAGGGTCTGTCTGAAATTGCCAGCAAAGATAATTGAAACAACTCCAAAAGGTAAGTTATTATCATTCAAATTTTGAAGGCCACGGTCAATGGATTCTACAGAATAACAATTTTGAACCAAGATTTCATCCCAAATGATGACTTCCGTGCCAAGAAGAATTTTACCCTTCTTTGAAAATCGGGTCCACAAGACATTAGTAGAATCATTGATGTCGAGTGGGATACCTAGGCCAGAATTAGCAGCCTCACCCCCGTCTAGTAATAGAGCTGCGACACCAGTGGAGGCAACAACAACAGTTTTCTTCCTTGTACTGCAAAGGTACGAGATGATTCCATTTAAGAGAAAAGTCTTGCCAGTACCACCAGGCCCATTGATAAAAATCAAGAATTGAGTAGATGATGACAAAGAAGTTTGGACATGATTCAGAATTACCGCTTGATCATGGTTCATCATAGGCTCCACAATAGAGAATCGCTCCGAGTGTTGCAAGACAAGACTATTGTCATTTATTAAACCCAAAGAGAACTGCTCCCATAAATCTGGTCTGATAGGTGCTAATCCAACGTCTTTGAGTGTCTTGTTATTTGAGTGTAATTCTTTTGCCTGGGAGATTATCTTTTTCATAGATACCATGTCCTCCTTGGCTTGGGCTTCTTTGAATTCTTCCCAATATTTCACGTGCTCTTTGACTAAGTCTTTGATCCTGGCTTCCTTGGCCAGGTTCTGCTGGGGTGGCTGCAGGGAATCTTCTTGTAAAGGAGGGTGGCTTGATTCTGCTACTTTCTCCGGCTCTAGGTTGGGAGAGGGCAGAAGTGATTGGTGCTGCTCCTTGTCCATCAACATTTGATTCAAGGGTTCTAGTCCCTTCGTTGTTGTCCTTACTGGTGGTCTCACGGTTACTGAGAGCTGTTGGCAGAGCTCCATAGGAGGGAATTCTTCCTGAGGCTCTCATGTTACGTCTATTCATTTTCAGAATAATATGTTTATAAGTATTTTACAGAAAAAATCCTTAAAAATAAGTTTTATCTCAAAACTCACTTAAATTGATATTCAAAGGTACCAAGACCTTATTGGGGTTAAATTGATCCCTAGTAGGTAATCCTACGGGGTCTTGGTGGGTTCCAATGAGGTCTTCACCCGTCCAGTCAATATTTTCAGGGCGTCTGGAAATGTCTGGGACTTCCTGATCCAATAGATCCACTTCAGTGGCGGTGGTTTCTGGTACAGGAGGGTTCACTGATAAAAAAGTGTATTTTATTGGTTTAATAAAATATGTTAATATTATTTTCTTTAAAAATAATATGGTAATGCAAGTTGTGTACTTACTCTTATATTTCAAAAAGTAATTTATATGTTATTTTTTCCAAGATTTATGTTTTCTTAATAGAGCCTGAAAGTTGATACGCCTTTCAAGATCTTCTTGTTCAAGGAGTTTATCTAAGTGTTTGCGTGCAGAAGAGATATTAAGCTGCTCAGCTTGAGTTAAAGCTTTCCAACCAGTAGGTTTATAGTTTTTAATATATTCTTCTTTTCTTATCTTTAAAAGATTTAAATAATAGATTATTAATTCTGCATTGGTTTTTAAATCCACTGCAAAAGAATTTAATAATAAATCACGGTTATAAAGTCAGATAAATTTATCTTTGATTTTATTTTTTTGTAAAAATTTCTGGTCCAAGGTATTAAATATAATCAAATGGAATATTTCCCGGCCAGACCCCCAATTGTCAGCCTCCTGGATGCCAAGACCCTTGCTATCCTTTAGCTACCAGAGGTGATAGAGTAAATAATAAATATATTATTTAATAAATGCAGCAAAAATCCGTAGAATGTTTTGATTAAGCTTATTGCAAGGTTAAATGGTTTGGTTATTTTTTATTGTTTTGAATCAATATGTATAAATTGATTATGAAATATTTATAGAGGGGCCACAATTATATTGGGGATCTTGAACACCTCTCTTCTGGGATTTCAGTATGAAAACACATAGTCCTGGTTACTTTGGGCTCTTTAGTTTAAAGAATATTTTACCCAAAGATAATATGTATATAAAATACAACGTGGAGTGGTAGGGCCTTGTAGCCAAGCTACCACAACAGATAAAGGATAATAAGAATCACTTGTTTATTATTAAATCCTTTGGGTATCTGTTTGAGATGTGTACTGAAGGGTTAATCCTGTATACTGGGGTTATAGGGTTGTTCAGCAGTTTTAATTGATAAAAAGAGGTTTGAGGACGGTTATTACTGATAAGACATTGCCATAAATCACTTACTTATCTCTTATAAGTATTTGATTACCTTGGAACGGCGTCTGGATATGAATATTACTGGGTCTCTGCCCATCAATATCCTCAAAAGAGCTCTTTATTTATAGCTTTTGGAGTCCCAATATTGCTCTTTTGAGGGTTATAGGTGCTCAAAGGGACGGACACTAAGGCTAGCAGGGTAACCGGGGGTAGCCTGTCATGTGTTCTTGGTTCTATAGCCCGGGTAGCATCTAATTCCTTAGGGTATGGGAATTATTCCACCTTATAATAGACATTAGGACGTTTGAATAACACTAATCTGTCATATTTATGTATTATTTAATTAATTATCCTGAGTAAATGTTCCCAGTAATTTAGCAATTATATTATTAGACATCTCTATGGACATTTTGAGGTCAGGTAAGTTCTTATTATGTATTATATAACTGGAGTTAAAGTCATAATATTGATTTTGCTCTTTATTTTCGAGTTCCAGTTGATTTGTTAAGATAATTACTTAAAAATATAAGTCTTGAGAATTCATGTAATATTATTACATCATTATTGTCCTTAGTATATGACGAAGATATTGATGTATAGCAATTCTCATAAAAGTATATTAAAGTATTTTAATATATTTTTAGAAGCTGTCATTGTCTTATTTTCGACATTCTTGGTACTTTGCATTATATTAAGTAAAAATACGTGTAAGGATTATTTATGTATTTTTATATAATATTATGTATGTTTAGATAGTCTACTATCCACGGGAACCTTCATTACATATGTAGAAAGTTCCCGTGTATGTTGTAGCCTGTTTACGCGGTACCTGAGCCTCTCAGGCCGCCTGTCACTCTGTCAGCCTGTAGTCCCGCAGCTGCGTACTTGTCAGAGGCCTGGGGCTGCATACACGACCTCGACAGGTTGAAAAGGCTGTATCTCAGCCGTGCGCAGGTGCTTTGGCTGCTGCGGCTGCGTGTGGGAATTGTGAAAAAACACATTTTGGCCCGTAACTCCTAAAATATACACAACACCTCAATTCTGACTGAATTTTAGGTGTGAAACCTATATGTGACAATGTTTGTGAAATATTTAATTGGCCAAAAAGTTCAATAATGGAGCCATAGTATTTTGGTTTTTCTTTCCTTAATTATTTAAAAATATAAGGAGTTGGATTTCAAGGGTGGGGTCAGTGAGTGACCTTACCTAATTTTGGATGGAAAATCCATTTCTTTAATAATATTTATGGTTTTCATACTCTTTCTTAGGTTAATTGTATTATTATTATTATTTTTATGTTATTTTTGTTACTTTTGCAGCTTGCTCTGCAATAGTAGAAAGCTGACATGAGAGGGCGACATACAACTGACCATGAGCAAAGACTGACTGGGGTAAAAAAACACCCACAATTTCTAACTATTGCCCTTGGGCTTTGTTGATTGTCATTGAGAAAGCAAGAGCAATTGGAAATTGATAACAATAAAATTGAGCCAATTTGCCCTCTTTGCCATCACAAAGTAATCTAATTTTGGGTATGACAACTTTTGTTCCCGTCTTTGATCTGGTTCAAATGACACAGTTCAGGGCATGCGGTTGAATGTCAGTTATTACCAATTGTTTACGGTTACACAGACCCGCCTTGACGTTCAAATTCCGGAGGAGAATGATAGGACATTTGACCTTTAATTTGATGAGGTGCTCAGGAAAATTTGGTATGGACAGGGAATTGAGAACTTCCTTGGGTAAGGGATCTTGGCCTTGATTGGCGTTGTAATTAAGACTGAATGATTGATGGATATCTCCAGGAAAAATTTGTAATAGATATTTGTTGATTGCCTTGACATTGACATTTAGAGGAGTAAGGAGAAATTGCAAAGTAAAATACTCTTGCTTTTCCAAAAGAGTCATTGGAGGAATGATTTGTTGTAGATTGTGATAGATTTTAGAACCGAGATCTCTTAATAAAACCTGTTCATCGAGTGAGGTAATAACATGACAATGTAGCAAGTCAACCTGAGAAACTTCAGTGTGTTGCAGTTTGCCTTCACCAATGTTCAATGACCAACAACTTTGTGCTAGCAACAGTGGATCTGCCAAATCACCAGAACCCAATTGCATGGTGATAGATAAAGGGAACTTAACCACTTGAACCCACAAAGCGGACCTCTTCATACACACTTGAGATTGATCATACATTTTACCTCTCTTAACTATTGGGAGGGTCTTTCTGAAATCGCCAGCAAAGATAACTGAAACACCTCCAAAACGTAAGTTATTATCATTCAAATTTTGAAGGCCACAATCAACGGATTCTACAGAATAACAATTTTGAACCAAGATTTCATGCCAAATGATGACTTCCGTGCCAAGAAGAATTCAACCTTTCTTTGAAAATTGGGTCCACAAGACATTAGTGGAATCATCAATTTCAAGTGGGATACCTAGTCCAGAATCAGCAGTCTCACCCCCGTCTAGTAATAGAGCTGCAAAGCCAGTGGAGGCAACGACAACAGTTTTCTTCCTTGTACTGCAAAGGTACAAGATGATTCCATTTAAGAGAAAAGTCTTGCCAGTACCACCAGGCCCATTGATAAAAATCAAGAATTGAGTAGATGATGACAAAGACGTTTGGACATGATTCAGAATTACTGCTTGATCATGATTCATCATAGGCTCCACAATAGAGAATTGCTCCAAATGTTGCAAGACAAGACTATTGTAATTTATTAAACTTGAAGAGAACTGCTCCCATAAATTGGGTGTGATAGGTGCTAATCCAACGTCTTTGAGTGTCTTGTTATTTGAATGTAATTCTTGTGATAAATACAAACTGGAGAGACTTTTAATGTTTTCTTCTGTTGGATTGACAGTAGCAAATAGATTGATTATCTTATAACAACTATTATCTGACAAATTGTTCAAAAATGTATTGTATAGCGTTTGAGGGGAAGATGGAGGACTCAGCGCCAAGATGACAGAAAACATGACTTGTAAGGAATGACCGGTCATCCAAATCTTAGATTTGCACAAGGTGTCTTCATAATGAACGTTGGACATTAAGAGACCCGCTGCACTGCAAGCTTCTTGGAATTTGCCATATTCAACACCATGGATTGTTCTCAAATTTTGAAAAGAAGTAGCTCCACAGACATGTAACAGTAGCAACCAAAGAAAATATTGCTCTCCATCAATGGGAGATGCAAAGTAAATCTGACCCACAGCTTTGTTCAACATTTGACGGCCCCACCAACCTTTTTTTTGATCCAGCCAGAAATATGTAGGTATGTCTTGATAAAGTCAAGTTTGCAAATGGTGTCCATAACCAACAGCATCCAATGAGTTTAGTCAAAAGTAGTCCTGCAACTGCGTACGACAAATGGTTCCATTTTGAACTTGTTCTTGCACCTGTGATAAGTCACAATAATACACAAGCTGTTGATCCGGGAGATGTAACGCAAGGCGTTGAACAGAGGGGCTAAGACCAGACATATCAAACTGGAAAAGCCTCCAAGCAGATAATTGAAAAAAAATATTAGCATTTGGAAAAAAAAAGACAAAGAAAAGAAATACCTTTGCAAGGCCCTATGTATCAACCATCAAAATATGCTTTGATTTCATCACCTTCACATAAATTCAAGAGAGATTGGTCTGAGCCTTTACAAATATATTTATAGAGATATTTCAATGCAGATATGCCAAATGGAATCTCAACATTGATATGGCATTCAAAGCAGAAATACAAGCACTTATTATAAGGAACAACAGATCCGTTAGTGAATTATTTTGAAGCTTTCACCACTACTTGCCCATCGTCTGGTTGTCAATAGGATGGGTAAACTTCTTCAACAAAAAAAGTTTCATTGCAATAAGGTTTGGGAAAGCCTAGTTTGCATTTGCCATCTTTCCAACATGGAAGCTGAGAGGAACATGGACCATGGATCATGCAAGATTTGACTATTTGATACAATTGTGGCTCTAGGTCTTGATTTGGAATAGTTGCTGTAATCAGATTGTCAACAGATTCAATGTTACGTGGAATATCCCTCCGAGCAAGTGTAAACATCAAATGGGCATGAGGGAGCCCCCTCTTTTGAAATTTGATAGTGTAGACATAAAAAACAACTTCTCCAAGACGTTTGTATTCAACCATGTCTTTGATCAATTGCTTGAGCTTGAGATGGAAAACACGTGCAACTAAATCAGGTCGGTCAGTTTTTTTTTGGGATCCTTTCAGTTCACGTAATATTTCAGGCCATCTGGTGTTTGCGGTCATGGTTATGAACAAAGAAGGTTTACCATGAACCCTCATTAGTGCCATGGCATCTTGGTAGAGTTGCAACATTGCTTGAGGACCACAGGAAAATGATGATGGCAACACAACTTTACGGCCAACAGCTTTGGATTCTTGATGCAGCAATTCACAAATTCCAGCATAAACTTTGGCTTGTAAGGATTCTTGATTACAACAAATGAAATCAAGGCAATCTCTTTTGACACATATATACATATAAACAATAACCTCCTGAAATAGATTACATGCATTCAATATTGGTGAAAAGATGTCTTTCTGATCAAAAAGGTAGTAGCAATACCATTCCAAGCATGAGACGTTTGTTCCTGGATCAAAATTTGTTAATTTGATTTACTCAGATTAAAAAAAAAAACTGACTTCTTCCATTAGATGCTTGGTAATTTGCAACCCAACCTTGTTCACCCCAAGGAAATATAATGGGATAGCGCAAAGGGAAATATGCAGAGTGGGTATTGGTTATTTGCTTGAACCTGCCACCAACTTTATGCAAAAAAATTTTGCGAGGATTGATTTGACCATTGTGATTGTCAATGACATACGCAATTTCATTGCATTGTAGTTCATTATAATTTTTGTAATTGCGGGTCCCAATTGGGGCTGAAAGCAAAACCATAGTGCAATTTCCAGTTTGATTGATGAGATCTTTTGCTTTCCAATAAGCCTGCGCATAAGGATTATGATTGTTCAAAAAGTTTTGAAGGAAAAGAAGTGTGTTTGAATCTAACTCTTTGCAACAAGCATGGATTTTCCCTTGAACCTCAACTAAATCATTTGAACCCAGCAAAAAAATTTGAGCAAAAGTAGGCTCATGGCCAGGATTAGGCCATAGCAATTCATGTGTCCCTTGAAAGGAATCAATCTCAAACACAGAAATTAAATTAACAGTAGTTACCTTTTTGAATATTGCAAAAGGCCCAGACATGTGGAAAGGCTGGCTGACAGTTTGTGCGGAGGACATCTTGTAAGATTGAGACTGCAGGACCACGCTCAATTGAAGGCTTGGTAACTTTTTTTTGATTCTACAGCACTTTCTGGCTTATACCTACAACTAAGACTAAGGACCAAGAACAATGCACCAATCAAACAGACTTGTTTAGTATTATGCCACAATGTTTGGAAAAAAGCAAGTATTACTTACGCTATGCTAGATCATACAATGACTGGTGGATGTTTGATTTGATTAGTTAGACCTAATTTCAATGTCTGCAACAAGTATTTATAGGGTTTGTTTTCAGGGATAGGCCAAGAGGCACACACAGTTCTGATCAAGAGAGTTGGTATGTGTGCCTTGAAAAGCGGGATGATTAATGTTGAGAATTGCCTCCTTATAAGTTTCTCTCTACCTTAGACTATTATAACCGCGCACCCTGGAAATGAGTGCAAACACTCTATTCTGAGTGATGTTCCTTCCCCCAAGAATGAACAGGGGACTCACTCTTGAGATTCTGTTCAAGATCTTTTCTCTTCTTTTTTGTTCTTCTTTTTCTAAATTTTCTCTTCTCTCTCAACAAACTCTTCTCTCTCTACAAACTCTCCTTTCTCCACAAATAAAATCTCACCAAAACTACTTGATCAATCTCTTTCTTTATTTTATCTTTCTTTTTCTCTTATCTTTCTTTTTCTCTTATCTTTCTTTTTCTCTTATCTTTCTTTTCCCTTTTATCTACAAACCAAACCTCACCTTAATTCTTGATCTATTATCTTAATTACTCAATCCTATGGTTTGTGGGCTCTTGTCTGGTAAGAGATCTATCCGCATGATTTCTCATGTCCAACAACTCTGACTCTTGTCTATTTCAGTTATCTGCTTATCTCTTCTAGCCTCATCTTCTCTTCTACTGTTCATACTATCCTGACTCTGATCATAGTCCTAGCTGTTGGTATTATTTTCATCCTCCTTGTTCTCTATTCATGTATATGAATCCGCTGGTCTAATCTCTAACTTTCTGTCTTTAGCCTGTTGGTTTTTAGTTCCAAGAAATCCAATACTGAAATTATCAATTAATGAATGTCCAAGGTGTGTGCCAAAATAGTAAGTTGTTCAACCAATCTTGGCTGCATACTTTAGAGCTCACAATAGGTCCAGGAGTTAGGGTGAATTCATCATTGAAAGATACTCTGGAAGTTGTGTTCTCATGATTAAAACAAACATTTGAGTTAGGCAAGGCATTATTATGTCTGCATAAAACCCTACAGAACAAACAATTGAAAACAATTAGAACGGCGGTGCTTAGCTGATTGAAAATGATTGAGAACATTGCCGGAGGAATTGAAAAGGCGGAGTTAATATGATATTAATGTTAGAGGTCGGAAGCCAAGACAACTCACTTTGAAAAATAACGGCCAGATATTGGAAACTGGAGATTGATGTAGTTGTGCAAATAATAACAAATGGACAAAATGCATTGACAGTCATGGAGTAATAAGCCAAATTGGGTATTCACAACTTGGGATTGCATGGTAAATGATGTGGTTGATGTGGCTGCAAGGAAAAGAACGCATACGTGAGGGCTCATTTGGAAAGAGCTGCTCAGTCAATCATTGGATTATCCAAACAAATAGAACTGGGACTCAACACTAAGGCAGGTTTGGGATTGTGTATCATTGGGGAAGAGTATTGTGCTGAGTATTGTTACACAATGGATTATTGCATGATATACGCATGATTGTAAGCCGGTTCAGATGAAAGATAAGAGCAATTCCTTACAAATGTGATCTGACTGAGTAGTGTTAATGGTAAATGCACTGCGTCAAACGGCTTTGCTCATAGGATCTTTACTACAATAAAAACATTGTAAAAATGCGCAAGTCTCTTATGTGAGAAACCTCTTTGGCGTTGGATTAAACGACGAAATGTTATTGCCATGACACAACACCATGAATCAGGCAGAATTGGTTGCTCCAAATTAGGAAAACACAAAATATGTCGCCTGTGCAAATAGAATACAGGAATGTGTTTGTGAGAAAAACCAGAACAGGAAACAGTTGGATGGAGATGATGTGAAATTGCGTAATGTTGGACATAGACTTATGGAGTGAAAACGGTCCAAGGAGTAAACTCAGGAAAGGGGATTGTTCAAAGGAAGTCATGGCACAAAGTACGTTTTTTGTTATGGTTTTGTCAGCAATTGCAGAAAGCATAGTGCCAGTGAGGAAAGCGGAACATGATCATTGGTTTGTTGTTATTATAAATAGAGCGCTTGAGATTTGGGAGCAATGAGGACTTGATGGTTCCATTGGCAAATGCTGTTTGAATATAGAAAGGCTCCAATCCTTGCTTCAAACAGCACTCAATTTAGGGGAAACTATGGCAAAATCAAGCAAAAAAGTCATAATTCAATGTTGTAAATTACTTTATCCAAGTTTCCGACAACTGAAAAAAACCTTCCCTCACCATCACCCGCACCCCCACCTTTTGTATGACCTTTGGCTGCCCCAAGATTATCCGCAATTTGCGGAAAATCCCCCCTCCTGACCCCTTGTTTCTGCAATTTTCTTGGTTGCATGGCCACCGCCTGGCTGAGACTCCACAACCTCCGGCTCAAAGGGATGCTGCTGGTCCAACATCACGCAAGCGGGACGGTCTCATCCTTTCCCCAAAACATTGCTCCCCAAAGTGAATGGTTGATATTAAGTTGTCTGATCCTTACTAGAGTAGGGGCATGTTGTTGCCCTTACATTTTTTGATAACCACAACCTTCTCTTTTTCACTCAGAATTGTTCAAAGCTTTATTTTGATTTTTTAAAATTCCTTTCATATCACAATGGGTAATGTTAAATTCACAACTGTTTGAGTTGTGTACATGACTCTTTGAGTTGTGTACACAACTCCATTGGCCATGTGGCACACTACACAACTCAAATGAGCCGTGTGGCATGCTACACAACTCAAATGGGCCAAGTGGCAAGCTACAAAACTCAAATGGGCTGTGTGGCAAGCTAAACGGCTCAAATGGGCCGTGTGGCATGCTACACATCCCATTTGAGTTGTGTGGCACGCTAAAAAACTAAAATAAATTTGTGTAGCCTCCACAAAATAATAAATAATCAATAATGAATAATAAATAATAGATAATAAATGATAAATAATAAATTATATATTAAAAATAATAAATAATAAATAATGATAAATGATAAATTATAAATTATAAATCATAAATAATAAAAAATAAATAATAAATAATAAATAATATGATTGTGTACAGGGGTAGAAAAATAAAAAATGCCCATTAGGGGGGGTATATGCCCCCCCGGGGTTGCGCGTGTTTAGAACAACCATTTGGAGTAGTTTATGGTCCCCCATGGGTTGAGAGGCCCTAAAAAACTCACACAGGTTGTGTGGGGCCCTACACAACTCCCACAGGTCATGTGGGGCCCTATATGACTCCCACAGGTTGTTGTGGAAACAAAGAGGTGGAAAGTCCCTAGTTTTCCCCAATTTTGAGAGTTAATGGTCCAAGCGTCTGTAAGGAGGTGGGATGCAATGAGTAAAGAGAGAGGGAGAGAGAGAGAAAGAATAATAAGATGAGTTCCTAGTTCCTTGTTCCTTCAATCCCTCCCCATCCTCCGTGATCCAATGCCCTCCAATCCTTCCCATCCACATCCGGTTTGAGGGTGTGGTTTAAGTAACCTCCCCCTCAACCCTAACCTAGTTACAACCAGAAGCAAGCAAGAATAATAAAATACAAACCCTAAGTACAGAACCCTAGCCCCAATCCTATTGTTCCATCCCATATCCTTTACCCCATATTCCTTTTGTATTTCCCACCTGACATTACGTCCACCCAGTTTTTCCTTCTCATGACGCAGCCCTTGCGCCGCGCCCAACTTGGAGCCCCCTGCGCATGTCTGCATCCTCCCAAGGCGCCATTCCAGATATCCATGTTAAAATGCGGATGCACTCAGGTAATGTGCATAGGAGTGTGTAATCCAAATGGGATGCAAAAATGGGCCTCCACGGCCCATTGGACATCACGTGGGCCATGTGGGCCTATGTGGGTGTTATTGGTTTTGGGCATTTGGGCGCCAAAACATGTTTTTATGGTCTTTTGGGACACGGGCCCTCACGGGCCCGCCAGGGTGGATGGGCCACCCAAGCCAGATGGGCTTATTTGGGCATAAGAGGGCTCAAGCTTTATTATGGACATACTTGGCCAGACGGGCTGGCCCTCCAAAGTATGTAATTCTCACAATTTGGGCTTGGGGAGGCCCATTGGGGCCGCCGCCCGTGTTGCGGCCCGTTTGGGGCCACCTGTGTTCCTTGGTGGGGCCCACGCGGGGCCCAATGGCCCGCCGTGGGGCTGTTGCGCGGCCAAGGGATCCCGCGCGGTGTGATGCTGCGCAGGCCCGGCTGGTTGCGCTAGGCAACCAGAGCCACGGAGCCGGGGCTCACGGCCCCGGCTCGCTCCCCCTCCCCTTGCTTGCCGTTGCGAGGGGGATGGGGGCGAGCTGGCTGGGTTGAACCAGCCAGCAACCAACCGCGACAGCACGGTTGGTCAGGGCAGGGGGGACCTGACCACCCCCTTGCCCAAGGAGTTGGCGGCGCCAGCCGCAAGCTGAGCAACCAGCAGGTGGGGGGGGGAGTTCATCACCCCCCCACCATCAATTGGTTGAGACAAACAAACAGGATAGGGGCACTCTCCCCCCCCCCTTTACCAAGGGGGAGGAGCAATGGGCCTGGGGGGACCTGATCACCTCCCAGGCCAATTTACTTGACGACGCCCTGGGGGTATCAACCCCCAGGGCCCCTGGTGAGGGGATTTGACTGCCCCCACCAGGGATTTGAGAGAAAGAGGGGGGGGACAGCATATCTGCTGGTCACACACCCCCCAATGTGAGTCTGAGACCAAACCCAGGTGTGCCCTGGGTCCCACCTGGCCCATTTGAGGGGCCAGGGGCTGGCTGCATGAGGCAACCAGCCTGTAAACAAGGCAATAAAGGTCATCATGGCTGGTTGTAAAGGACAACCAGCCAAGGGGATTGAACAGTTAAGGGGCTGGTTCAGCCCCATTGAGGTGGAAACACCAGAAATAACCGGAATAGGCTGGTTGTAAGGGTACAGGGACTGATTCCATGTGGGCTGATGTAGTCCAAACCAAGTAACAAGGCCAGTAGAGCCTGTAGAGCTCTTTTGGGGCGGAAAATTTGCCTTTTGGCTTGTTTTATCATGGGCTCACAAGAGGCCAATCTTTTGTATTTAAGGAGCCCTTCTCCCTGCTGTTTTCCATCCATTCATTCATCATTCCAATCAAATTCATCCAAGATATTGCCCCATTGTGAGAGCCCCATTAGACAATATTTACACCCAGTGTCCAGCATTTCTTTTGCTTTAAATACTGCTCATTTGCCTAAGCTAATTGCTGGCCATAATTCTAACAATCCAAGGTACATCCGCGCATCTTGCAACATGCAATATGTCCAATCCAATCCAATCCTCCCTGCGCCTCCAGATGCAAAGCCCGCAGAGAAGCTTGCTGCGGCAAGGCCGCACCCATTTTTGAGCGCGCTGCCACTACTGAGCCACCCATTTTTGAGCGCGCTGCCACTACTGAGCCACCCATTTTTGAGTGGGCCGCCACTACTGAGCCACCCATTTTTGAGCGCGCCGCCACTACTGAGCCACCCATTGCTGAGTGGCTGCCACTGCTGAGTGGGCAGCGCGCAGCCTATTCCAACTTGCGTCCATAAAAGAACACCACATCCCGCCCAACTTGAGTTCTGTCCCCAGAGGTCTTCCCATCACTACCTCAACCATTCTTGCTCTTCCCCATACCAGCCACTACCCCTTTGCGCCCTTCCCCTACCCCACTGACTACCTCCCTTGCTCATTGCCATGACTCCGTGCAACTTCTGTTCCCAAAACGGGTATGCCTGCTTGCTAATCCCTGGCCTTTGTGCTTGCACAGCTTGTTTTTGCGGCCAGCGGCGCTGCTTGCTTAGCGCGGGAATGCCTCCACCCCAATCTGGCTCTGGTCCTAGGCCGCGCAAGAGGGCTTTTCCAGACCCATTTGTGGTTTTGGACAACAACACAATTTCAGAGAATACGCGCAACTTCCCCTCCAGCTTCTCCTCTGGTTCCTCCTCTGGCTCCCCCTTCAGTCCCTTGGGCCACTCCTGACCCGGCACCAGAACCTGACCCAAGGCGTTCACCAGACCCAGCAGAAAGGCCTACAACTCCACAGGCCGCTCCCCTGCCATCCTCAATCCTGATCCCATTGTTGCCTTTGGCTGGACCAAGCCCCCCAAATGATCCCCTGGGAACCCCCTTTTTGCCTCCATTCTCCTTTGGATCAAGCTCTGCTCCAACTCCAGCTCCACCTTTCACGGTTACTCCCAAAATCCTGGATGTCCCTGCAGGGCTAGAGCTAAGGGAGGCGTGCTTTGATGACTTTGCAGCCAAGTTGGACAACCTTCTCCAGCGGTTTCTCTCAGCTCCAGGCACCCATGGAACCAAATCCAGGTGCAAAGCCTTAGAGGCCTTCCAAGGACTTGTGGACATGGCCTGGTCGGAAACTGTGGAGGTTATGGACCTGATTTAGGCAGATTGCCCCTCCCCCTTTTCCTCTTTTTCTTTCCTTACTTTCTTTTCCCGTGCTTCCTTTATTGATTCCCCAAAGAAATACATGTCTTTGCGCGCGCATCATCTTATTAAGTCTTGTGAGAACAACCCTGATCCCTGAGTGAGTGAGAGAAGAGAGAATTGAGATTTGATCCGCCTTGTGCGCAATCACACAACTGTGAGTTCTGCCTGCGCGCTTTGCCTTTGTAAGTAACTGGGAGTTCCAAAAGGTACCTGGATGGCCCCAGATGAACTGCCACACAGTTCCCTGTATCCATAATACAAAACAAAAAAACACCAAGCCACCAGCCCACGCACACAACTGGAGAGAGAGAGAGAAGCAATGAGAAAAAAACATTCTGGGGTACCTAGTTGTCCCGGCTGTGAACTGGCTGGAGTACCCCCTTACCAAATCAAGCTTGTACCACGCCCACTTTGACCGCATTTCCATCCATGACCTATCACACCAGTCTGTAGAGAAAGAAACAGATAAAAAGAAAGCAGCTCAGACCAAAAAGCAAAGAAAGAAACTTTTTTTTTGCAGCACCAACCCATTACCAAGCCCCCACCTTGCTCTTCAACCTGTAGGATGTTAGGAGTCAGAACCATTGAGGATATATTTCACCAAGGCCGCGCGGAGATAAACATGTAGGTACAAGTGTCACAGTAGCCGTGATATCTGTCCGTGATATGTATAGTTTGACCTAACCACAACACCCCCCTACAAACTATGCAGTCAAGAAAAAACGCCGAAAAAAAAGAAATTGTTTTTGTGCCCCTAACCGTTTCGTCATTACATCCGCTAGCTGATTAGTTGTTTCAATCCATGTCACATCTTTTTTTAAGTCCCTAATAAAATCATTAACAAAGAAAAAATTTCGCGCTATATGCCTCATCCTAGACCGGGATCCGTTATTGTTAGCTACCAGTACCGCCCCCCTGTTATCACAATATAACAAAGACTTGATTGTGGGAAATAAATCAAGAACCATGGAATGGAGAGATACAAAAAATTCTACCCCGGTACCCAGAGAGATAAATTCCGCATTGCAGGTCGAAGTGGCCACAGTTTTCTGCCGCTTCAACGCCCATGATACTGGGCAGCCATTGAGCATGATCACAAAGCCAGAGGTCGATCGATGGAATTTGCCTCCCCAATCTGCGTCCACCCAGAGCTGCAGGCCCGCCTTGTTCAGCCTGAAGAGGAGCTGGTTGCCGATTGTGGCGGATATGTACCGGAGAAGATGTTTGAGGGCCCCCCAGTGTGTTGCATCGGGACGTTTACTGAACCGTGATAGATAGTTCACCGCAAAAGAAATATCTGGCCTTGTCCCCAGGGCCAAGTAATTTGTAGAACCAATATAGCTTTGAAACTCCTTGGCCAGTACAGCGGGCCCATTTTCATTAGTCAAGAGTGAGACGTCAGGAAGTGTGGTGTTAGAATTTATAAGTTTAGACCGCAATCAATCCCATTTTTCAATAATCTGGTTCGCCAGTAACCGTTGATTGAGGGCCATCCCGCCATTAACTTTTGTCAGGTTGATACTGACAATCCCATTACACCCTTCCTCCCATTTCAGCTTCACTTTCATCTCCATCTCCCTCTGCAGCTTCCCAAGGAACTCCTTGTCATTACTTACAACCAACCCATCATCAACATGCAACCAAATTGCCACCACCTTTTTGCCTTTCCAATAGATATAAACCGTCTGTTCAATTGTTCCACCCTCAAAACCTAAAGCTGCAAGAACTCCCTTAAAGAATAACCACCAGCACCAAGCCGCCTGTTTTGTTCCATATAGTGATTTTTTTAGAAGCATAACCTTCCCAATGAGTTCAGGACGCACGTGAATCGGAGGCTCAACATAAACCGTTTTGTTGATTGGGGAGTGAATGTAGGCCGCCAAAACATCAAAGCTATGGATGAGCCATTTGTTGGATGTTGCCAGTGCCAGTAGGAGTTGGAGTGAAGATAGCAAGGCCGTTGGGGCAAAATTCTTGTAGCAGTCCACTCCCAACCGCTGGCGGAACCCCTTTGCCATGTACCAAGACTTGGGCGCAATCACCAACCCATCCGGCGCTCGTTTCACGCTAAAGACGTACTTGGCCCCTATGACTTTCATGTTGGCCGTGCAATCCATGGGGGTCCAAACACCCATGTCGAACAATTGCTGGATTTCCTTCTCTATTGGAGGCAGCCACGTTGGGCGGAAATTCAAAGAGAGAGCTTGGCCAATCGTCTCCGGAATGTTGAGGTCCGAGACTGTAGGGCAGCAGTTGATTTGGCCATCCTGCTCTTCGCAAATCCGATTGGTGGGGACCTCCCCAACCGCAGTTCAACAGCTCGCAAGGCGGGGTTGATATTGTTGAGGGATGCAGGGATAGGTATGAAAGGGGCCAGTTTTGTGTCCGGGAATTCCGCCGCATTGGTATATGTCAGAGATTGTTGTTGAACGCTCCAGAAGATGAAGCCTTTTTGGTCATCTTGATAACCTAAGAATATCATCTTCCCGGCACAGTTGTCAAGCTTGAGGCGCTTCTCTTTGGGGATGTGAGCCAGGCCTATGGAACCAAATGGATGCAGGGGGACAGGACGGTCAGCAATATTGAACAGCTGTTTGGAGGGGGACTTAGAGGAGGACCGGGTGTTTGGTAAGCAATTGTGGATGAAACACGCGTGTCGGTAGGCCATCGACCAGAAGATATTGGGTAGGCGCGCATAAGACAGCATTGTTTGGGCCATATCGCCAAGGGTCCGGTTTACTCGCTCTGCTTCGCCGTTTTGTTCTGGTGAATAGGGACAGGTGAAGATGAGTTTGGTGCCGAGGGCTCCAAGTTGATCCAAGAGGGTGGTACTCTGGTACTCCTTTGCATTGTCAGACCGGACGTGGACCGGGGACCTTCCAAGTTGATTTTTCAGGTACGTGACGGTTTTGACAAGCAACTTGGAGACCTCTGACCGAAGCTTGAAGGCATGCACAAAGATAAAGGTCAATTTGTGGTCCCAAATCGTCAGGAGGTACCGATTACTGGAGATGTTGGGGGGAAGTGGTCCAAGGACGTCAGTGACAAGGAGAGTGAGTGGTTGGTCAAGGGGAATCGCCTCCAGGATTACTTTGCGCCAACGTAAGCTTTTCGCAGTTTGACAGGCCTCGCAGACAAAAGGGGCCCAGGATTTGGGGTCGAAATCCGGAATGTGGGTCTTTAGGTACGATTTTACCATCTGGTTGGAAACATGGCCGAGGGCGCAATGATAGAAGAATGAAGAGGAAACAAAAGGAAGCAGGGAAAGAGAAAGAGGGGGGACAACAGTAGCTTGGATGGACAGGGGATTGGGGGTGGGAAGAAGAAATCCAGACGGAGAGACTGACGCAACAGGAGAAACGGAGGTGATAACCCAGGACCAATTGGAATAAGGGGCAAAGAAATGGAAACAAGGAGAGATAAGAAAAAGATCCGGACCCCAAAAGACCAGTGAGTACCCCGCATTGATGAGATGTCCCAAAGAGACTAGGGTACCCCTCACGCGAGGGCAGTATAGCACATTATTCAGAAGGGGGTCCCCAGGGCCCCCAGATGGCGTCGGTGTCAACCTCAGTGTTCCCCTACCAAGAGCAAGCATTTCCAAATGAGGATCGGCCAGCCGGAGGGGAATTGGAGATGAGAAAGGAGAATAGGAGATGAATGAAGGGAAGTGGCCACTGACCAATGAGGTTGCCCCAGAGTCTATCACAAGCGTGTTTGGGGCGGTTACCAATTGCACGATGGGTTGCTCAGGGCAAGCCTCATTGGCAGCTGGGGGGTCCGGGCCGGCAACGCTATTGATTCAACCACCGCCAGGAGCGCCAGGTTGGAACGAGCGTGGGTTACGGAGATGAGGTGGATCCCAAGTCAAGGTTCCCAAAGTTGTCCCAGGGGGCGGCATCTGAGCGTCGATCCAAAGCAGCGGGCAATCCCCTTGCCAATGGTCAGGGGACCCGCAGTATACGCACGTCCCGCCGACTTGAGTACGGATTTTGTCAGGCACCGGTCGTTTCCCATTTGCGATAACGTTCCGCGCTGCTTGGATGTCCGCCAATGTTGGTTGATGTCGTTGAGCCCGAGTCCCCAAGGTGCGGGTCTCTGGGTTCATTCTGGTATGCTGTTCAGGACGTCGGCGGGCATTGGAGGAAGGCCATACGTAGGGGTTCACAGCTGCCACCGAGTAGGGGTTATTGGAAGAGTTTCCCCAAGTGATTTTGGTATAATATGAGGTGATGATTGACTGGGTGTCGGCTGCCGAGGGTTGTTCAAGCCAATCAAGCTGGGGGCCAATGCTCTGGAGCATCTGGGTAAGAGAAGATCCCGGTGGCGGTGGCGTCAACACTTGCATGAAAAGCAAAATGCATTCGCTTGGTACATGCAATCGGAGTCTGTCAAGTTTGATAAATATGTTGGATATGCGACTGAGATGGGAGGAGATACTCCCTTCCATTGTGGTGAGCTTATAGAATAGTTTGTCCCACAATTTGATTTGCCTTGTCCGAGTCAATAGCTGGAACTTCTTTTGGATTTTTTTGAAAGCTCCTGCCGCCGTCAGTTCTTTTGCAATAAGGGGCCGCAGCTTGCGGTTGATAGTAAGTGTAAAGAACAATCGAAAAATGATGCTTTTGTTGTTGTTCAAATCTTGTAAGTTGGCAATGTCATGCGTGAACTCGCCAATCCCAAAAACCATCAGACTGATTGTGTTGATACCTTTGATCCACTCATCAATGTTGCTGCCGTCCCGTTTAAGCTGTTCCACCGTTGACACATATTCTGTTGGGTTGGAAAGAAACTGCGCCTTCACCGTTGTCTCAACCGCCCGGCCCGTTGTAGCTAGCTTGGTGTCCATGTCTTGTCCTGTTGATACGTATGGGGAGTCTTCCAATCTGTCGGAGGGGGAGTTATTGCCTGAGGCCATTCCAGGTCTGCCGGGTCGCGCCTTTCCACGCCGCGGGGGCATGCAACAATCCAAAGGTAAGAGGAGGATTGGGGAGTTGGTTATTTGAGTACAAATATGAGGGTGCCGCATTGTAGATGTATTGAGCCGGCTTTTAACCTGTAGGATGTTAGGAGTCAGAACCGTTGAGGATATATTTCACCAAGGCTGCGCGGAGATAAACATGTAGGTACAAGTGTCACAGTAGCGGTGATATCTGTCTGTGATATGTATAGTTTGACCTAACCACAACACAACCCACATCCATTTTGCGCAATGCAATTCCCTAGTTCCTTCAATCATCCATTGGAAATCGTTCATGCCTTTGTTTCCAGAATGTGGGGCTTGTCCTTGCGTTTCCAGACCTGGCTTGCGCCGCGCCCGCGTCCCAAATCAGACCTTCCAATCCTGCGCTAGATTCCCCCCCACTAGGCTACTTTCCTCAGCTGATACCTCAACCAATCCCACAGAGGTCATGTCTACCGGCCAATTCTCAAAACTTCCATCCCAACGGAACTTCTGCCGCCAAAGCCCCCGCAACCCCAACTTCCTTCTCACCAGCCATCCTTTTGGGACCCAATCCCTCCCTGTTCCGCACCTGAAGCCCCTCCACAAGTGTCCGTTGCACCAATGCAAAAACCTCCCCTAGCCGTGATGCCACTGGGCCCATCAATCCCACACTCCCCATGCTCCACATCTTTCTTTTCCACATTTATCCTCCCCACCGTCAAAGAGGTTTGGCTCTGGTTGCAATCCTCCAAAGCCTGGCCCGTTCCTTCTGCCACCGCTCCTATCCTCTCCACAAAACCCGCCCGCCGTTCATTGGTTCCCAAATCACCCAAAATATCTGCTCCTGGTTCCCTCTCCTCAAGACCTGTCTGCCATTCACTGGTTCCCAAATTGCGCAAAATATCTGCTCCAGGTTCACTCTCTGCAAGACCCGTCTGCCATTCACCTGTTCCCAAATTGCACAAAATATCCGCTCCCAGTTCCCTCTTCCTTGCTTGCTTCATAGCAACAGGCCCAACCAATTCTTCCAAGGCCTGCTTTCCCAACACATACCCTGTCTCCTCTGGGGAAACCAATCCTGCATTTAAATCAATTTTCCGGCTCTTGTGTCCCAATTGCCAACAGCTGTCATTGTACCCATACCTGCACACCCAAGGCGCGGGCGTGCTAGGAAGCTGAAGACCCTTAAAATAGATCTCAAGGTCCCTTGCCAGCTCTGCAAGTTTGCTAACTCAAGCAATGGTTGCTGGTGGTGGAGCTGCCCCATAATTCAATTCTGCAGCTTGCTTGAAATCACCCTCCCAAAAACAAAGATTGCGCTTGCCCCATCTTGCCAACATGTCCACCTTCAGTTTCAGCCAATCCAGGTTCCAGTAGCCCCCCATCTCTTCTATGTCCCAACACTCCTCTGCATTCATGATGAAAAGGACAACATGGCGCGCCTTATCAGAATCCAATGCCTCTTTGGATTCTGAAATCAATTCATATTGTGAGATGAATTTCTCAGCACAGGCGGCGTTGTGGTGAACAATCTGGGACACCTCATCAAAAATGGAAATTTTTGAAAAATCTTTTTTACATTCTCTTATCCATCAATACATCTGCAAAAAAAAGTTATCTCTTGTGCCTCTATGGGTACCCACTCATTTCCCACTATCCCAACTCTTCCCTGTCCTAGCGGTCTAGGAAGGCCTTCCCTGGTCATCCAATCCTTTCCTCCTCTGTTCAAATCCCTCCCTCTTGCATGCGCCTTAGCCTGATTTTTTTTTGCCAAGCACGTGCCGGCGGCCATCCTCTTCCTCATCACACCATCATCCACCTCCAACCCCATCATTGCTGGCATTCAGAGGCAAAGATTATTGCCTTGCAACTCACTGACACCTGTCAGCAACCAACTAGCCAGCATCCAGCTTGCCATCATTGGCATTGGCAACAACAACACAGATCACTGCCATTGACCAATGACCACAAGTGTTGCTTGTGGTCATTGGAGACTTGGCATTTACCAACCCATCACCCAGGTTGACACCACTGACACCATGGCCTGTTGCAACGGCCGTCATCCTCCTTTCTTTATGCTAACTTTGAACAACCCTTTGATCAAATCTCCTTCAACCGATTGGCCCCAACAATCCAACCAATTGCATCCACCCAATCCCTCTCTGACACCCGCAAGCTGAAATTTTTGTTTTCAGCCGTCAGAACCTTTTCACCAATGGTTGCTCCTTGACCATCTCCATCTCAAGCGCATCCATAAATCCTCCCTCAACTGACCGCGGTTGCGGCCAGTCAAACTTGTTGCAACACATCATCCACTGCCCGCTGTTTTCCTTGAAGCAGGCAGGTTTCCTTCTTTCTCATCACATTTTGCTTTTTTTTTCTCTCCCATGTCAGGCGCTTCCTGTTGCCAATCTTGTTTGTTCTTCAAAAAAAAAAAAACAATTTTTTTTTGCACTCATTTGTAAGTATCTCTTGTAAATAGTCTACAGGCCTCTTGTCTATAAAAGGAGGGGCTCTCCCCTGCCTTTTTGGGGGGATCTATCTGATATATAAAAGAGGAATCTGATGATTCCTTAGGGCTTCCTTCCTTTTTTCTGCAACTTTGTGCTGGGTATATCTTTTGATTGCCCCTTGATCCTTTGAGCCTCCATACTCAAAATTTGATCTGTCCATCTGTGACCCTGATACTTATCACCAACCATAGCCTTTCTGGTTGAAGAGAATTCTGTCTGCAGAAATTCTTGAGTGTGTTACTCCACTCTTGATCCCTTTTTCTGACCATACTTGTCTGATACTTCCCTGATCATCTTTCCGGATCCAGTCACGTTTGACTGAGAGGTTTCTTTAAGCTTGAAACCTGGAGTGTTCAATCTCCCTTTATTATTTGAAGTTGAATTCTGCAACGCTATTCTTGAGTTCCTTGAGAAGTGTTGGGTTATTCTTGTTCAAATCTGTTATTTCTTTGCTTCTAGAGCTTCATAAAAAAATTGTTTTTGTTTTTTTCAGCCACCAAAAGTTATCTGTTACCCTTCAAGCGCTTGATTGCAGAGAGTTGGGCAGGTTCATTGACAACCTGGAGGTTGGTTGGGATTGAGTTGATCTTTGCTAATCTTCTGCCAACAACCAGAGTTATTAGCTTGTGGGCATTGTTACTTACAACTGCCTTGTTCCATTGAACTCTGAACAAAACTTTTATTTATTTTGTTAAAGCCCTTCCCTGCACCATCTTGCCTCAGATAGTGTTGCTTCCATTGATAACAACTACTCTTAAACTCATCCCTTACATTGATTCCTTATTTAAAAGTTCCTGGATATTGATTCTGGTTACATTTAAATATTATTGTAAATCTTAGGAGGGCATCCTAAACAGCACCTTTCCCCTCCACAGAACTGCCTGCGGCTTAGCACTGTTTGGATTCTTACAGCGTTGAATCAAATGTGAGGGTAGTCCTTTGGATTCATGATAAGATGGCTGGAGGAGGAAAAAAAAGGAGGGGCAACTGCTGGTTGCATCTTGGGTACCTTCAAGAGACTTTGAAGAAAGAGATTCCCAGCCAGACCCCCAGATGTGGAAACAAAGAGGGGGAAAGTCCCTAGTTGTCCTCAAGTTTGAGATTTCATGGTTGAAGAATCTGTAAGGAGGTTGGATGCAATGAGTAAAGAGAGAGGGAGAGGTAGAGAAAGAATAATAAGATGAATTCCTAGTTCCTTGTTCCTTCAAGCCCTCCCCATCCTCCATGATTTGATGCCCTCCAATCCTCCCCATCAACATGTGGGTTGAGGGTGCGGTTTAAGTAACCTCCCCATCAACCCTAACCTAGGTAAAACCAGAAGCAAGCAAGAATAATGAAATACAACCCCTAAGTACAGAACCCTAGCCCCAATCCTATCCCCCCATCACATAATCCACATCCCATGTCCTATACCCCACATTCCATCCATATTGCCCGCCTGCCATTACGTCCACCTGGTTTGTCCTTCTCATGATGCAGCCCTTGTGCCGCACCCAACTTGGAGCCCCCATGCATGTCTGCATCCACCCAACGCTCCATTCCAGATATCCAAGGTACATCCGTGCAATAAGTCCAATCCAATCCAATCCTCCCCGCGCCTCTGGATGCCAAGCCTGACTTGACTGCTGCTGAGCCCACAGTGCGGTGTGCTGCGGAATGGATGCAACCATTGCTGAGCGCGCCGCCACTTCTGAGCCACCCATTGCTGAGTGGCTGCCACTGCTGAGCCCACTGCTACTGCTGAGCGCGCAGCGCACAGTGTTTTCCAACTTGTGTCCATAAAAGAACACCAAATTGTGTGGGGCCCTACACAACTCCCACAGGTTGTGTGGGGCCCTACAAAACTCCCAAATGACTGGAGCCGTAAATTTAAGATTAACATATCACCATACTTGATTGATTCTTGTGTTATGGCAATTAATTCATGAAATGTTTTGTCTTTGGGGTCAAGTTTTCCTCAGGATACATGTCCTCTTCTCATGATGACCCTCCACTTTCACTTTTGTTACCCAATCAATAAAGATGTATCTTTTGAACATGGCCATTGGGTTGATTTCCAAATCAAGCAAATTGGTGCCAACCTGGGTAAGTGCCTGTCTTACTAGAATGGATTAGATGTATGGATGGCAGAGACCAACCCTTGTTCCTTCCTTTAACAAATTCAGGACGTGCTATCTAAATCTTCTAACTTGCCGCCAAAAATGAAAAAAGGCCCAATATCATCCTGGTGAATAAATATATCATTGGGGCTGATCAACTTCTGGGATAATGACTTTGTTACTGATTTGTGAACCATAAGAAACCCCACTTCAACTCTTATCTTTTTTTTCTGGCTGAGAAAGCATTGGGTCAACTTCAAGATCAGTCTAATCCAATGGCCAGAAGATTTCATGGGTATGGCGGTATCAGAGGTGCTTCCATAACGGACATATGGAAAGCTAGTCCGCCCTGTTGTTTACTCATTCCTGGCGCTGATGAATTTTCTTCATTTGAAACTCGATTATTGGGTAACAGTGCATGGGGGCCAATACTGGTTTTTTGTTCCTGTTTTCACTTTGATTTTAGTTTCATACTTATCTGTCAGTGCTGAAAAGGAAAATTCCATTCCAAAATGCAGGTTCTGGATTTATAGAACAAGTTTTTTTGAAATGAATTCCTTTAAAGCAGCTCTATAACTTGGCTAGCCAGGCTGAAATGTTCACAGAAGCCTTTTTCAGACTTGCTAAATATTCCAAGTTGTGCTCAGAAGTGTAATTCCCCAATCATGAATGGCCTAAAGTCACATTGATAGTACCATCACCAAACAGAATTTTGGGAGCTTTTTTGACTTCCCAAAGCAAGACAACCAAATTTGGTAAACAATTTCAGATCTGAGTCACTCATCACAGAATTATGGGCTGAGAAATTGAAATTCAAATACTCATAGTGCATGCATTCCTGGCCTGCCTACAACCCTGCTCAACTATACCTTTACATTTCCTATCAAAATGCATGCAAAATTTCCCAAAAAGTATGCCAAAAAAAAGAGAGATGTATTTTCATGGTTGAGTTCACATGTAACAAGGAGAAAGAAAGCTGATATATAACCCAAGTTAATTAATTTTTTAAAAAATCAATAAATAGGGCGTATCAAAGCTAAGAAAACCCGCCATTTTTTAATGGTGGGTTTCAACCCAAATCCTCCATTTCAAACCTGCCATTAAAAATCAAAAAACCCACTTATTTCACATCAGAATTGTCAAAGTTACCTGAAAATAAATGGTTTTTTTTTCAAATAAAGTATATAAAGACCTTCAAAAGCTCAAACATGCGTCATTTCACATCATAACCCCTGGTTTCAGCCTCCAACCTTATTGGAAAACTTCATCAATCTCATTGCTTCATTGCTATCCTCATCACTTCATCACTCTCATTGCTTCATTGCTATCCTCATCACTTCATCACTCTCATTGCTTCATTGCTATCCTCATCATTTCATCACTCTCATTGCTTCATTGCTATCCTCATCACTTCATCACTCTCATCACTTCATTGCTATCCTCATCACTTCATCACTCTCATCACTTCATCACTATTCTCATCACTTCATCACTCTCATTGAATCATCACATCATCACTTTCATTGCTTCATCACATCATCACTATCATTGCTTCATCACTTCATCACTCTCACCTTGCTTTATCATTGTCATCACTTTATTGATTTCATCACATCCATCCTCTCATTGATTCATTGCTTCATCACTTCATCCCCCCTTTCATCACATCCTAAATTTAATCCTCTCATTACTTCATTGCTTCATCCCTTATTCTCATTAAATGGCCCCTCGGCAATCCTCCCCCCGCAAGTCCCCTAAAAAATCCAATGGACCAAAGCAAACATCCCCCAGGAACTCAACATCCAAAAATCCTCCCCAATCAGCTTCCAAAGTCTCAAGTCAGATCAATAGAGCTGATTACATCATCCTGGTAAACTGGCTCAAAATTCCATCCAACTACAATGCTTGCTTTGGATCCAGAAATGAAGCACAAGATGGCCAACCTTCATCCTCTAAGTTTAATGGTTATTGATCCAGAAATAAATTGCCAATCAATTGCTAAATCAATTCATGATTAATTGAGAGATTGATTGGGGATTGAGTTAGAGATCAATTTTCAATGGATTGGCAATTCCCCATCTCTATATGTTTTTCAAATCATCTCCTCCCATTCATGATTAATTGAGAGATTGATTGGAGATTGATTGAGAGATCAATTGGCAATGGATTGGCAATTACAATTATCCATATGTTTTTCAAATAATCTCCTCCCATCTTGTTACCTCCCAACTTTATACTTTGATCGGGGTGAGGATCAGCAAGGAATTCAATTTTTTGTATAAAATCCTGAGATTGCTTGATTGATTGGGAATCAATCCAGCAATAAATTTCCAATCAATTGCTGAATTTATTCATGATTGATTGAGAGGTTGATTGGCAATTCCACATCTCTATATGTTTTTCAAATAATCTCCTCCCATGTTCTTCCCTCCCAACCGTATACTTTGATTGAGGTGAGGATCAACAAGCAATTAAAATATTTGTATAACAGCTTGAGATTGCTTGATTGATTGGATATCAATCCAACAATGAATTGCCAATCAATTTCTCAATTGATCCATGATTGATTGAGAGGTTAAGTGGCAATTACATGTCTCCATATGTTTTTCAAATCATCTCCTCCCATCTTGTTCCCTCCCAACCATCTCCTTTGATTGGGGTGAGGATAAAAAAGGAATTCAATTTTTTGTATAAAATTTTGAGATTGCTTGATTTATTGGAAATAAATCCAACAATCAATTGCAAATGAATTGCTCAATCAATTCATGATTGATTGAGAGGTCAATTGGCAATTCCAAATCTCTATATTTTTTTTCAAATAATCTCCTCCCATCTTGTGACCTCCCAACCATATACTTTGATTGGGGTGAGGATCAACAAGGAATTCAATTTTTTGTATAAAATTTTGAGGGTAGTGGCAGTTTTAAAACCCCAAATTTTGCACAATATGGGATTTGAACCCATGACCTCAACATTAATTAGTGATTATTTAACCACTAAGCTAAGTGCGCCATTGACAGATGCATCAATGTGGCTTTCCAAACACATCATCCCCAATTTGGTTAGTCTCCTTCTCACTCTACCCATTCCTCCCCCCCACCCTGGGGGACGTGTGGTCTGTCTCTTCTCACAGCTACTCATCACCTTTTCAACCCTTTGTCCTTGTGATTGTCTTGTTCAAACAAGCTGAGGTTGGCACTCAATTTTTTTTGTTGTTGTCAGCATTCTCATGATTTCCAGTGACTTTGATTGTTGCAATCAGTTGTTTTATTTGTTTCTACTTGTTGATCAGCTTGATTGGTCTTGAGTACAAGCCAATAAACTCTCCTATCTTGGGTATGATGGTCATTTTGATGATTTGGTGCTGGATGAGGATTGATTGAGATTGAGGGATTCATCAACCTTAAATCTCATTGACATGAACTTGAAAGACAAGTTCCAAGGGAAGGAGGATAAGAGAACTCAAACAAAGTATTGGAATGGACCATTGAGAGCACCGCCTAAGGGGAAACATTGATAACAATCTAGGTGATTGGCGTTAAGCCAATTGTGGTTAGAGGATGAGTTGAGCAAGTAGACCAATTTGAAGGATTCAACCAACCAATTGATGGAGAGGATCCAATTTTGAATTGAGCAATCCATGTTTTTCAATCCAATAACTAAGGCTCAGGGTGCCTTTGAGGTCCATTTGACTTGCTCAATCAAACCAATCAGTTCTGGAGGTGTGTTCCACTTCCAATCCAAGTTCCTCTGGGGTACCACCAACTGGATGGCATAATTTGTGGAAATCAATCAATTGATGACTTGACCCATGAGCTCATGCCTACGTTTATTCTAGGTAGCAAGCGTCACAACACAACCTACAAGGTCTCAATGGAAGCTGATGGATATCAACACATACTCTTCAAACCCAGCAAAAGCTTACCCCTGCCCTGTCTTGAAATTGAAAATTGAGTTGTGGTTGGGGAGAATCTTGTTGATGATGGAAAAAGATTGAATGGTCAGGAGCTGAGGGAAAGTTCAAGGTTTGAGTTTTGGAGCAATATTCCTCAAAGGCCTTGACACAATCCTCCAGAGTTGGTCCGGGTTGGTTTTTTAACAAGATCAAGACAGTGGCAGTATGACCGTTGTGGAAACCAAAGAGGGAATACCCCTGAACTCCTCCTCAAGTTCCGGAAGTTATTGATCAAAGCGTCTGTAAGGAGGTTGGATGCAGCCGGTCAAGAGAGAGAGAGAGAGAGAGAGAGGGAGTGATAGAGCAAAAATAAGATGAATTCCTCCCTTTCCAATCCAACCCAATCCAATGCCATGCAAAAAGTGATAGTCAAATGAAGTGATCCTGTTCCTTACAACCCGGAGTTGAGAGTGAAGTATTTAAGTCCTCCCTCTCAACCCTAACCTAAGTACAACCGCAAGTAAGCAAGAATGATGGAATAAAACCCCTAAGCCACAGAACCCTAGCCCAACCCTATCCCTCTGTCCCCCGTCCCCTAACCCATGCTCCACCTCCCCTGCCCCATTACCCGTCCGTTTTGCCCGCTGGTTCGTCCTTCTCATGATGCGTCTGCCCAACAACCGGTTCCAGGTATCCGGGGCGTACCCGCGTGATCCAATCCGCGCGTCTTGCAATGCGCGATCCGCTTGATCTGTGCAAGCCTTCCAATTGGCGCAAGCCTTCCGATCTGCGCAAGCCTTCCAATCTGTCCAATCTGCGCAAGCCTTCCAATCCGCGCAAGCTTTCCAATCTGCGCAAGCCTTCTGATCCGCGCAATCCGTCCAATCCGCGCGAGCCTGCAGCACGCAGCCTTTCCTGACTCGCATCCATGAAAGAGCACCACATCCCCCCCAACTTGAGTTCTGTCCCCAGAGATCCGCCACCATCTCACCTACCACGCTCATCCTCCAAGTTGCCTTCCCATCCGCCTTCCCTCTATCCTCTGCGTCACCTTCCCGCCTGCCTGCCCTCTATGCCCACGACCTTCTGCTCCACCAGAGAAAAGATCCGCATGCCTTCATCCAACCCCACACGGGTTCCAAAACCGCACCTTGGAGAGAGAAGATCCGCGTGAGCAAGAGAAATTGGCAAAGGTGAGAAATCCGCGCCAGTGAGAGTCTGAAAGTGAGTAATCCGCGCCAGTGAGAGTATCCGCAAGAGTACATGGGGAGACCTCAACGCGCCAGCACGCGTACGCAATCCTTGAGAGAGACAGGAAGAGAAAAAAAAGGAAAAGGAAGAATGAATAGATAAGAAGGAACAAGAGAAAAAAAAGTTTTTTTTTTTAGCCCGCGTCCTGCGTCCCAACTCCAACCTTCCACCCCGCTCTAGCTTTCCCCCCCAACTTTGCCGCTGTCCTCAGCCTTCCACGCCCCCTATGCTCATCACCAGATCCGCGGCGCGTTGCCTCAACCAATCCCGCACGGGCCTTGTTTGCAAATTGTTGTCCCAAACCGCCTAGGTGCACCTCCCGCCGCCAAGAACCTCCTGCATCCTTTGAGATTCAAGCCCATCCGCGCGCAAAACCCAAACAAAAGCAAACACCCCCAGACGTCCTTACCACAACCCGCCATGGAGGAGAAAAGAGGCTTTGAAACCCTTTCAATCCCATCCCTCTCCTCCCCCACCCCGTCCACACAACATTCCTTGCCCTTTGCAGTTCTTGCGGCCTTGTTCTCCCCTCCGGAGATTTCTGACCACTCCCTGCCCGCTGGACCGCGCGTGACAACTTGATCCTTTGGCTCCGCCCCACTGTCCATCCATTCCGCGCCTGTACTTTCTGTTGCTGCCACTACCCTTTCCAAATGCGCGCTCCCCGCCGTCAAAGAGGTCCGGCTCAAGTTGTGATTCTCCGACGCGTGGTCCGTCTCTTCCGCTGCCTCTACCTTCCTTGCAAGGCCCGTCTGCCATTCACCAGTTCCCAAAACGCACGGAACATCCATTTCCCGTTCCGTTGTCCTTGCCTGCTTCCTGTCAGTAGGCCGCACCGGTTCCGTCAAGTCCCGCTTCCCCAACATGTACTTAGCCCCCACTGGGGAAACCAATTCTGCGTTTGAATCCGCTGTCCGGTCCCTTTTTCCCGTCTTCCAACGGTCTTTGTCCTCCCCATTTGCGCACACGCGGGGCGCAGACGCGCTTGGAGACTGAATATTCTCCAGATAGGCCTTGAGGCCCCTTTGCCACCTCCGTGAGTTTGCTAGCCCAAGAGATGGTTGCCGGTGGTGGGGCCAGAACATACTATGCCCTTTAGTACTCCAGTTCTGCGTAGTCCACTTCCGCTTGCAACCGGATCCCGCCGCGCCCGCCTGCCTTGTAACCCAATTCAGTGGATGGCTTGAGATTGTCCTTCCAAAAGCAAGAACCCCGCCTCCCCCATCTTGCCAGCATGTTCCCCTTCAGTGTTGGCCAATCCAGGTTCTGGTAGCCTCCCATCTCTTCCACCTCCCATCGTGCTTCCAAATCCTTGATGAACAGGACAACATGGCGCGCCTTCTCAGAATCCAAAGCGCCTTCAGAGTCCGCGGTCCTTTCATACCATGAGATGAATTGCTCCACTTCCGCAATGTTGAGTTGAATATGCGGGTAAATCCATGGGGTAGCGCAGAGGCTGTGGGAGGAGGAAGGAAGAGAAGCGGCTTTTGGTAGCATCCGTGAGTAACTTTGAGAGACTTTGACAAAAGATTTTTCCAGGCCAGACCCCCAGATGTGGAAACCAAAGAGGGAATACCCCTGAAGTCGTCCTTGAGTTCTGGAAGTTATTGATTGAAGCGTCTGTAAGGAGATTGGATGCAGCCAGTCAAGAGAAAGAGAGAGAGAGAGAGAGGGAGTGATAGAGAAAAAATAAGATGAATTCCTCCCTTTCCAATCCAATCCAATCCGATGCCATGCAAAAAGTGATAGTCCAATGAAGTGATCCTGTTCCTTAGAACCCGGAGTTGAGAGTGAAGTATTTAAGTCCTCCCTCTTAAACCTAACAAAAGTACAACCGCAAGTAATCAAGAATGATTGAATACAACCCCTAAGCCACAGAACCCTAGCCCAACCCTATCCCTCCGTCCCCCGTCCCGTAACCCATGCTCCACCTCCCCTGCCCCATGCCCCGTCCGTGTTGCCCGCTGGTTTGTCCTTCTCATGATGCATCTGCCCAACAACCCGTTCCAGGTATCCCGGGCGTACCCGCGTGATCAAATCCGCGCGTCTTGCAATGCGCAATCCCCTTGATCCGGGCAAGCCTTCCGATCCGCGCAAGCCGTCCGATTGGCGCAAGCCTTCCAATCTGCGCAATCCATCCAATCTGTGCAAGCCTTCCAATCCCCGCAAGCCTTCCAATACGCGCAAGCTTTCCAATCCGCGCAAGCCTTCCGATCCGCGCAAGCCTTCCGATCTGCGCAAGCTTTTCAATCCGTGCCAGCCTTCCAATCTGCGCAATCCATCCGATCTGCGCAAGCCTTCCAATCCGCGCAAGCTTTCCAATCCGCGCAAGCCTTCCAATCCGCCCAATCCGTCCAATCCGCGCGAGCCCGCAGCGCTCAGCCTTTCCCGACTCGCGTCCATGAAAGAGCACCACACAGTTGAGGACGGGTACCCTGGTCTTTGTCGCACTGATCCTCAACGGATTCCTAACAATTAGGTTTGGCCTGGGATTGGTCAAGGGAGGAGGGTGGGAGGTATCAACTTCTTAATTGCTTCTCAGGATGATTGAGCGTGGGTTGGAAGGATGATCTAGATGGTGGAAGATCTTGAGGGATTCCCATTTGATCTTCTTCTCCTCACCTGAGATGAATGGGAAGATGTTATTGAAGATATCTAAGGACACCACACCGGGATAGCCACCTCCTGAGATTGCTTGGAGGGTTGTCACAATCACCCAATTGATTGACCCAAAGGTTTGCTCTAAAGAATTGAGAGGGAAGACCAATCCGGTTGTCAAACAGTTGGCATTGGTGATGATGAAACCATGCTTGAGAGGCAATGGGCTTTGGGTGAATGGATCTAGATGGGATTGCCTCTGATGATTGATGAGCTTGATATGATCTGGGTTGACCAAGGGGAAAATCAACAGACACAATGGGTCCCTTTGAAATGTTTTAGGATTTGAGAAGACAGCAAGACCACTGGCTTGAAACTTGGACTCTGTTGGATCATCAAAGGGGACAAAGGGGTGATCAGAGGCTAGATGGATGACAGATGGGCTGATTGGATCAGTTTTCTTTTTGAATCAAAGAGAAAAAAAAGGATTGGTGATGGTGATGGTGATGGATTTACCAATATCACAAGCTAAGTTGGCATCCAAACCGCTGAAGATGATATGACAATCTTGGAAGAGCTTGGGATCACATTCTTGAATGATCAGATCTTTTGCGTTGGGTGGGATGGGGACATATTGCTTCCATTGGACCAAGTCTTGACATTGCTTACCTGCCTATTGGGATGAGGTACCTAGCTTGGCTAGCTTGAAGTTGGGATGGTTCCACAGCAGGACAATGAAACGCTGACTGATGGTACCTGCAGTTGAAGCCTGTCAAGCAAATGGCCAAGTTGGATGATGACAGCCTTGGTGAGTTCTGAATGTAAGTACCATTGGTTGGGGTTGGGATGGTGTTGTAGGGATGAGGGAGAGGATGGGAAATAGGAGCAAGGGAAGAATCAAGCATGGTGGGTTCTTTTTTAACTGTGGCACCCAGTACTTGGGTGTTTTTCATGCCATGGATGGTGGATGGAGTGATGGAGATGTGAAGTGATGGATGTTAAGCAATGGAGATGAGATGTGTGTTATGCCTATGGATTTGATGAGCTAGAGGTGTGGATGGGTGTTTTGCATGCCATGGATGGTGGATGGAGTGATGGAGATGTGAAGTGATGGATGTGAAGCAATGGAGATGAGATGTGTGTTATGCATATGGATTTGATGAGCTGGAGGTGTGGATGGGTGTTTTGCATGCCATGGATGGTGGATGGATGATAATTGCGGGTTTGATGTTTGAAACTTGCCATTTTAATGAAACCCCCCATTTCAAAATACACCAGTTAAAGGGTATGTGTATTTCAGAAACCCGCCATTAAAAATGGTGGGTTTGGTAAAAAAAATGGTGGTTTTGCTAACTTTGATACACCCTAATATAATATAACACAGACACTGCCGAAAATATCAAGGAAATTTAAAACTGAGAACTGACAAAACTTTGTGACTGTTGGCTCCACTCATGCCATCCAGACCATACTGTCTTGGTAGCACTTAAAGCATGCCCCCCCAAAAAAAGAAAAATTAATAGTAATAATAAATAGGAAATTTTTTTTTCATGCCCCCAATCCTTATTTTTGCGCGGTTTTGAAATCCCACAACATCCCCCATCTATGTGGTTATCCTCAAATTTTCACAGTTTTGTTAATTGGCAAAAAAATAAAACCAAAACTACAACCACATTGGGGGATATCAAAAACTCCAATAATTCTTTGATAATTTTTGGTCCATTCAAAGGCCTTCAAAATCAGATTCAAAAAATTGAAAAAAATAAAAACAAAAAAAAAATTCATGAGTGTTTTCACGGTTTTTAATAATAATTTTTTTGTAATAATTTTGGGAAGTCTGAAGATAAAGAAATTTTACAAATATAAAAGGAAATTTAAATATGATTTTTGATGATTTTTAGTACTTAATTTTCTTGCCAAAAAATGGGATTAACATTAAAAGAAAGAAATTATTTTCAATTTTCTGTTTTCCTTATCTTTCTGAAGTATTTGCAAATTTTTGAGCTTCCAGTGTTTTAGTGGCCATTGTAGATGGCACAATAAAATTATCTGAGGAGTTTCTGCAGGGGTTTTTTCTTCAAAAAAATCATAATTAAAAACACAAAAGTTGCATTATTGGATCCAAATCATTGATTCAATAATCAAAAGAAAAAGAATTTATGAGAAATTACAAAAAAAAAAATTCAATCAATATCAAATTTTAATAATTTATTCATTGGATGTGGAGAATTTGTGAGAGGAAACTGAATTTCTAAACCAAGTTCTAGGTTATTATGAATAAAATCCTCCAACTCATTTGATTCCTTGCTAGAAAAAGCCTTCCAAAGGGGATCAAATTGGGGAGCTTTTCACAGCTCAGAATTATAGTGGAAAGAAAATATATGCTTAAAAACTTCTAAAACACTTAAAAATGTGGAAAAAGATTGAAAAATAAAAAGAATCAAAATATTATGAGAAATGGCTCCAAACTGCACCCCAAAACAGACGTCTTATGTTATGGTTCTAGTTTCATCAACTACTTGGAGGAAAATAATTTGTCCTAAAAATACCAAAAAGTGATTTTTGGGACCCTTTCAATTCCCACAAAAAGAATGCCAGATAAAAAGTTGTAGAATGCTTCAGAAAGATTAGGCAAAAGAAATTTTAAAATAATGAATTTATTTTAATGTTAATCTCATTTTTTGGCGGGAAAAAGAAGTACCAAAAATATTCATAAATGATTTTTAAACTCCCTGTTATTTTGGTAAGCCTTTGTGTCTCTTCAGAATTTGCAAAATAGTTAGAAGTAAATTAGTTTAAAAAGTGAAAAAATTTGTGGCATAAATCTTTTTTATTTTTTTATTTACAATTTTTCAAACCTGTTTTTGAAGGCCTTTAAAGGGAACAAAAATTCTCAAGGAGTTTTTAGAGAGTTTTTGGATGTCCCCCTATGCAGTATTCTTTTTTCTTTTTCTTTTTTTTTTGGAAATTCATGAAACCACGCAAATTTAAGGAAAACTTCCTGGATTGGGGAGGTTGTGGGGACATTGAAACCACACAAGAATAAGGATTGGGGGTGTGAAAAAAATAATTCCCAATAGAAAAATTGAACACTAAAAAAAATCAGCATATCAAAAGAAAAATAAGAAATGAAAATTGAAAATGAAGAATAAAAAATAAAAAAAAATAAAAAAAAGAAAATTGAAGCAAACAAAGAGGCCCTCAAATACTGCAGATGTCCAAAAAGGCTTGAAGAATATTCAAATGTGGGAAAGCCATTCAAATGAGTGGAAAAGTAAAAATGCTGAAACTACAATTTCTTTTCAAACCTGTGGAACTTCATAGGTGCAATGTCTTTGAGGGAATCTGCAGCTCTCAAAGTAGAAGCAGCCCAAGTTTTTGATGGTTTCAAGGTCCTTCACATTTTTTAAGCCATATAATTATGAAGTTTTGATGATTTGTAGGGCCTTTCAATCCATAAATAACCCCTTATGAAGTTCACTAGAAGAATTTCAAGTTCCCAAAATTTTGATGGGTGGGAAAACACATCTCAACGAATGAATTTAACATTTTTTGGATAAATTCATACATCCGCACTTTTTATTAGTTCTAAATTTAAAATATTTTCATTTAGGAATCCATAATAAAATAAGATATTCTGTTCCATTTCATGAACAAAAAATATATTATTTATTTATCTGGGAAAATAATCATTTTTTTAGTTTTACTGTAAGATTGAGTGATCAGTTTGGGGCTTTCACAAAACCCATAAAATTTTTATTTCTAAAAATAAAAAAATTTCCAACTCATCTCTCATTGAAAATTTATTTTATTAATGCTTCTTTTTTCAATTACAGCCTGATCTTTCTATCCCTTGTGAAAGATTCATCTTACTCAAATTCAAGAAAAATGGAACACCTGATTTGAAAATTCACACTTGATTTCACCAGAACATTATACCCATTCGAAAAATAAGAGGTCAAAATTTGGTTACTTCTTTAGACCATGAAGGACTAATCTAGAATTTAAATCCTTTAAATAGGGTGTATCAAATTGAAAATTTTGAAAAATTTAAATAGGTTATTACAGGAAAAATATCAATTCTTCAAAAAATTTTTTTTTATAAAAATAAAAAATGTATCAATGGTTTTAACTGAAAAAAATAAAATTTTGAAAAAAAATTTGATAGGCCTGAAATCAGCCATTTAATTTTTTGAAAATTTTAACTTTGATACACCCTAATGGGATGATTCACCTTTTAAGAAAGTCCAGAATCCTTCAAATGGTAAGTAAATTGTGAAAATAATTGAATCTTCAAAATAAATGAATTAGAAGTGATAATTCAATTTTTCAAAAGTTTGATGAGTTCCAGTAACTTCATTATGTAGAAAAGTGAGATTGAAAATATGTATTACATTTCCAACATTGTGCAAATCCACAAATTTTTAATCCAAAAAAAGCCATTGGTTTTGATTCAAAAATGCAAAAATGTAAAAAAGGTACAGACATATCCAAAAAGGCATGATTTTATAATTTTATCTCAATAAATTGACACCTTTTCCTCATCTATTAAACAATTTCCCTATTCAAAATCTGTGAATGTAAGTATTTTGTGGTTTTGAGTCTACTCTTGGCCCATAAAAAATTGAAAATATTCAAATTTTCTGATTTCAAGTCTTTTTTTAATTCCCTGATTTCAGATTTTTTTTTTCAGAATTTGAATTAAGGCTTCAATAAATTCAAAAAAAACCTTGATTAAGGATGATATTCATAAAATTTGTAAAAATGTTTGTTTGAAGACCCTGAGGCTTAAATTGAAAGTTTCTTCATAAAATTCCATTTCTGATTTTAATCAAATGTGAGAATCATGTCAATTATTCCCACTAGATTCAATTAGTCTGAGTAAAAAAAAAGAAATTCAAAATTTTTTTCTCTTTTAAAATTCATGTTGGATAACTAGAAATTACTATTAATTTTGTTGACAATAACCAAACCCACATCAAAATTTTCAACATGAACTGAAACAAAACTTTCATTGGCTTAAGCTTCAGCTTGGACTCTAATTTATCAGCAGCCCCAAATGCTGAATTGTGTGGGAATACCAAGAATAGTTTGAGTGGACCCCTTGGAAAATCTTGAGGCCTTTCTTTCCTTAATCAACCTCAGAAAAATCTCATTTTCTGTTTTTCTCAATTTTCAAATTATCATTAAAATATATGGATAACTGGTTAATTCCACCTTTGGAATATCATATATTTAATTTTAATGATTATAATGTTTTTGATCCATTGAAAATTTTTTATAGTTTTTAAAATAAATCAAAAGCAACTCAAATATCAAGAATTTCTATCTGAAAATTATCACTCCTTTTTTCTGAAAAGATCCCTTCACTTCAGTTGTCATGAGGAATGAGACCTAGTTCTTATTTTTGGGAAGAAATTGAAAAATTCTTCAATCTAATTTTAAAAATTCAATTGGGAAACTAAAATATCCTGATTGAATTCACTTGATGAATTCTGATCTTATCAGTCAAATCAAGGCTAATTTTATAATATGATCTGTGATTTATTTACCAAAATTTAGGAAATTTTTCAACACAAATCTTAGTACTAGAAGTTGTCAGCTTGCTACTGCAGAGCAAGCTGCAAAAGTAACAGAAATAACATAAAAATAATAATAATAAAATTAACCTAAGAAGGAGTAGGAAAACCATAAATATTATTTCAAAAATGGATTATCCACCCAAAATTAGGTAGGGTCACTCACTGACCCCACCCTTGAAATCCAACCCCTTATGTTTTTAAGTAATTAGGGAAAGAAAGACCAAAATACCATGGAACCACTATTGAACTTTTTGGACAATTAAATATTTCACACTTATTGTCACGTATAGGTTTCACACCTAAAATTCAGTCAGAATTGAGGTGTTGTGTATATTTTAGGAGTTACAGAGGGAAATGTGTTCTGTCACAATTCCTGCACGCAGCTGCGGCAGCCAATACACCCGCACGCGGCTGGCTACAGCACTGTCACCCTTTCAAAGCTGTGTACGCAGCCCCGGGCCTCTGACAAGTACGCAGCCGCAGGACTATGTGTTGACAAAGTGACAGGGGGCCTGGGAAACCTAGGTACCACGTAAACCTGCTACAACCTACACAGGAACATTCTAAATATGTAATAAATGTTCCCGTGGATAGTAGATAGTTTAAAAATACATAAAATTATATAAAAATACTTAAATAACCTTTATACCTATTGTTTATTAAATATAATTCAAAGTACCAAAAATGTCGAAAATAAGATAATGACTTCTTCTAAAAATATATTAAAATACTTTAATACACTTTTATGAGAATTTCTAGACATCAATATTTTTGTGAAATACTAAGAAAACTTATGATGTAAAAATATTACATGAATACCCATGACTTACATTTTTAAGTAATTATTTTAGTAAATCAACTGAATTTAAAAAATAAGGAGTAAAATCAATATCATGACTTTACTCCAATTATTTAATACATAATGAGAACTCACCTGACATCGCAATATCCATAGGAATGTATATTAAAATAATTATTAACCTACTGGGAACATTTACTAAGGATGATTAATTAAATAATAAATAAAAAGGACAGATTAGTGTTATTTACACATCCAAGAATAAATTATAAAGTAGAATAATTCCCATACTCTGAGGAATTAGATGCTACCCGTGTTACAGCACCAAGAACACGTGACAGGCTACCACTTGGTACCCTGCTAGCCTCAGTGTGCGTCCCTTTGAGCCCCTGTACCCCTCAGAAGGACAATATTGGGACTCCAAAAGCTATAAATAAAGATCTCTTTAGAGGATATTGATACCCAGAGACCCAGTTATATTTACATCCAGAAACCGTGCAAAGGTAATCAAATACTTATAAGAGATAAGTAAGTGATTTATGTCTTTAGTCTGATTAATAATATCCGTCCTCAACCCTCTTTTATCAATTTAAACTGCTGAACAACCTTATAACCTTAGTATACAGGTTTAAACCATCAGTGCACATCCCAAACAGGTACCCGAAGGATTTAATAATATTAAATTGAGTCTTATTATCCTTTATCTGTCGTGGCAGCTTGGTTACAAAGCCCTGCCACTCCACCATGTATTTTATATACATATTATCTTTGGGAGAAATATCCTTTAAACTAAAGGTTCCAAAGTAACCAGGCCTACATGTTTTCATACTGAATTCCCTGAAGGGAGGTGTTAAAGACCCCCATAACATTTTGGCCCCTCTATAAAAATATTTAATAATCAATTTATCTATATTGATTTATAAAAGTAAACCATATCCAAACCAATTAACCCTGCAATGAGCTTTATCCAAATATTTTACGTATTTTTGCTACATTTATTGAATAATATATTTATTATTTATTCTATTACCTCTGGTAGCTAAAGGATAGCAAGGGTCTTGGCATCCAGGAGGCTGAAAAAAGTGATCTTTGGAAATGAGTTTAGCTTCTTCCTTTGTATGAAAAAAAAGTTATATCTGAACATGAGTCCCTGGCTATTTTCATTCTTCATGTTCTTTAGAGTTTTTTCATTTTTAATCTTTGAGTGGAAATACTTTTGAAATATTTTTTTTTGTATTTGAATCATTTCTAGTGGAATGATGAGCTCAAAGTTTCAATATTTAACTCCATCCAGGATATAATCATGCCTTCAAGATCACTAAATCCATTCCAAATTTAAAAATACAAGGAATATCAGATCTTTCCAAGTAATTCAAACATGAGCTCACATTGGGAAAAAAATCATGAATTGCAAGACAAATGAAAAAAGGGAAAAAGTCAATTTATGGATGGAATGGAATAATTTTGGTGGAATATCAAGACTTTTTTAAAAAATTATAAAAAAAACACATGAAAATTCTAAAAGATACCAGTTTCTTTGGGAGAATACCAAAATTTTAAAAACCCAACAAAGATATCATGAAGTAAAAAAATAATGGTCAAAGATATTAAAATCAGATTTACTAGAAATAAAATCAAGATTTGTGAATTAATATAAATGAATTATTATCAAACACAAAAAGTCATAGAAAAATGCCACATAAATGTTTGTGAGCAGAACACAATATACTGAAATATTTCAAAAATAGTCATTAATCTGCAACATAATGATTTAACCAGCAAATATTTGTTTCTTTGAATGCAATTGATTTTTCTGATTGAATTTAAGTGAATTTTAACCTTGAGTAACAAGAAATACAAGAATGCAAAGAAAAACTATTGGGGAATATGAACTTCAAACTTCAAGAAAGATTTAATGGCTTATTTTGGGCTTCCAATTTTTTTTTGAAATATTATTTTTCTCACCTAAAAAATCCTTTACTTGATTTTTTTTTGATATAAAATATTTTTTGAAAAATTAATATTTTTCCTGAAATACACAATTTAAATTTTTCAAAATTCAAGATCTTATAAAACCCAATTTAGGAAAGGAAATCAGATAGGCTGAAAAACTTCAAAAAGACTTCATCAATTTCAAGAATAGTACTTAAAATATCACCAATTGATTCATTTGAATAAGTAGAAATTAATTTTCCTTGTATTTTACTCAATGAGTTTTGGTTGGAAATTTCATGAAACTGTTAATTTATCTCTGAAAATAGGTATATCCTGAATTTTTAAAGTCATTTTTGCATCTGGCAGAAAGCTACCTACATTCAATCAGAAATATTAGATTTTGTTCAAATAAATTCATGTTTGATATTGTTATTGTTATTGTGGTAATTTATTCAGTTTTTTTTTGTAAATGTTACAATTAATTGAATCATACCCATCAAATTTTTATTTTAAACATTTGTAGATTTTTCATGTTTGTAAAAAAGCTATTTCTATCAGATCGGAAATATCAATTTTCACTGAAAGTAATTTCTTTATGATATTCCTTTGAATTTTATTTCAATTGATTGAGTTTTATTTTTACTTTTTCATATTATTTGAATTCCTCTAATTTAATAGGTGTATTTTATTTTATTTTATGCCTTTTTATATTTTCTAGAGTTTCATTCAAATTATATTGCATTTTTAAATTTTTATTCAAAAAAATAATTTTTTTATCTTTTTATTATTATTATTTTAATCAATTAATTTCTTGTTTAAATATCCAGGTTATTTTTATTACACTCATAAAATGGCTATCCATAGAATTTTTCCATGTCTCTTGATTTGTGGTACAAATGTATTTACATTCCATCAAATTCTTGTATTTTTATCAAAGAAATATCTTTTTAATATTTTTCTGACCCTTAATTTGTTACTTGATGATAATTTTGTTGAAACATTAGAAAACTTTCCAAATCCCTGCATAAAATTTATGTTTTTTCTTGTATTTGGCACCAATTTACGCATATTCTGCTTGAAATATTTGATTTGGTGGAAGGAAATGGACTTTCTGCAAATTTTATTATTTTCCTTACCATGCATGAAGTTTTTTACAAAATCCAAGCTGAGATTAGAATTCCTTGCAAAAAGAGAAGATTTATTTTATTTTTAAGGGTTATGATAAATTCACAACCCCCAGTCATGTGGGAGTTGCTTAGGGATCTACATGGCCCATTCTATGCATGGGGACCCATACACAAATCCAAAGGGTTTTCAAAATTTTGAAACAAGTGGTCAATGCTCAGGTTGAAATCTTGAGAGGAGGAGGATGAAATCTTATATTGCTAAGAAGAGCAGATCAGGGAGTTGAGGGGGTGCTCTGGTTCAATGTAAGTGGGAAATGATGAGGATTGATTTACTGGACTAGAACAGGTTTAAGTAGTTGAGATACACGTCATTTAATAAAGAAAAACTTGTGGTTTTGAAAACAAGACATTAATGAATAATGAATGATAAACAAACAAAGATCTGTCAAATAACAAGTGACAGAAAGCATGCAACAGGGCAGAGAAAAAAAAAGGCCATAAGCCAGGGAATAAAAGCTATCAAAAGAAGAGCAACAAACACAGTACAATTGAGGTGTTAATTCAACTGATTTTTATACTTAAAAAAATTGAAAAAATGAACCAGTAAGACAAAAAATAATTAGAAATATGAGAGAATATTTTAAAACATAACATACTAATTTTATGAGGCCATAATTTTGGAAAAAAACATAGATTTGAAGATAATTTTTGTATAATTTGTGTTTAATTTTTAAGCCAAAAAAGAAGGGCACTAGTTGCCAGCATTCCAACACAACCCCCAACTAGGAAGCAAAAGAACTGTTGAAAAAAAAACAATGTCCAGTTGATGTATTTTTTGATTTTATTTTTTTAATGATGTAAGGATGGAAAGCTGACTGAATAAATGAACTAAATGTGATAGAAAGGGATGAGTTGATAATATTAATCTTTAGTTGGTTATGTTAATTTTTTTTTAGAATGAATTTGATAAATTCTAAAGCACAGCGCAATGGTCTTATTGGAGAAAATTAAATTTACAATGAACCAAACAAGCACTGTGGTGTTGTATTTATAAACCTACATTGGGAACTGCATTGCATGATGCGTGCTCAGAAGTTGTGTATGTCAGGCTCAGAATTTGGTGCGGGTTGGGCCCACTCCAGGTGGGGTGGGCTTGCAACCCACTCATACGGAGCGGACCAAGTAATGGAGCCAACCCAACCAAGTTTGCGGGAAGCTAGTTCTGAAAGCAGGAGCAGGGAGATTGTGGGGTTATACACGCTGGGGAGTTCTGCACAAGCATAGGCGCAGACCAATCTGCGGATTCAGATGCGTGCGGATGGATTAAAACAGGGGGCTCAAAGTAGGACCTAGAAGCTGGCCGTGTCATGAGAAGGAAAAAATGGAGGTAAATAATGGTGGAAGGGTTTGGAGGGATTGGCTGGTACAGGTTAAGGTTTGGTTAGGGTTCTGGGTTCTAGGGTTTCTTTCTTAATTTTGTTGTTAGGCTTTCAGTTGTGCTTTTACTTATGTTAGTGTTGAGAGGGAGGACTCAAAAACTCACTCTCAACTCTGGGTTGTAGGATTATATTATCTCATCTCATCTCATTGAATCATCAAAGGATCAGGGAAGGATTGAAGGGCAGGGATATACAACATCATTTCATTTATTCATCATTTTATTATAACTATCTCTTTCTCTCAAAACCCATCAGCGCTCAACCTCTTTACAGACACTTGGACCAATAACTTCCAAACTTTAGGAAAACTTAGGGGAGTGTTTTTCTCTTTTTTCCACATCTGGTGGTCCAGCTGGGAAATAATCTTTTTTCCTAGTCTCTCAAAGGTAGCAGGTGCAATATTACCAACAACTACTCCAGGATAAAATGTTCTGCCATCATTCCCTCTGCGGTTGGGACCAAGTGGACCAACCCCTCCTCCGCCACCAATGACTTGCTCAAGAAGCTTTGCTCCCCCTCTGTTGGATTTCTTGGAAGTGGTTGAGGATCCTCAACGGGTATGGCTTAGGATGGGGGACTTCCCGCACCTCTGGTTTGACACCATTTATTTTGGGCATTTTCTGGCAAGGTCCAAGGATATTGCAAATTCCAAGCACGCAACAAGCAAGTACAAGGTCCAGATTGTTGTTCTATTCATCACGGACAACAGTAAGCTTTGGGACATGGAGGATATGGCGTGCTATGGGGCCCAGGACTGGGAAATGTTGCAGAGCAAGATCATTACCAGGTGGGGGAAGCACAAGCATCTCTGCCGGGAGAGTGACTTTGAGTGGGTGGTGGCGGAAGCAATTGCACATGGGGGAGTATAGATGCAAGGTGAATTTTCCAAGTAAATCTTGATTTTTGAGCGTATCTGCGGGTAATTTGAGAAGAACCAGGTGGTTGCGGGACAAACAGGGGCAATGAAGCCGGTGTTTCTGGGTGGACTTCCACCGCAACTCCAGTTGCGGGTGCAGCGGTACTTGTTTGAGCAGGGGTTGGTGAAGCGGTTGGTAGACGGGAGTTTCACGCTAATTCCGGACCTAGGTGTCATCTGCCAGTTGGTGGAAAGCAAGAGAAACCTGGAGAAGCTGATTGAGGACATTGCCAGGTTGTTCCCAGCGGTCTCAAAGAAGCTGGAGGCTCACTACGTACCAGCTCCAATTCAGGCACCTCCAGCAGGCCCATTGACCGTCAAACGGCCAGTGGTGCCACAGAAGTCCTTGGATTTTCCAGTAAACAAGATCACAGACATTTTACGGGACCTTTGGATTCTCCTCAGCTGCACAAGACACCATGTCACATGGTGGACATCTTCTGGCCCACAAGCGGGCCTTTGAGTGTATTTGCGGTTTGCACGTGCATCTATTGTGGGGATTAGGGTCATTGGAAGTCTGGTTGTGTGAATTGACTAAGGACATGGATGGGGGGCTGTTCTGCATGTCTGGGAAAACTTACATATTCCCAAAGGGCAAGCAGGTGGAATTGGAGGCTGGTCAGCTGCCTCCCTTGCAGCAGGTTTGGGCACATGTCAAGTCTCCTGCCAAAAAGGCCTGGTTATCAATTGGAATTGATACCACACCTGGAACGCGGGGAGCCCCGTGTGTGAAGGCTGAAGTCAGGGCATTGGCAGAGGACAAGCAGGTTGTGGTGGAGAAGATTGACCTGGATGCAAAGGAACAGCCATTGGTTCAGGCCCCAAAAATTGTTGTGCGGGTTGTGGTAGGCAACACGCCGCCAATCAGCTTTCAAGGGAAGAAGAAGGCTGCAGAGATCATGCAAAGGGTGATGGGGATTAACACCCCAATACCTCTCACCCTACAGGAGTTGGAAGCAGTTTCTGTGGGGGTTGTTAACAAGATTGTCCAGGTGCTGAAGGAGTGCGGACACAGCCGGCTCCCAAAAAAAGTTCAGTGGGTGAACGCAGAGGAGGAAGGGGAACGCAAGCTGTGCCAGTCCAAGTACGTGTCAGTGCTGCTTGCTTGTGTCTCAATGAAAATTGTGGGAAGGAAGGTGTGGGCAATGGTTAACCTGCTTCCAACAAGGCTGGTGTACAAGTTAGGTCCAACAAGTCTGGTGGACAAGTCAGGGCTTGTTTGGAGGAAGTGTGCAATGGGGATTTGGGCATTGAATGGCAGAGAATGTTGGGTAGATGGGGGAGTGGAGGAGGAAGAGGTGGAGGTTGAAAATGTCTGGAAGCCGCTGTTGTTCCTCTCTGTGGAGTGTGGCAATGTGATCTTGGAACAGCCGTTTATGTTTGGATTCTGGGCTTGAATGGCATTCAATGCGGAGGAATATACTGAAGCGCTGATGGTGGAGGATGCTTCCAGTGCCCATTTTGAGGCAAAAATCTGCAACCATGGGAAGGAGAAGTGGGTTTGGGCGGCGGCGGCCAGAAAGGAGGGCGAATCCAATTGGGGAGCTGACCATGAAGGTCACCCCATGGAGGATTTTGCCTAGTCAACCATGGGTGCCACGTGGGACAGGCTCCATTTTTGCGCGGATGGTCAACTAGGGAGAAGCAGGTGGAGGGGGGGGCCTTCAGAGGGCGCGGATGGCAGAATTAAGTACTTTTCCTCAGTGTGCATTTCTGGAAGGTACTGTGCTTTGCAAACCCTACTAAAGTGCCACACTTGTGAGCAAAGGAAAGAGCCATGGTTTGATTGTTTCCAGGATTCACAAAAACAACAGCGGGCGCGTACGGATGGTCAGGTGCAATGCGTGATGGTAAAAGCCTGTGGAAAAGAAGGTCTGGCCCTGGAAAAGGCCAATTCCGCAGGGATTGAACAGGCCTCTTCAACAAATTGCCTGGTCCTGGGATCCCTGGGAATGTCCTCTGAAGAAGTGTGGGTGGGTAACGCCGTTGGAACAAATCAAAAATGAATGGATTGAGGTGCTTAATTTTGGACCGTTGGGGTGGTTGAGTGCGGAGGAGAAGGATTTGTTGGAGTTGGTGCTAGTGCTACGCAAGAAGGCCCTTGCCTTTGGACCCAATGAGCCCAGATTGTTGAAGGGAAATATTTGCAACCCCTATGTGATTCCCACGGTTCCTCACAAGCCCTGGAAGATAAAGCCAACTCTGATACGTGGACTGTTTGGGAACCCTTTTTGGAATTGGGTTGCAAGTGCATGAGGAAGGGGTTTTATGAAAATTCTACATTGAGCTACTCTTGCCTGATCTTTGCAGTGGTCAAGCAGGATGAAGAATTGCTTAGGATTTTCCATGATCTGCAGGGGTTCAACTCCTTCACCATCTGGGATGCGGGATTTCCCCCACGTGTGGACAAGTTCCTGGAATTGATGGCAGGGTGCGCATGTTATGGATTGGTGAATGTGATGGGCGGGTAAAATCAGGGCAGGCTCCACCTCAACTTGTGGCTTCTCACTGCATTTGAGACAGGATTGGGAAGGATGAAGCTAATGTGGTTGCTTCAAGGCGCAACCAACTTGGTGGTGGTCTATCAGGCTCAGATGACTTGGATTCTGCGGGAAAACCTTACAGAAGGCATCTTGATTTTCATTGACAAAACAGGCATCAAGGGGCCAAGGATGGATTACGGAGGCGTGGTGTTGGAGGAGGCCCCATGAATCCATTGCTTCATCTGGGAGTACACGGACACACTGAAGCGGATCCTGTTCTTGATTGAGGAGGCAGGGCTTACAGTGTCAGGAAGTAAGCTGGTGGTCTGTGTTCCGGAACAGGAGGTACTAGAGCATGTGGTGGCCTTTGATGGTAGAAGGATTGCGGAAAAGAAGCCAAACAAGGTCCTCAAGTGGCCAACCCCACGGATGCCGTTTCACATCCTCCAGTTTCTGGGGCTACGCAGCTACTTTTGCATGTTCATCAAGTGGTTTGCGGAGGTTGCAATCCTGCTATGGGGGCTGAAACATAAGGGGTCAACGTGGGAATGGAAGGCCAGGTGTGACACCACGTTTGAAAAGCTCAAGGAGATTGTGGGACGCCACATTGTCCATGGGGACCTTGACTATGACACAGGGGGGATTTGTTTGGAAGTTTACTCAAGTGAGTTTGGTGCGGGAGGCGTTCTGATGCAGGAGGAGGATTTTAAGGATAGGCTGGTACTCTAAAAGTCCATCAACTTTACCGCAATGGAGAGTTGGTATTTGCAGCCAAAGTTGGAACTGTGCAGAGTCACCAAGATTTTCTGGAGACTCCAGCATCTGCTTTGGGGTGTGAATTTTGAGCTTTTGGTGGAGGCAGAGGCCTTGGCGCAGATGATCAACTTGCCAAAAATGCCAAACGCCACTATGACCAGGTGTGTGGATTTCCTTCAGCTCTTCTCTTTTAGTTTGGTGCATTTTCTGGGGAAGGTGTTCACAATGCCCAACTTGCTGTTGCAGTATCCATGGGAGGAACCCCTTGACATGGAATCTCCAGTCATCCAAGTAGGTGTGGCCAAAGCAGAGGTCAGTCGCCTGCTGCAGCAGTCCGGGTGTTACGCGTTCTTGTACTCCTTTTTGAAGGATCTCCAGTTCCCCAAAGGTACAACAGGAGTGGTTATTTTCTGGGAAAAGCGGCGGAGGAAAAACTTCTATTTATGGGAAGGGAAGTTGTGGAGCTGGAGTGCCCCGGTGCCTCTTGTGGTTGTGACATCAAGGATGGACCAGGAAGTGATCCTGAGTTGTCTCCACAAAATTCTTGGCACAGGGGTGAGATTGAAATGCAGAGGCGGGTGAAGGAAAGGTTTTGGTGGCCCGGTGTGGTGCAGGCAGTGCAAAAGTGGGTAAAGTTGTGTGAGACCTGTCAGAGGCGGAGTTCAAGGCTGCCCCAGGAGGTGGGTCACCCTACTGGAGAGGATGCCTTGTTTGGGCAGGTTTCCCTTGATGTAGTCCACATAAAGGCAGGGAAGTTTGCGTACCTGCTTGTTGCAAGGGACAATCTATTGTGTTGGGTTGAGGCATTTCCTCTGGTAAAGTTTTTGGCGGAGAAGGTTGCTCAGTCCTTGGAGGAAGGCTGGTTTTCACGGTAAGGTTTGGTTTGCCTGATTACTGTTGACGGGGGCACAGAGTTCTGGGGCTTCTTGATGCTGCTGCTTCAGAGTTGCGGAGAAAAGTTTGGATGGGTAACAGAGTACTATCCAGAGGGTGCTTGGATGATCAAACAAAGCCATTAGCCTATCAAGGACACTCTGGTGAAGATGTGCGGGAAGGAGGGCATAAAGTGGCAGAAGACCCTTTGGGTGGTTCTCTGTGCAGATAGGATTTCTGTTAAGAGGTTGAATGGCCATTTGCCTTACAAACCACTCTACAGGAAGCGCCCAGTGCTCCCGGTGAACATTGAGTTGGAGACTTCCTGGGTGTGGATTGGTGGAAGGTAAAGACCTCCGCGTAGCTTGTAGAAGTGTGTGCCAAACAACTTCTTAGGAAGGAAAAGATGCTGGCAAAGGCTGCAGAACGGTTGAGGAAGACTAGGATGGCGTTGGTCCTCTATTGGGACAAGCGCTGTTCCCACTGCCTCCAGGACCCGCTGCAGAAGGGGGATTGGGCTCTACTGTACAACCAGAGTCTGGAATCCCAGTGGGGGAAACTTTTTTCCAACCAATGGAATGGACCCTTTTGCATGGCCTCCAAGTTTTAAGGCAGGAGTTATCAGCTGGAAGAGTTGGATGGGGCTCCTCTCAAGTGGAAGGCCGTGGCCTCACATGTGAAGCACTTCTTTGCGCACGGATCCAACTTTTTTGAAAAGTTGGTGGGGTACAAGGATGTCTCCAATGGTGATGGTGTGGACTTGGAGGAGGAAGGTGGTAGTCCTGAAAACGTGGACGGAACGGGTCCTTTTCTTTTGGAGGTACCCCTCACGCGGTGTGCTGGTATGGCAGAGCATTTGGTTGCAACCAACTGGGGACAGCAGCCAAGCTGGGGGGGGGGGGCAATAGTGTTGGATGGTAAAACCTGATTTGGTAAGGTGTTCTAGCAAGTCCACAGCTGGGATAACCAGACACCCCAGAGTTTTTGTTTCCTTACTTCTTTGATTCAATTTTTTTCTCTGATTGGTACTGGCTCTGGTTATGATTGATTGCAGGGATGCAGGCGCCACAAAAGAAAGGTCCCTGAACTCAAGGACAAGCGCTGCAGATGGGGGATGCGGGAGAAGGAGTGTCATAGGACCATTGTTGGTTTTGGTAGGGGGAAATTAAAATAAAAAACACTCTGTTTCTCTGTTTCTTTCTTTCTTCCCCTCTTGAGCGCAGATTGGGAAGGTGAATGGGGGCATAATATTTATTTAGTAAGGGCATGCGCTAGCTGGTTCACAGCAGGAACAACTAGGCACCCCAGAATGCCTGTTCTCTGGTGTCTTTTCTCTCTCCTAAGTTTTGTGCATGCGCTGGTGTGTGGTTGTTGTGTTTTTTGAAGATTGGGTATGGGGAACTGTGTGGCAGTTAGTCTGGGGCAGTCCAGGTACCTTTCTGGGGAGTTTGAGAATATGGGATGCAGATTTTGGGGTTCCTTTCTCTCAGGCTTGCACCCAGATGCGGACTTTCTGGTTGCTTTACTCAGGATTGGGATTCCTTTCTCTCAGGATCCACGCGCAGATGCAGATCTAGTTTTTTCTCAATCTTACTCAGGCTCCAGGTTGCTTGCAGGGCTTATGCAAAGATGCGGGTTTCTGATTCTCTCATTCCCACTCTCACTCTCACTCAATGCCCAAGGCCACTCACTCAACAAAGGATAGCGCATTAAAAGTCTATTTCTTTGAAAGGTACAGAATCACACGGATAAAGAAAAGGAAGGAAAGATGGGAAAGGGGGAGGTGGAAATCTGCCTAAATCAAGTCCAGAAACTCCACCAATTCCAACTGGGCGGCATCCAGAAGTCCTTGGAAGGGGCCAATAGTTTGCACCAGTATTTGGTCCCATGAGTGCCCAGAGCTGAGAGGAACTGCTGGAGGAGGTCATCTGAATTGGCTGCAAATTCCTCAAAGCGTGCCTCCCTTAGCGCTAGTCCAGTGGGGATGTCCTGGATCTCTGGAGTGGTTGCATGGGGAGGAGGTGGAGCCGGAGGGAAATATTAAATTACTACCTGTTTTGGGGAGGCTGGAGTTGAGGCACTTCCCCCCAGCTCTGGTGAAAATTGCAGGGACAGGATGGGCTTTCAGAATGGTTTTTCCAAGCAAGAAACAAAAATGGCCAGCGCAGCAGGATGAGCCTGTGCAATGACCAGAGGGAAGGGTGCAGGTTAACCGGTGCTGGGAACAGAAGGTGCAGGGGGGAACCATGGCAAAGTTGGGTTGGAAGTGGGGGCGGGGTGGAACTTGGGTGAATAGGGAGGGTGGGTGATGAGAAACTTGGAGATGAGCCTGAGAATGGTTGAGGCGGCAATGGGAAGACTTCTGGGGACAGAACACAACTTGAGAGGGGATGTGGTATTGTATTTATAACCTTGGGTTGGGAACTGCGTTGCAGGCTGCATGCTCAGCAGTTGGGTAGGTCAAGCTCAGCATTTAGTGCGGGTGGGGCCCACTCCAAGCCGGGAGGGCTTGCAACCCTCTTGGAAAGAGCGGACCAAGTAATGGAGCCAACCCAACCAATTTTGAGGGCAGATAGTTTGGAAATCAGGAGCATGGAAATTGTGGGGTTATACGCACTGGGAAGGTCTTTGCAAGCATAGGTGCAGAAAAAATCCACAGATTACAGGATCTGCAGACGCGTGGGGATGGATAAACACAGGGGGATCCAAGTAGGACATGGCTGAGGGCTGCGCCATGAGAAGGAAAAACCGGACGTAGGTGAAGGAAGAAGGGTTTGGAGGGATTGGCTGTTACAGGTCAAGGTTGGGCTAGGTTTCTGGGTTCTAGGGGTTCTTTCTTAATTTTGTTGTTAGGCTTTCAGTTGCGCTTTTACTTAGGTTAGGGTTTAGAGGGAGGACTCAAAACGCCACTCTCAACTCTGGGTTTTAGGATTATTTTATCTCATCTCATCTCATTGGATCATCAAAGGATCAGGGAAGGATTGAAGGGCAGGAATATACAACATCATTTGATTTATTCATCAGTTTCTTATAAATATCTCTTTTCATAAAAAACCATCAGCACTCAACCTCCTTACAGACTCTTGGACCAATAACTTCCAAACTTGGGGAAAACTTAGGGGAGTATATTCCTCTTGTTTCCACAGCGCATGGCAGGATAGAGGACTAAAAATTGGTTATCCCAATTGCAATAAGGCAGGACATGGGTAGCATGCACAAGAAGGATAGGGGTGCAAGGGATTTGATGAACGCAAGCAAGAAAAAAAAAGATGCAGGACCAATAGACCAGACACCAATCTGAATTTGCAATTGACCAATTGACTTGAGTTAATGGGAAAATAAAGTTGAGGTTTCTGGGAGGTCAATGTGGTAGACCAAACCTGTACTATAGCCATAACACTCACTTTTATATTATAAAAACAACTCAAAATCTCACATTAACCTCAGAAATGGATTCTAAATCACAAATAACCTATTTTCACTCAGCCAAAGTACCCCCCTATCCCTCATGAATTAGAATAAAAATCCCAAGAAACCTTCAAATGTGGCAAACTCATAGAAAATCAGGTGACACAGCTCTGTGGAAGATGTAAAGACGTACCTTGGAAAACCTCAAGTAAATACCAGTAACAGCTTACCCCCAACACCAGGACCATACACCAACCCTGTCACCTCAGCCAGGATAAAGCATTTCAGATATAGGGGGCAGTGCAAATAGTTCAGTTCCTGTAACCTCACCCAGCATGCATTTAAATATTCATACAAGAGGCTGTGCAGAAGCATACAGGAACATTATAGGTAGGACAAAGTGGAACCAGTCTCAACCAGAACCAAACAAAAAAGCAAATATACATACAGAAGGCTGTGCAGGAGTATACAGGAACATTATAGGCAGGAGGGACTGAAAACAGTCTCAACCAGAAACAAAGAAACTACCAGAACCAACCCACCACAGAACCAAACAGCAATTTATGCAGCAAGTAGCAGGTGATACCAAAAAAACTACCAGTACCAAAAACCCTCAGCACCACAAATCTATTTATGTAGTCAGAAGCATGTGATGCCAAAAAAATAACAGTAAAAGTACCACAGGGCTACCCAGAAATATATGCAGGCAGCCAGAACCACGCAGTAACAAAAAACCCCAGCACCACACAGAAGTTTATGTAGTCAGAAGCATCTGATAACAAAAAAAACACCAGTGAAAGTGTCACAGGGCTACCCAGCAATATATTCAGGCAGTTAAGACCATGCATCACAAAAAGTACTGCACAGGAAAATTTTTTTTCTGCACTTCACAGCATTTTATGCAGGGCTGTGCATGCATGAAAACCCTGTAAAAGATTTTCCCAACCAGCAGAAATGCCTCATGTAACTGTAAAAGCTTTTCCCAACCAAAAGAAATTTCTCATGTAATTGTATCTCACTGTTCCTCATCAGAACAAGGAAAAACCTCAGGGGCAGCCTTGATCACCCCTGGGCGCAGGAATTTTCTATTGAAGGAGGGCCTCTCTGCCCTATCCAATTTTTATCATCATTCCATCTGGTCTATCATGCCCTCTGGCCACCCAATCACCCAACCCATCAGTAGTCATCTGTGGTACCTAACCTTATAAAAAAAAATATATTAAAATCTAAGTGAAAAATAAGGGAACTATTTTCCATAATTCCAACAACAAAAACGCGTGTACTCAGGAAACAACTCCAAAGGGTTGTTCCAAACACGCGCAACCCCCCGGGGGTTGTATACCCCCCGTAAACAGCATTTTTGAGTTGTGTACCCCCGTACACAACCATTTAGAAGCGTGTACAGGGGTATAGGACCCCCTGGGGGTTGCACCTGAATTTTTGGGACCCCCTGGACCTCATTTGGGCTCCATAAACCCAAATTTTGGATCAACAAATACTTTGTGGGACTATTGGACCACAACTAGCAATCATAAAGTGAAGATGAAAACAAAACAATTTCCTTTGGAAAACAAAATCTTTGAAATTTTCCCTGTCCACAAAGTAAAATCTCAAACCGCCTCTTGGAAAACAGAAGAGTAAATTCTTATTTCCCGTTGGTTAACTTTATCTTTCTCAACTCAAAATTGAGCAAAATTTGTAGTGGTTGAAATGAAATTTGGATTGAATACTAAATTAACATTGCATTTTTTTTGCATTATGGGAGCAGTGGCAAGCCCTCATGTTTATGAAATATCTGTGTGGAAGGACTAACTTGATAGTGCAATTAACAAAGCTGCGGAAAAAAAGGATTTGGGTAATGAAAAATTAGAAGCCCCAATTGCATTGTCATCTGAGGTTACCATTGAGGGAAAAAATGTTTCACAAATGGATTTGAGCTATGGAGGTGAGTAAAATTTAATGTTACTTGGGCCTTTTCCTGATTTGATTTGATGGAAACTGATTGGTGGCTGGTAATTATGTAACTATTTAACTATGATATAACCATTTAATTGGTTCCAGATCCACTTGAACCACCTCCTGTGAGAGCCTTTCCTACTAGGTAAGAGGCAAAAAAGTATTTTCAAACATGGGCAATTAAGCATGGATATTCTTTGACAGTTTTAAAATCAAAGCTTGATAAATATGTGGATTTAGCCTGTGATGGACATGGTTCCTACTCTTGGCCATTGATCACTAAATGGTCAAGGAAACCTCACACAAGTACTCACACAAGGAAGTTTTGGTGCAAGTTTTTTATCCATGCAACTCACACAAAGGCAGAAGCCTTGTGGCAAATCTCCAAAAGAAACGTTAAAAATAACCATCAACCATCTCAAAACCCCTCAGTGCATCCTAAACTCAGGAGAATCTCTGGTGTGGCCTTAGAGAATTTGATAGAAGGCATGAATGATGGGCTCAATACAATGAAAATCAAAAGAAAATTGAGCAAGATTGATGGTGGCAAGTTTGTTGATGACCAAAAAATCAATGAAACCAAGCAAAAGGTAGCGCTAGCCAAACTCAAGGGAAAAAGTGTTTTGGAGGTTGTCTATGAACAACTTGAAGATTCAGGTTGGGTTCATTGGTCAAAGTTAAGTGGAGAGGGAAACTTGGAGGCCCTATTCTTGGCGCACCCCAAGTCATTATAGCTTGGAAAAAAATTCAGTCATATTGCTATGTGGATTGTACTTATAAAAAAAATAATTACACAATACCCCTATTGCATGTTGTAGGAATGAAAGACAACCAAAAAACTTTGAATAAGGCTCTTTTTTTGATAACAAAAGATACGTTCAAATTCTTCAGTTGTTCTGTAAATGCTCTAAAGGAGCTGGATTATGATCCTGAGAGACTTCCCAAATTTTTTGTGAAGGACTGTGAAAAAGCTCTAATTTGTGCCATTGAATATATTTTACCTGAGTAAACAAGACAGTGTTGTCTGTGGCAGTTATCTGAAAACATACAAGCAAACTGTCAAGTTCTCTTTAATAATGATGTTGAAGGATGGAAAAAATTCATGTCTCTGTGGGAAAAGTATGGGGCTTCTAAAACCAAGGAGGATGCAGAGGTTAATGTTGTGGAACTCAGAGGAAGGACCAAATCACTGCTTCATCTGTTAATCTTTCTAGTTTTGGGTGCTTATTTTATGACTTGTATAAAGTGTTTCTTAAAAGACCATGAGAATGTGCTTGGTTATATGAAAATAACATCTTCTGTATGAAAGGGTGATTTGTAACAGCTTGAAATTGAAAAATCCTGAATTTGTAAATAAAAAAACGTCTTGGCTGGAAGGGGCCCATGCTACTCTCAAAAGATTCATTGCAAATTTGTCAGGAAACATGTTGGATGTTTGGAAAACCTAGAAGGAACAGTTTCAAATCAAATAAAATCCCTCCAGGTGTCCCTTTTCACCTCTTGAATAAAGATAAGAATAGTTCTTCCCACTGAACTGTCACCATTGGGATACAAGTTGTCTTTAGAGGCAATCAAAATTGTTGTGGAAAAATTTGAGAAATTAAAGCAGAACTATGATGGGAAAGTGTGCACCAAGTCATACTCCAACACTATGGGTTTGCACTTTTTGCACCAGATATGTGACCTACTAGCTTTCAGAGGATCTGTGGTGCCTGAGGATGTTCATCCTCAGCAGAGTTTGGATTATGAACCATGCAGTTATAGTTCTGTAATTTGGTTAAAGTTAGATTGTTGGATTGTTCAAATCACTTTGTGATTAATGGTTTTTGATTAATTCCTTTTGATTAATGCTTTTTGATGGATTATTTCTACTTTACTAATTTTTGATAATTTTGAATCTTGGAAGTTTGATGTTGATGAAATTCTCAGAAAATATCAGTCACATGAGAAGCTCAATGCAATTATCTTGTGATATCCAAAACAAGATCACAGTGAGCTGTTGAATTAACTGGTTCAGAAGACCAAAAATTATTGATCAAAGCCAAGACTTGAACCAAAAGTCTTGCAATCAAGTAGAGGTTGGCCAAAATTGACAGGTACCCAGAGAGATCCTTCTCTATTCAAACATGTTGAAAAAGAACTTAAGCAGAAAAAAGGAATTACACCGGTACCAAATAAGAAAAGACAAAAGATTTTAAGTCTATTCTTTTTTATAATGTTCATTTTTTTGGTTGAATTAACTGATGATGATATGATGATAATTTTTAGTCAAAGTCTGAAAGATCAGAATCTGAATTTCATAGCTCAGAGGAAGAGACTAAAATTGGATTAGCTTCAATTTATTTGGACTGAGAATCCTCTTCCAAGGAAGAAGCTGTGCAGGAAGGGTCAACCAGAAGCTCATGTTTGGTGAGTGTTGTTTCCTTTGATGAGATTGATTAGAATTTTGACTAAGTAATTTTTGATTTTGAAACCAAAAGTTACTCAATAAAATACCCAAGAACTTACATAAGTTCTTGCCTAAGGTTTGGGATACAATTAGTGATGGGAATTGTGGATTTATAGTCATTTCTAAATTGCTTGGGTATGATGAAGACGGTTGGTTTAAAGTGAGAAAGGAAATTATTGAAAGATTGAAGAGGCATAAAGAATGCTACATTAAGATGCTTGGTGGGGCAAAAGAGGTAGGAAAGATTGAACAAAAACTTGATGTTGAAGAAATCAATGAAAAGATTCCCTCTTAAAAATGGCTGGCTAAGTTAGATATGGGTCAAATAATAGCAAAACAATATCCCAGAACTATATGTTTGATTTAATTGGAGTCATGTTGTACTTATAATTCAATGAAAAATGGTGTTAAAGATTAATCAGAGCCTAATTATATTTCCTTTGTAAACAATAACCACTGGGTTCAATAGGTACTTGAGGGAGAAATGATTCCAATCCTGCCCATTGTAGCAAAACCCTCTTCTTTCATTTCAAACAAAGCTTGTGGTTGTGTTGATAATCTGAAACATCAACTGCACATGTATTCTTGATTATATAATTTGATTATAGAATTCATATTTCATAATTTGGGTTTGGGTTCTGATGCTGATCTTGTAATTCTATTAATATAAAATGTTATCACATCTTGAACATCATTATGGTGAGTGTTTTGAGTTGAAATCATCATTTTGAGTGTTTTGCATGAGATTTCATTGGTAAGTCAGTTCAGCTTGTGTTGGGCTGATGCCATCATAACAATTATTTTTACTTCTTTTTAAGGGATAAGTTTAACACAAGTCAAAATTGTTTTTTTGGTGTTTTTACTTTAGGGCTAGTCAAGTTGAACATGTATTTCTTGGAAGTAATACTTTAGGGCTGCTCCATAGACTATTTCATTGTTTATTGAATTTTTGGTGTTTTTAATTTAGGGCTAGTAAATTTGAACTTGTATTTTTTTGTATTTTTTTATTTTTTTTCAATTTTGATCAAGAAATGAAGTGGTTTTTGATATTTTGTTTTTCATCAGTTTTATCATTTATTTTCAATTATTGTTAATTATTGTTAATTATTTTTAATTATTTTTATTATTTTTAATTTTTTTTAATTTTTTTTAATTTTTTTTAATTTTTTTTTAATTTTTTTTAATTCGTTTTAATTCTTTTTAATTCTTTTTAATTCTTTATAATCCTTTATAATTCTTTATGATTCTTTTTAATTCTTTTTAATCATTTTAATTATTTTTGACTATTTTTAATTATTTTTAATTATTTTTAATTATTTTTAATTATTTTTAATTATTTTTAATTATTTTTAATTATTTTTAATTATTTTTAATTATTTTTTATTATTTTTCATTATTTTTCATTATTTTTCATTATTTTTCATTATTTTTCATTGTTTTAATAATTTTTAAGGGTAATGTTTGATTAAACGCTCCAGGCGTGTGGGAGCCGTGTACACGGCCCCACATGGCCTGTGGGAGTTGTTTAGGGCCCCTCAACGCGTGAGGGCCTGTACACTACTCCATATAATTTATTATTTATTATTTATTATTTATTATTTATTATTTATTATTTATTATTTATTATTTATTATTTATTATTTATTATTTATTATTTATTATTTATTATTTATTATTTATTATTTATTATTTATTATTTATTATTTATTATTTATTATTTATTATTTATTATTTATTATTTATTATTTATTATTTATTATTTATTATTTATTATTTATTATTTATTATTTATTATTTATTATTTATTATTTATTATTTATTATTTATTATTTATTATTTATTATTTATTATTTATTATTTATTATTTATTATTTATTATTTATTATTTATTATTTATTATTTATTATTTATTATTTATTATTTATTATTTATTATTTATTATTTATTATTTATTATTTATTATTTATTATTTATTATTTATTATTTATTATTTATTATTTATTATTTATTATTTATTATTTATTATTTATTATTTATTATTTATTATTTATTATTTATTATTTATTATTTATTATTTATTATTTATTATTTATTATTTATTATTTATTATTTATTATTTATTATTTATTATTTATTATTTATTATTTATTATTTATTATTTATTATTTATTATTTATTATTTATTATTTATTATTTATTATTTATTATTTATTATTTATTATTTATTATTTATTATTTATTATTTATTATTTATTATTTATTATTTATTATTTATTATTTATTATTTATTATTTATTATTTATTATTTATTATTTATTATTTATTATTTATTATTTATTATTTATTATTTATTATTTATTATTTATTATTTATTATTTATTATTTATTATTTATTATTTATTATTTATTATTTATTATTTATTATTTATTATTTATTATTTATTATTTATTATTTATTATTTATTATTTATTATTTATTATTTATTATTTATTATTTATTATTTATTATTTATTATTTATTATTTATTATTTATTATTTATTATTTATTATTTATTATTTATTATTTATTATTTATTATTTATTATTTATTATTTATTATTTATTATTTATTATTTATTATTTATTATTTATTATTTATTATTTATTATTTATTATTTATTATTTATTATTTATTATTTATTATTTATTATTTATTATTTATTATTTATTATTTATTATTTATTATTTATTATTTATTATTTATTATTTATTATTTATTATTTATTATTTATTATTTATTATTTATTATTTATTATTTATTATTTATTATTTATTATTTATTATTTATTATTTATTATTTATTATTTATTATTTATTATTTATTATTTATTATTTATTATTTATTATTTATTATTTATTATTTATTATTTATTATTTATTATTTATTATTTATTATTTATTATTTATTATTTATTATTTATTATTTATTATTTATTATTTATTATTTATTATTTATTATTTATTATTTATTATTTATTATTTATTATTTATTATTTATTATTTATTATTTATTATTTATTATTTATTATTTATTATTTATTATTTATTATTTATTATTTATTATTTATTATTTATTATTTATTATTTATTATTTATTATTTATTATTATTATTATTTATTATTTATTATTTATTATTTATTATTTATTATTTATTATTTATTATTTATTATTTATTATTTATTATTTATTATTTATTATTTATTATTTATTATTTATTATTTATTATTTATTATTTATTATTTATTATTTATTATTTATTATTTATTATTTATTATTTATTATTTATTATTTATTATTTATTATTTATTATTTATTATTTATTATTTATTATTTATTATTTATTATTTATTATTTATTATTTATTATTTATTATTTATTATTTATTATTTATTATTTATTATTTATTATTTATTATTTATTATTTATTATTTATTATTTATTATTTATTATTTATTATTTATTATTTATTATTTATTATTTATTATTTATTATTTATTATTTATTATTTATTATTTATTATTTATTATTTATTATTTATTATTTATTATTTATTATTTATTATTTATTATTTATTATTTATTATTTATTATTTATTATTTATTATTTATTATTTATTATTTATTATTTATTATTTATTATTTATTATTTATTATTTATTATTTATTATTTATTATTTATTATTTATTATTTATTATTTATTATTTATTATTTATTATTTATTATTTATTATTTACTATTTATTATTTACTATTTATTATTTACTATTTACTATTTATTATTTATTATTTATTATTTATTATTTATTATTTATTATTTATTATTTATTATTTATTATTTATTATTTATTATTTATTATTTATTATTTATTATTTATTATTATTATTTATTATTTATTATTTATTATTTATTATTTATTATTTATTATTTATTATTTATTATTTATTATTTATTATTTATTATCTATTATTTATTATTTATTATTTATTATTTATTATTTATTATTTATTATTTATTATTTATTATTTATTATTTATTATTTATTATTTATTATTTATTATTTATTATTTATTATTTATTATTTATTATTTATTATTTATTATTTATTATTTATTATTTATTATTTATTATTTATTATTTATTATTTATTATTTATTATTTATTATTTATTATTTATTATTTATTATTTATTATTTATCATTTATTATTTATTATTTATCATTTATTATTTATTATTTATTATTTATTATTTATTATTTATTACTTATTACTTATTATTTATCATTTATCATTTATTTTTGATTTTTTATTTTTGGTTGTTTGTTGTTGATTATTTATTATTTATTCTTTTTTATTTATTATATATAATTTATTATATATCATTTATAATTTATAATTTATAATTTATGATTTATGATCTATAATTTTTAATTTATAATTCATAATTTATAATTTATAATTTATAATTTATAATTTATAATTTATAATTTATAATTTATAATTTATAATTTATAATTTATAATTTATAATTTATAATTTATAATTTATAATTTATAATTTATAATTTATAATTTATAATTTATAATTTATAATTCATAATTTATAATTTATAATTTATAATTTATAATTCATAATTTATAATTTTTAATTTGTAATTTATAATTTATAATTTATAATTTATAATTTATAATTTATAACTTATAATTTATAATTTATAATTTATAATTTATAATTTATAATTTATAATTTATACTTTATAATTTATAATTTATAATTTATAATTTATAATTTATAATTTATAATTTATAATTTATAATTTATCATTTATAATTTATAATTTATAATTTATAATTTATCATTTATTATTCATTATTTCTGATATAGTGGAGGCTACACAACTTGATTTTTCCTTTTTAGCGTGCCATACAACTCAAATGGGATGTGTAGAATGCCCAACAGCCCATTTGAGCTGTGTAGCATGCCAAACGGCCCATTTGAGCCGTGTAGCAAGCCAAACGGCTCATATTGGTCGGGTAGGGTTCCACATGGCCCATTGAGCCGTGTACACAGCTCAAAGAGCCCTGTACAAGGTTCAAAGAGCCCTGTACAAGGCTCAAAGAGCCCTTTACAGAGACGTGAATTTAACATTACCCTTTTTTCAATTCTTTTTAATTCTTTTTAATTTTTTTTTAATTATTTTTTAATTTAATTTAATTTTTTTAATTTTTTTTAATTTTATTTTATTTATATATTTATTTTTTTTAACCAAGAAATCAACATTTTTGATTTTTTTGATTTTTTGGTTGATTTCTATTTTTTTTTATATATTTTTATTTAGTTTATTTTAGTTTTCTCTTTTTTTTGGACCACAATTCTTGCAGTTGTGTGGCATGGAACACGACTAAATTTGAGTTGTGTACAACACCACACGACTTGAATGTAGTTGTGCGTGGTGCCACACAAAAATGAACTGTTGTGTGGGGGCTACACGGCCACATTCAAGTTGTGTGGAGGCTAAACAACTCAATTAGAGTCCTTTAGCATGCCACATGGCCCATTTGAGTTGTGTCCACAACTTCAAGTTATCTTGAATTTAACATTACCATATTTTGAAATTTCACATCATCTCAATGGATTCTACAATTGAAATATGCAGGAAACCATACCCACAAGACCCAAATGTCACCAGACAAAGCCTTCCTACTTTGAGCATGCACACAATGGATAAGTGAAAAAATAAAGAAAGGCTGAAGGAATTTTTGAGCTGCTTCAAGGAACACGGAGGAAGTTGCAGAAAAATTTGAGGAATCCTCTGTTTTTCAGGCTGGGATTGGGCTCAATCAATCCAATGCACGAGTGAGATGGAGTGGGGAATTTTGAAAACCAATCAGATAAGGAATAATTTTGGAATCTCAGCATAAATGATAATTGATTTCTAAGGGAAAAAAATGTAAATAAAATCAGGCTTTTGAATATTGAAACCAGGAAAAGATCAAACAAACAGAGGTGCATACAAAGAGTGAATTTACAAGCAATGCAAATGATTGTGGAATATCCACTTCAAATATACATAGATATTCACTATCTAAATGTGGTTTGATAAGGAATTTATGTTTTACTATAACCAAAGGTAATGTCTATATTTCACAAGTTTAAGTAAAAAAATATCAAAGGGAACAGTGTACTAACTTTTTCACTATAATTTTTTTGAAATAAACTGTGATTTTCATAAGCTGGAATAAATGCTAGAGATTAGTAATGATTAGATTAAGAAATTCAAGGACATGCTGTGGTATACTTGTGCATAAACTTCCATAAAATTTTATTGAGGCAGAAGCAGAGAGTTGAGATGGGTGGAGGAAATAGTGAAGGTGGGTTGGGACTGGCAGCCAGAGTTATTTTCCATTGAGGAAAATAACAAGGAGTAGCAGAGAACTTTCAGGTGAAAAGAAAGACTTGTGATTTCAGCATGAATTTAGATCAATACATGGTTATTGGTTTCCTTAATGAGGAAAGTATCTTGAGTTCTAGGTGTTACTGGAAAAACCCACAAAAGTTTGGAAGCCTTACTTTAGCCCCCCAAGTCCTTGATAAATTTTTAAAGGCCTCAATAATCCCAGAACATCCTCAAAAGAAATTTTTTGGCACCCAAAGCCCCCCCTCCAATAGCCAAAGGCTTCTTTGCCCACCTCAAGAACCCTCTTGAACCTTAAAAATACCGCACACACCCTCAATAGGATTGATTTCCCACTCAAAGTACTTCTTTAAACCTTAAAATGGTATACCAAACCTTAAATTTCAATATTAATTCCTTTTTTTATATTGGAAAAAAATCTGAAGGTTAATAAGCCTCCCTGGAGTGGGAAAATATGCCACAAGGCAAGAATTTAGAAATTGTGTTGCTATATTCATGCCTTTTTTCAAAGAAGTTTTGACTTTAGCCAATAAAATGTTGGAATCATTCCTTTTTTTAAAATAAGGGTGTGCATTTAGTAAATTTTTATTCATGATTATATCCTGGGCCAATTTCAATGTTGTCAATTTGGAATTATTTATTGAATATTTGAAATTATTCAATTTTTTTGACCTTTGGTTTAATTTTTTTTTCTCCACAAAAATAAAATGAAAATATGTTGAAATAGCCAAGGATAAGTGTTTTTAATTTTCCATAAATTAGCCAAAAAAATTAACAGAACTTAAAATTCTATTTTTTCTTCTGAAAGTTATAAGGAAAAATATTGCACAATTCCTCAAGGGTAAATTATAATTTGATTCAATTCAAAAATGGTTTTGATAATTTTTGCTTCAGTATAATTTATAAATAATGAAGACCCTGAGACCCTATTTGGAATTCTCCTGTTGAATTTAGAAAACCAATTAAATCTCAATTAGAGAAAATTTGGAATTCCGTAGAGCCATGTGTGGATCTAAAAAAGAATATTCCATGCTCTCTGGATTTCAGTTCTTATTCAAATTTAAAATCAAATTCAAATTGAGATTCCCTGGAATAAAAATGTAATTCACCATTATTCCTACCACAACAGTCAATATCTTATTCCAAAGGGTTCAAAGAAAGGAAGTGGTGCTTTTGAGGTCAAAAATAACAGGATGATGAAACAAAATCATTCTACTGGGGAAAGTCCTAATAAATTTTACTCGGAATTGAAATTTTAGGTCATATCAGAGTTAAGAAAACCCACCTTTTTGTGATGGCAGTTTTCAACCCAAATCCACCATTAAAAATAAAAAAACCCACTTATTTCACATCTGATGTGTTGGAAATACCTGAAAATAAATGATTTTTTTCCAATAAAGTATTTGAAGGCTTTCACTGCCTCAACCACAAATCTCCATGTCATGACCCCTGGTTTTAACATACAACCTCATTGGAAAAATTCTACCTCCAACCTCACCCAAAAAATTCTACCTCCAACCTCATTGGAAAAATTTGATTCATTTCTCTCATCTCTTCCTATCCTCTGTTCTTCATCACTTCATCATTCTTATTGCTTGATTTCTCTCATTTCTTCATCACCCTCATCTATTTCTATCCTCTATGCTTCATCACTTTCATCCCCTCATTACTGCATCACTCTCACCAGTTTGACTCTCTCATTGCTTCATCACTCTTATCACTTTATTTCTTGCATCACATTGTAAATCTCATTGCTTCATAGCTTCATCCCTGCTTTAATCACATCCTAGCTCTCATTTCTTCATTAATTCATCCCTTCATCCCCACTTTCATCACATTGCTTCATCCCTTCATCCCTCTTAATCTTTTCAAATGGCCCCTCAGCAAAACTCCCCCTGCAATTCCACTCAATAATCCAATGGAACAAAGAAAAAATCCCCAAGGAACTCTACATCCAAAAATCACCCCCATCAGTTTTCAAAGGCTCAAGTCAGCACAAGAGAGCTTGTCACATCATCCTGGTAAACTCGCTCAAAATTCCCTCCAACTATGACACTTGCTTTGGTTCCCACAATGAAACAAAATTTTTCCAAACTCCATCCTCTAAGTTTGATTTTTATCTCCTGATGGCCAATGAACTAAACAATAAAAAAAAGGCAGGCTGGCTCTTTCATAGAAACAGATGAGGAAGCAATTCAAGAACTATCAAACAAAAAATTTCCCCTTTAGCCAATTCTGAAAAGCCCTATTCTTTCCCTGTCTCTGTTTGTTTCCCAAATCATATCCTCCCATACACATACTACAATTGAGGTGAGGATCAAGAAGGGATTAAATTAATTGTATGAAATTTCGATGCTTGAAAGCCCTATTTTTTGCACATCTCTGTCTTTTTGTCAAGAAATCTCCTAACATCTTGTTACCTCCCATGCAATAAATTTGCTTGGGGTGAGGACCAAGATGGGATTTAATTAGTTGAATAGCATTTTCAGGAAAATGACTGACTCAAAATCAAAAATTTTGCACACTATGGGATTCAAACCCATGACCTAAAAATTGATGAGTGATGCTTTAACCACTAAGATAAGTGTTCCATTGCCAGATGGGCCAATGTGCCTGTCCAAACACTCAGAATCATCATCTAATCACCCCTGGCTCATTATGATCATCCCAGATCACCATCTGCTCATCATGCACTTGAATCAATACCCCATGGAGATTGATTGCTGAATTGATTGTTAATAAATAAAGAAATAAATTGCTTGATCAATTTTCAATAAATTGAGCAATCTATTTGAAATTGATAGAGCAATTGATTTTCAATCAATTGAGAAATGTATTTGCAATTGATTGTGAGGGAGGGAGCGGAAGGGTGAGGAGGAGGAGGAGGGGGAGGAGGGGGAGGGTGAGGAGGAGGAGGAGGGTGAGGAGGAGGAAGAGGGTGAGGAGGAGGAGGAGGAGGAGGAGGAGGAGGAGGAGGAGGAGGAGGAGGAGGGGGGGAGTTTACCTGGTGGATTGAGAAAGGAGGTGAGGGAGGACCTAGAGGTTGAATGAAAAAATAATCAGCAACAAATGAGGGGCAGGAAGAGGAGGAGAATGAGGAGGAGGGGGGGGCTTACCAAGGGTGCTGACCAAAGGAGGAGGGGAGGTGGTGGGTGAGGTGGAGGTGATGGTGGCTCATGAGGTGGAGGTGGTGGTTGAGGATGTTTGGTGAGGAGGAGGAAGGAGTGGACCAGTGGTTAAAAGTTCACTCAGATTTTTTGAATTTTTGACTTGCTCCCAGGAAATTTGATCCAACATGTTGAGAAAGATGGTGATTTGATGTGGGGTGATGAGATGATTATGGGATTTGTGTGAAGCAATAGATATTTTAAGCAATGGAGATGAGATTTGTGTGATGCAATGGAGATGGGATTGGTATGGATTTTCTGAGGTGGAGGTGTGGATGGGTGTTTTGCATGGGATGGATGGTGGATGGATGATGTTGCATAAATGGCGGGTTTGATGTTAAAAACCAGAAATTTTCATGAAATTCACCATTTTGAAATACAACAGTAAGGGTTTATGTGTATATCAGAAAACCTCCATTAAAATTGTGGGTTTGTTAAAAAAATTGCAGGTTTATAATGGCAGGTTTGCTAACTCTGATATGCCCTGTTGTTAAAGGATCTTTTCAAATAAGCTAAAAATGTCTTTAGAATTCCATAAGAATTATTTATGGTATGAATTCCTTGGGGTCTATTAGTTTTGGTTTTCTGAACCGCATTTTAGTGTTTATCAGAGTTAGCAAACCCACCATTAATTTAATTGAATTTTTTAACCCAAATCTTCTGTTTCAAAGAAGCCCCCATTAAAACTTCAAAAGAACCAATTATTTTACAACATGGGTTTCAGATTTATCTTACATTAAGCGGGTTTTTTCAAGTAGAGGATATAAATTTACCTTGTTTTTTTCCTACCACAGATATCATTCACCCCCTTCCAACTCCAGATCTCACTACCACCATTATCATCATTTTTTATCCTCAAACATTCACACTTTTCACCATATCTTTTGTTTCAATCACTCATTATCTGCCATGCTTGCTTCCCATGTTTCAGCTTGCTACTTTTTACAGAGCAACCTGTAAAAGTAAAAATAATAATATAATAAGAAAAAAAAATTAAAAATAAAGATAATGAATTAAAAAATTGCCAAGAATTGGGGGAAAAAATTGAAAGGAATCATATGCAGCTGCAATGCTTTACTGCTGGAACTCTGCAACACAGAAGTAATTCTGGACTTACAATACTCCGCACTCCACCAGAATCCTGTGCGCTTCTGTGCTATACTGAATGAAAAACAGATCAGCCCTGCATTCCACAATTGATTCAATCCACTTGCATAAAACAGATCACTCTGCATTCATAAAGAGATCAATGTTGCATGCATGACAGATAATCCCCAAATGCAGCAGGACAAATCAACAAATACTGGATGCATTACAAGGAAAGGAACGCTCTACACATAAATACTACGTACTAGTAAGATCATCAATGAATAATTCTGAATTTAATAAATTCATGGTGGAAAATCCAAAACTAGTTGAAGTAAAATAATAGTTTGGAAAAACAACATGGAAATAATTTAAAAAAAATATGATATAATGAAATTTACCATGAAAATAACATATCCTGATCTGTGAGGACTGTAGAAACTATCAGGAGATCAACAAATAAAACAATTAAAGCTACTAAAAATGATCTGCAGAAGCTATAAAGTCATTTTGGCCTAATTTTAAATAATTGTTTACAAATTTAACTAGGAAAATAAAAAGTTGAAGGCAAAACTACTAGATACACAAATAAACAAAAATACCAATCCAGATCCAAAAAAATGCACTGATCATCAAGATCCCAGACCATCAGTGTTAAAGCACCTAAAGGATGTAATAAAACAGCCCTGATAGTCCTGATAGCCTCTTTAAATAGGCTTTTCACCCTCTCTGATACCTGTGGAAGCTCCTTTAACCCTAAAAAGGTATTTATTCAGCACCTTATTTGGCCTATTTTACAGCCAGAATTTGTCAGATATCAACCCATAAATCATGCAAATCATGATAAGGTCCCTATAAAGAGATAATTGACAGTTTAATGGTCTCAGTCTGAGGCCTATCAGTGACAATTGGTATCCATTATTGCTATTTGCATTGAAGATAAATCAACAAGCACCCTAACTTTGATTTGAAACACTTCAATTGTGAACTATTGCAGGTACCCAGTAAGAGAATGCTCAATGTAGTAAGTTATTTAATTACTTCTCTGGAATTTTTCCTACCATAGACTAAAAATAAAACCACCTTAGCAGGTATGCCCCCTCATTGTCAACTCATAAGGTCCCCATTGTTCCAGGGTACCACATTCAATGTTAATCTCCTGAAAAAGAGGTTTTAATGACCCCCAGTATGTTTAAACTTTGTCCCCTCTTTTTTTATTTATTATCTATATTGAAAACCATTGAACCAAACCATTTAAGCCTTGAACCCTTAACAATAATATTCATTCTTTTGGAGATTTGTCTTTGTTTATTTATAAGAATTTTTTTGTTCTTTACCTTCATCAATTTTTAGTAGCTAAAGCACTGCAAGGCTCCTGGTACCAAAACTATTACACATGTTTTCATTGATCCTGTTTTATCTAGGTAACATCACTTCACCACACACTCTGATAAAATTTGGTTGCAGTCCTAAATTTTTGAATTACTTAGCCTCAAGAAAAGAAATGAGATCATCACTCTTGAGTTCTGGGCTAGGTGAAATTTTTTGGCCAGTTTGATCAGTTTGGCACAAGGCAAGTCATAATATGAAAATTCTTGACCTTCCTAACTTTTTCATTTTAAAATTTCCTGAAATTAAACTGAAATTAATCTGAATTTTCATTGGAATTAAAGTCTTGAGTGGTTCAAGTGTTGATTAAATACTTTGTTTGATGAAGAGAACTTGTCTATAAAACTGAAATAATATTTGAGGAGGGAAAATAAAACCCACAATGAGATCAAGGCGAAAAAAATTCAAGATAAAGAGGATTTTCAGTGCGTTTCTTGAATACTTTCACAATCCTTGGTTGGAAAAATCAACCAAAATATACAAGCCGATCAACTGGGTTGAGAAAAACCAGACTGGTTTCCCTAATTCCTGCAAGGCCATGCAATCTTTTCTTCAAAGGGAATGAGGCAATGGTGCCCTCTGGGTCTATGGAGCATAAACAAACATTAATTCAAACATAAAACTGGGGGCAAATACTGAATCATTGGTACTTCAAAGTTCTCAGTTACAATGATTTTTTTGGGGTTGTAGGATCACTATTGCTTTCAAATTTGGAAACTCACATTGTTTAAAGGAGTCTTCACTGCAGCTGAAATCGCTGACTGGTAATTAGTCCAAAATGGATTATACTTTTAGTGCTGATCCTTTGTTTGCTTTGTCTACCTCCTCACTTCAACTTGCACCCATTTGCAAGATTCTTTAAAAAAAAAAAAATAAAATAAAATTTGGCACAAATTTCCCCTCTTCCAGAAAGAACTTGGAAATAAATCAAATTACTGCACATTATATGTCTCATTTGCTGCTTTGAATTAAAAAAGAAGTTTAAATGAGCTTCCAAGATTAATCAGGGATTTGGGTTACAGCTTAGATTCAGTGATCATTTTCTCTTGGCTTTGTTGCCACTGGTATACACCACATTCCCAGATCCAGGAAGAAGCAAAAGATCTGGTATGGGGCTAAGTTTTTCCTCAGTTTGTTGCTTCTATCCCTTGAGATACGTTCAAAAGTGTAAGTAAAGCTGAAACAAAAATTGAATCCTGTCAAACCGGAATTCAAATCATGAGTTAAGGCAAGAATAATTAAGCCTTTTGTAGCATTGAATGCAGGATCCTAAGAATGATGGAGGATCATTTCAACCTTACTCAAAATGACAAGAAGAATGGAAATTAGCCATCAAAGTGGGCACAGGAGAACTTGTACCAAAAGTAGAGATAAATCAGTGGAAGAAATTGAGTGAGATTTCTGTTGGAAGTAAAGAGACTCTGCTCAAGTTTGTCTTCTCTACCCTTCTTATTTTTCTTCCATTTCCTTAAGTGCTCATCAGTCTTTCTCTTTTTTTCCTTTTGTTTGATCTATGCTTTCATTCTATTTGTTTTATTCTCCTTGCTGTCTCCTCCTTTCATTTAATGTTGTTGTCTGGCCACACGGCTCCAACCATTATAAATGCGGACTTGCGCGCTCAAATCATCCGCTGCCAAGGCTCCAAATCCAAATATGCAAATAAAAAGCTTCAAATATGAAGTCCTTCCTGCAATCATTCTGGGATCTAGCTCTGATCCCGGTCACATTTCTCTCCAGGAGTCACTCATATTGACCCCTAACCATCAAGGAGTCAATCATCCTGCACCACTCACTATCCAGGAGTCAATCATCCTGCACCACTCACTATCTAGGAGTCAATAACCTCCACCACTCAAGCTACTTGTCCAATCAAGACCCCCCAAAATCAAGAAGTCAATCACCTCCACCTCTCAAGATTTTTGATCAATCAAGCTGCCCTTCATTGTTTCACTTCCTTAATTTTTTTCTTATTGTGTCTCATGCTATCTAGTCCTTTTTAGGTGTTTATTACTCCTTTTCCATGCTCTGTTTGTTTGATCTTCTTTTCTGTTTCATTTTTCTTAAATTCAGTCTCCTTTTTAGTCTGCAATTCTCTCATATTTACAGTCCCAGTTTCTCCCTGGACCATATAGGCTCAATGTCTGACTCGGAGGAACCCAGCTCATCAAAGCACAACATACCCCTGCTAACAAACTCAAACTTCCTGTCTTGGAGCCTCAGGATCAAGAGCTACCTCCACTGTGAAGGACTTCTGGAACTCACTGTAGAGCCTCCTCCTTCTCCATTGAAAATTCCTCTTATGAAAAAGGTCTTTCAAGCTGCGGATAGAATCATTCAACACCTTGGCAAATTGGCTTTTGAAGACATCATCCACCAAGACAACAATGGAGACCCATATGCCATCTGAAATGCCATTCTCAAAAGCTACATATTCCTCAAATAACCATGGACAAATCTGGTTGAATTTAATTCAGTACCTCTTCAAAGGCAATCTGACAACATACATTAGGGACTGCAGGAAGCTCATGAAGAAACTTTCTGTTTTGAAACTTCAAGTTCCCCATGAAATTCTGAGTTATACTATCCTTGGTAAACTTTCCAGCTGTTTCTATCACATTGTTGATATTCTAATCCTCAACAAAAACCTCCTCCAAAACCCTACTGGAATCTTGAACAAGCTCTGCAAATTCTTGCATCTGGAAACTTCTTGACTTCCAGACTCTGAGATACCCTCCAAGACTCCCTCCTCCATCTCAATCTACAAATACCCAGTCAAGAAAAAACCCAAGAACCCATGCTCCAAAGGACACCACAAAACTCTGGCCAAGCACCCTGAAAGCAAGTGTTGGTTTGTACATCCCCATCTCAGACCAAACTGGAACAAGAATCCATTGTTTAATCTCCACTCTGTTGACAAAAACTCAAGTTTAAACAACCAGAGTGACTCCAAGAATTCCAGACTCCACTTCAGCGCTCAAATCTACTTGTCCTCCGGCAAAGAAAGAGTGACTCCAAGAATGCCAAACTCCACTTCAGCGCTCAAATGTACTTGTCCTCCGGCAAAGAAAGTTCTCACCTCCCAGTGCTTGACTCCGGTGCCAGCCACCATATTGTAAATGACCCCAGATTCTTGTTTGAAACCACACCAATTCACCTTGAAGTTGGAACAGGATCACCAAACAATTCACTTGCTGCAACCCACTTGGGCTCAGCCAAGCTCATCAATCATTCTGGCTCAACAGTTGTTCTGCAAGATGTCCTTCTTATCCCAACCATCAACCGCTGTCTAATCTTGCTCACTTGACTGAACTCCTCCAAGGCCAACTTCTCTAAATTTGGCTACTTGGTGTTTGAATTCATGTTGGATAACTTCAACTTCATTGGAACTACCTGCAACAAGTTAACCAAAATCTGGGGCACAAAATTTGTGTCTTCTGACAACTCCACCCCTCTCCTCAAGGCTCCAGAAAATCTCTGGCACCTCCATCTGGGTCACACCAGCTCTCCAGCTCTTGAGGAATTGAACCTCCTATCTGAAAACTCTCCTTATCCTCACAATTTGGTGTTTCAGGTCTGCAAAAATTAAGCAAGTCTTGAACCCCTTCAATCACCATTTCAAAAAGGTCTCCAAACCCCTCAAAGCTCCCCACTTGGATCTTGTAGGGCCATTCTCAGTCCCCTCCAACTCTGGGTTCTTGTAATTTCTATTGCTAATGGAATCCTCAGGCTTCTGGTCAGTGGAACTCCTCAAGCAGAAGAGCAATGCCACTCTTGCAATCCAGGAATTTGTAGCTTGAGCTGAACATCAAACTGGTCTTTTGGTACAGCTTCTGATCTCCAACAATGGCGGTGAATTTGTCTCATACAAACTCCGCTACTACTGCCTTGAGAAGGGGATTAATCAGCACTCCTCACCTCCCCACACTACTCAAAAAAATGGTTTGGCCAAGAGATTGAACCATCTCATTATGGAGAAGGCTTGATGTCTGACGAATAAAAGCCATCTACCGCTGAAATTCTGGGAAAAAGCCATCAACACCACTGTCCATACGCTGAATGTACTTCCGTCAAGGTTGCATGGCAAATCTATTCTGTAAAAATTTTGGAACAAAAAAAAATTCAACTTTAACTGCTTACAACCTTTTTGGATGGTCTGCCTTCTCAGTCATTCCCAAAGCCAAACACACCTCCAAACTTGTTCCCACCACAAAAGAGCCATTCTGCATGGGTATGTCAATGACTTCTTGTCATTTATACTGCTTGATCTGGATTCACCCAAAAGTTTCATCTCTGCCAACGTCACTTTTGAAAAATATTCCTTTCCTTCTCTATCAGAGGCCTACCCCTCTTCTCACTCTCCAATCTTGATTGCTTTGGTGTTGTTATAGGAGTGAAAAGGGGCTTGTAACGTCAAGCGTAACGGACCTGAGATCAGGAGGAAAAGGACACTCTGGTTGATGTGTTGGCTGAACAGATGATTGAGTACAAAATGGATAAGGTAAAATTAGCATGAGCAGTTTAAGTGACATGGTAAGTGAAATGCTATGATTAGACAGTCTGAAAATCACAATACTACAACACAAGATCCTCTATTAAATAACAGATGTAATTTATCTTGGTTATAACACAGCCTAGTCATATTTTACCTTTTGTTTGAGTACTTTAAGATAACAATAATAAGATCACATCAATCCAATCAATTACACTCTAAACTCCAGTGAAAGTCAAATATATGAAAACTCAAATTCTAACAGTTGTTATATAGCCTTGGATTTGGAAACGCACTGCGGTTGGTGCGCTCAGGATTTGGTAGGTCAGGCTCAGCACTTGGATGCATGCAGTCTCAGCAGTGGTGCTGCGGGCTCACCAGCAACTGTAGCGGGCTCAGAAGTAGGTACCACAAGGCTTGGCATACCAGGCATGGGTCAGGCTTGATTGGATGTGGCAGGCCACAGCCTGCTTGGACATTACGGATCCAAGAATCAAGCTGGCCCAACTAGGTTTTCCAGAAGCTAGTTTGGGGAGGTAGGGTGGGGAAATCAGGGCTATAGGGGCGGCCAAACCCACACGGAAGGCAATCAAATGGTGTGGTGACCAAATCTGGACACCCTGGACCAGATGCGGAAAATTCAAATTTTTTTTTTACAATTCATTTATTTAGGCGTCATCTGAGAAAAAAAAAATCAGAATTTTTTTTGTTATCACTCCTCTAATTTCCTCATCCTTCCAAGCATTCCTCTGTCCTAGTGTTCTAGGGCAGGCCTCTCTTGGCCTCACCATCTAGGCATTGCGTTGGAACCCTTCTCTCTTTGTTCCCCCCTTCCTTTTTGCTAAACGCGCGGGCCAAGACCCGCTCGGCCCAAACATCCTAATCTCCATCCTCATCCTCATCCGATTAGAACCTCAACTCAACCTCCTCAACCTCACCCTCATCAACTGCCGCCATCCCACCAGCCAACCGTTTCACTATGCACTCCAGCCAGCTGATCTGGCCAGCTCCTAGGAACATCCACCTCTACCATTTCAAGCCCATCCTCAGCAGCAACCGCAGCAGCAGCAGCATTATCATCAACACCAACCGTCTGGCTCCTTCAAGTCATGTCCTCCCTACCAGCCCTTCTATTCACCATTCCATTCAAATCATATCAAACATCTGGCTGCCGACGGTAGTCATGTCGCCTCTGTCACAAGCCCTCATCACCAATACCAGTCATATCATCCCCATCATTGATTTCATTCAACATCTCCACCTTCTTCAACCCTGCCAAACCAAATTGATTGGCTTGTCAGGTTTACCTTCATCTACCCTTAACACCTTACCCTTGGAAATCAAATTGAAAAGAACAACTACTCATCGGTCATCCAACCAAGATCATATCACACTTTCCTGGGAACACACTTCAAATAAGATTCATACCACAAATCTTGTCATCCTTCAATTCATCCTTAAAGTTGTTCAAGTCTCTCCCGCCCTTGCCTTGCTACCCTTAATCTGCTTCCTAGCCATCACCCCCATCAAGGATGCCTACAAGGATGTCTGGAGGCATACCGCAGATTATAGGGCTGACCACCAATCCGTCAAAATCCTCTCGAGATAAATCTATACCAACCCAAACATCTCAAATCCTTACTCAACCAATCTTGATCCATCGCCCATCATCCTTCCTGGGACTCTCCCACCCCCTTCCATCTTTGGATGGGGGTGGAAAGCATTGTCCACCGCCCGTGGACATCCGCAGGCGGTCTGGTTCATTCTTTTCCCACCCCTCGCGCCATTGGGTGAGGGGTGGGTGATTCTGGTGTTGTCGCGCGCGCCCGTTGGTGGACGCACGCAAGAGAGGTGAGGGGATGAGAATAGATCACACCCCAGTCAGGGAGGCTGGATTTCCACCAGCACGGGTGATCCATCTTTTTTTCTGATCATCTGAAATCAAAAAAAAAAAAAAACGCTCTATTTGTAGAATCAGTTGTACATAGTATAACAGGGCCTCCTGCCCATATAAGGAGGGGCTCTCCCCTGCCTTTTGGGAGGGGAGGACATGGCATCCTACCAGAGAGTATCACCATCATCTTGAAATTAAATCATCCGTGGGGTCTCATTCCCCTTTATCTGAGATTAAATTCTGGGTATATCTATGATTGCCCCTTGATCCTTGAGCCTCCATACTCAAAACCCTGATCCTTGATCTTTATCACCAACTAATATCTTTGCTGGTTGAAGAAGAATTTGACTGATTGAATTCTTGAGTGTGTTACACCACTCCTGATCCCTTTATCCAACCATACTGGTCCTGATCATCCTTTGATTATCTTTCTGGAACCAGTCACGTTTGACTGAAGAGGTTTTATTAAGCTTAAAACATGGAGTGTTAAGCCTCCCCTCATTTCTTTTGAAGTTGAATTCCGCCATGCTACTCTTGAGTCCCTTGAGAAGTGTTGGGTTATCCTTGTTTAAATCAGTTATTGTTTTGCTTCTAGAGCTTCTTCAAACAATTAACTTTGTCTTGTGCAGCCACCCACAGTTATCTGGTACCCTTCAAGCCCTTGATTGCGGAGAGTTGGGCAGGTTCATTGAGAACCTGGAGGTTGTTTTGGGATTGAGTTGATCTTTCCTAAGCTTCTGCTGACTACCAGAGCTATTAGCTTGTGGGCGTTGTCACTTACAATTGCCTTGTCTTGTTGAACTCTGAACAATCCTTGACTTCTTCTATTCAAGTTTTCCCCGGCATCATCTTGCCTCAGATAGTGTTGTTTTCCCAGCTACTGACTACTATCATCTTTATCCTCTTACATTTGGACCCTTGTTCACCAGGTTCTGGACTTTGATCTTGGTTACATTTAAATATTTTTGTAACACTCAGGAGGTCAGCCTAAACAGCACCTTTCCCCTCCACACAACTGCCACGGCCTAGCACTGTTTGGAGTCTTACATTTGGTCCCCCGGGCCGGGATCAAACCAGAAACCTTGGGATTTACATTCCTACAATCATCAACTTCAAAATACAATGGCTTTTTTTTTCTGTCATCATCTAGATCCGTGGAGGCAACTTGTTCTAGAAGTAATTCCTCCAAACTGTGCACCATCTGGGCAAAATACTTGTTGTTTTTCAAGAAACCATACTCTTGCCACATTTGTGAGTCACTTTGGAAATCTGCTCCTTGGATCTTTTAGGAAACTTTGTCAAAATGGAATATACCAGCAACTCTTCTACTCATCCTAAGATGGTTAAGATCAAGCCCCAGAACAAGAACTTAGGATTCAATGGGACAAACGTGGAACACTTCTTGGACTTGTACAAGATGGCTGCTTTGGTGGATGGGGCTAGCAAATTCGATATGGCCTACCAGTTATTATTTTTCATCTCCTCTGATGAAGTTATTGAAATCATTGAGTTGTTTGAAGGCTTCAAACAGCATAACTGGGCCCTGCTGCGGGGAGCAATGTTGGCCTATTGGGGAAAGATAGATGTAGCACAATTTACTTTGCAGGATGTAGATAAACTTGTCTCCCAGTGAATCTCCAATGGTGGTGTGGCTTCAGCTTCCAATTATCAGTCCTTTAGGAAATCTTGGGATCCCATCCAATCCTACCTTGTCTGAAACAATCACATCAACACAGTGGACAAAATTTGAGTCCAATTTTTCCAATCTTTTTCTCTTGGAGTGCAGGCAAGGATCAAGGAAAAACTGGTTGAGTCTGGATCCATGATCACTACCAGGAATAATTGATTCAAGCTCCCTGGTTTCCTTATCCTTAGGGGAGTGGTGGATAAAGTCATGAAAGGTCAAATAGCCCTTGCTTTTGAAAAGTCTAAAACCACTGAACACGTCCATGCCCCCTCTTTCAAAGAGTAAAACAAGATTATGAATAAAATGGAATCTGATTGCAGGCCCAAGAACCCTCATCCTAACCAAGAAACCGCTACAATGGATGAGATCACTAAACTGCTCAAAGCCTTTGAGAACAAAATGGATCAAAAGATTTCCTCCCTTGTTTTTCCTAAACCTCCTAGTACTGTTCCTAAAAATCCTCTAGTCTGCTATTATTGCCACAGGGAAGGCCATAGAACCGGTCAATGTCTCAAACTCCAAAAGGACAAAGACAAGAAATTGGTAGAGCAAAAAGGGAATAACTTTTTTCTTCCCAATGGTGCCCTAATCCCCTTTGATTTGTCTTGCCCTATTTGTCATGTGGTGGCCTCTTACCAGCCACCCCCTTCTATGAAGGCATCCTTGGCTTCTGTGGACTTCCAATCTTCTTGTGGTACTCTTCAACCCTGGTATCCCCCAGCTATTTCCTCCTCCTCTCTGGTTGGTACTTACCAATCCAATCCAGCTAGGAAGCAACATGAGGAGCCCAAACCTCATAAAGCTCCTTCCTTGCCAACCTCAATCCTCCAAAAACTACCCAAACAATGATCTCACCTGAGCCCCCTTCTGATGTAGAGGAAATGGAAGTGGAAAAAGAACCACTCATGGAAAGGTCTCAAGATCACCCTGATCCTCATCCCTCAACTATTAAACCTCCTAAATACCCTGATCCTGTTCCTGCTTCACCCAATCTTCCTCCCTCCACCCAGCCCAAAGTACGGTTTGAGAGGGGAATTTACAAAGATCACCCCAATGCTGTGGAAGGGTTATTAAAGAAAATTTCTGATCTTAAAATTCCTGATCTATCTGTGGCTGAACTCATGTTGATCTCTCCATCTTTTGCTGAAGGAATGAAGAAATGGGTTTCTTGTTGATGTGTGAAAATTGGTCCTGAAGAACTCATGGTATCCTCTGGAACTTTGATGGAGGATTCTGGTGGAACAGATCCCTCTTCTGAGTCTAGTCTTTACTCTTGTCCTCTTTGTTTTCTTCCCTGCTATCTTGGTGAATCAGCAAAAACGGTCTCACTCCTTGTTGATACCGGCTCTCAGCTCAACTTGATCTCAGATGCTATGGCCTGCAAACTTAAACTCAGCCCTAGGGTCAGCTTCACCTCTTTGGTGTATGGAATAGGAAACCAGTCTTGCAAATTGGTTGGAATTGTTGAAGAAATTCCAGTCTGGATTGAACAAAACATTGTTGGAACTTCTCATTTCTGGATCACACGCTTGGATGGACCTATGATCTTGGGTTGACCTTTCTTAATAAATTTTGCAGCAACTCTTATGTTTTCCAATCAAGTTGGGGAGAGAATCCTTCTCCCTGATTCTGATTGCAGAAAGATTGAGGTTCCTCTTTGTTCTTTGGATTCTGGTTGCTGGGAAAGAGATTTCCCTGGTCATTTTCCTAAATCATCTCTAAGAGGAAAAAAGAAGGATAATTCCAGTTCCTTTCATTTTTTATGGGAGTAGTTGATCCTACTAATAGTTGCAGTTCTTTTCAGCCTCAAATTTCAACTCAAGGGTCACCTATCAACCCAGAGGCTTATTTCTCTTTCTTTTCAACGTTTTCTTCTGATCTTAAAAATATCAAAAATGAAAAACAAATCAAAATGGAAAAATCCAAAAATATTTCTTCTTCATCTGTTGTTTCTTCTTTCCCTTGTACTCTTATTCCTAATCAATCTTCTCTCAGTTCTGGTTCAAATCTCCACAATGAGTCTAAACTAGATCCCAATCTTGATCCTATTTTTGGTGGCTTTGGTATGGAAGAATATGGGCTTCAGTGGAGGCAAATTGGGGTATAAGTAAGTCCTCCCAATTGTGTACCGCTGGGGTATCCTACTACTATCATTTTCAAAACCCTACCTTGTGCCACACATGTGAGCAATTTATTATCTCCTGGGATTTATTTTATGGAAAAGGCATCTTTCAAAAACTTTGCGGAACATTGAACATGGTCTCAATCCTTGCAGTCAGATCTCTCTGGTCAACTTGTGGCAAAAACAAGAACCGCTCTCTTTTGCCTCCAAATATAAACCAGTTGCTAGGAAAATCCAACCAGTCAACCAACCAATGCCTCTCAATCTCAACCCTCCTCTTAGGCTTCCTCCTCTATCCTGCAATCCTTACTGTGGTTTACCTTGATATCTTGCTGGTCCATTCATCCCCTCTGGTTGTGTCACTGAAGAACATCTGGGAGTAGTCAACTTTGGACCAGATGGATGGCTTCTACCAGATGAGTTGTATTTGATCAAAAATGTCTTGGCTCTTAGGGAAAAAGCTATTGCCTTCTGTGAAGAAGAGAGAGGTCTCTTGAAAGAATCCTATGGTCTGCCTTATATCATCCCTGTAGTAGAACATGATCCCTGGAAAAAGAAAAAGATCCCAATCCCTGCTGCCAAAGTCAAGGAATTCATCAAGTTGGTCCAGGAACAAGTCCAAAGCAGTTTATACAAACATTCAACTTCTAGCTATTCCAGTCCTGTTTTCTGTGTCCTTAAAAGTAATGGTAAACTTAGAATAGTTCATGATCTCCAGCCTCTAAATAAGGTTACTATTAAAGACTCTGGTATTTCCCCTGCTACTGAAGAGTTTGTTGGATCCTTCTCTGGGAGAGCTTTCTATGGTCTAGGTGAAATTATGGGTGGCTATGACAAACGTTCCTTACATCCAATTTCTTGCCCTCTCACTACATTCAATACTCCCCTTGATTGTTTCCAACTTACTCAATTTCCTCAAGGCGCCACCAAATCAGTTGCAGTCTATCAGGCTCAGATGGTTTGGATCCTCCAGGATGAAATCCCTGATCATGCTGGTATCTTTATTGACAATGGATGAATTAAAGGACCAGTTTCTGATTATAACAATGAGCTCTTACCCTGGCATTCAGGAATCCATTGATTTATCTGGGAATATGCAACCACTTTGGAAAGGATCTTGTTCCAAATTGAAGAATCTGGGCTCACTGTCTCTGGATCCAAATTGGCTAACTGTGTCCCTGCTCTGGAAATTGTTGGTCATGTGGTCTGCAAGGAAGGAAGAAGGATGGCTCCATCCAAAGTCAACAAAATCCTCTCTTGGCCTACTCCCATCAATCCAACTGAAGTCAGGGGTTTTCTAGGTGTTTTCACTTATGTTCAAATATTTATCCCATCTCTATCCAAAATCTGTGCTCCCCTACGTCGCCTGACCAGAAAAGATGCTGAGTGGATCTGGACCCAAGATTGTGAACATTCTTTTCAGATGCTTAAAATGATGGTTGGCAAAGACATAGTCTTGAGAAAGATTGCTTATGGACCTGGAGCTGGCAAGATCAAATTGGATGTTGATTCCAGTTATCAATCTGTTGGGGCTGTACTCACTCAGGAAGATGAAAATGGTTGGGACTGTCCTGCTCTCTATGAATCCTTGTTATTTTCAGATGTAGAATCCAGGTACTCCCAACCAAAACTGGAACTCTTTGGCATGGCGCGAATGTTGAAGAAACTCCAAACTGTCCTCTGGGGTCAACACTTTGAGTTACAAGTCAATGCACAATCCATCATCAAAATGATCAATGCCCCCAGCCTCCCAAATGCTCCTATGACTCCTTGGGTGGCCTTTATCCAACTTTTCTCTTTTGATATTGTTCATAGGCCTGGAAAATCCTTCACCATGCCTGATTGTTTATCTCAACGCCCCCTTGGAGATGAAGAATTGGATTTTGGAGTGGACTTTGATGAGGAGGAGCCTAATATTCATCCAGTCTTTGCCTTTTACTCCCAAGATTTTTCTGGATTCCAACAAGGTTTCTGGCTAAAATTAGAGCAGTACCTTTCCACTCTCCAAAGGCCTCCTGATCTCTCTGTTTAAGATTTTTGATCACTCAAAAGGAAGTCCTCCAATTTGTTTGTCTAAGGTACTAGGCTTATGAAAAGAGGCAATCCTTGTGCTCTTATTGTCGTCACTATACCCTCTAAACAAGATTCAATCCTTGAAAGTCTCCATGAAGGCCTTGGGCATCATGGGGAAACCAAAACCTATCAACAAATATCCAAACAATTCTGGTGGCCATCTTTGAAGAAAGCAGTCTCTCAATGGTGCAAGAGTTGTGAAGTATGTCAGAAACGTGATCTTAGGAGCCCGGCTGAAATTTGTTATCCCACTGGAGAGTCCACTGTCTTTGGAAGGATTGCTATTGATGTGGTTCACATTAAGGCTGGTGGAGGTAAGTACCTCATTGTGGCCAGAGATGATTTTTCTGGATGGGTTGAAGCAAAATTTCTTAAGAACCTCAGCTCTGAATCAGTAGCAGCCTTCCTTTATGAGACTTGGACAATGTGTTATGGCTTGGCTCAATCTTATTCAACTGATGGTGGCTCTGAGTTTGGTGGCAAACTGGCCAAAATGATCCAATTGCTTCCTGGTCAACATAGGGTGACCACTCCTTATTATCCTGAAGGACAAGGCATGGGGGAAAGAGGCCATGCCCCTTTGAAGGGTGCTCTTGTTAAGTTGGCTGGTGAAAGTGGAAAGACTTGTTGCAAATTTCTTCCTCTGGTGCTCTTCTCTGATCAAATTTTAACTAATAAAACCACTGGCTACTCACCTTATGAAATTATCTTTTGACAGAGGGCTTTCCTGCCTCTTGATCTGGAAATGGAATCTTTCCTAGGTATTTCTTGGGAAAAGGTTTCCTCCACCGCTGATCTATTAGTTGCCAGATCCAAGCAAATGGAGCAAAGTGAAGATGTTTGTGACAAAGCTTATCATAAAATGATGGATTCAAGGGAAAAAGCAGTCCAGTATTGGGAGAATAAGCATTCCATTTGAGTCAGGGATCCCTTGAATCCTGGTGATCTAGTTTTAGCTTATAATTGATCCTTGGAAACTCAGTGGGGAAAGCTTTTTTCCAATCGCTGGAATGGTCCTTATTGAGTGGTCCATCAAGTCAGAGGTGGATCATATGTTTTGGAAGAACTGGATGGTACTCAGATGGCCAGAAGGTTCTCTGCTTATCAGGTCAAGAAATTTTATTGTTGTGGAGGCAACTTAGATCAGAAGTAAGTCCTCCCAATTGTGCACCACCAGGGTCATCTGCTGCTTTCTGTTGTGAAACTCTACTGTATGCCACATATGTGAGCACCTGGGACGCCCTCTTTATTTTATCACAGTCAACTCTAGGATTTTCTTTGGATGGATCAAGATATTCTTTTCAAATCACCCTAAAGATCAAATTGCCATTCCTTGTGTTCAATAATCTTTCATTTTGCTCAGATGCAGACTAGGGACAGTCTGTAAGCTGGGGAGAGATGTGGTGACCAAATCTGAACACCCTGTACCAGATGCAGAAAATTCAAAAATTCATTTTACAATTCTTTTATTTAGGTGTCATCTGAGAAAAAAAAAAAATTGGAATTTTTTTTGGTATCACTCCTCTAATTTCCTCATCCTTCCAAGCATTCCTCTGTCCTAGTGGTCTAGGGAAGGCCTCTATTGGCCTCACTATCTTGGCATTGCGTTCAATCCCTTCTCTCTTTGTTCCCCCCTTCCTTTTGGCCAAAAGTGCGGGCCTAGACCCACTGGGCCCAAACATCCTCATCTCCATCCTCATCCCCATCCAATTAGAACCTCAAATCAACCTCCTCAACCTCACCCTCATTGACTGCCGTCATCCTGCCGGCCAACGGTTTCACTATGCACTCCAACTAGCTGATCCGGCCAGCTCCTACCAACATCCACCTCTACCTTTTCAAGCCCATCCTCAGCAGAAACCGCAGCAGCAGCAGCATTATCATCAACACCAACCATCTGGCTCCTTCAAGTCATGTCATCCCTACCAGCCCTTCTATTCACCATTCCATTCAAATAATACCAAAAATCCAGCTGCCAACGGTAGTCATGTTGCCTCTGTCACAAGCCCTAATCACCAATCCCAGGCATATCATCCCCATCATTCACCGCATTTGACATCTCCACCTTCTTTGAACCTCCCAAACCAAATCAATTGGCTTGTCAGTTTTACGTTGATCTACCCTTACCACCTTACGCTTGGAAATCAAATCAAAAAGACCAACTACTCATTGGTCATCCAACCAAGATCATATCACACTTGCCTGGGAACACCCTTTGAATCAGATTCATACCGCAAATCTTCTCATCCTTCAATTCATCCTTAAATTTGTCCAAGTCTCTCCCGCCCTTTCCTTGCTAACCTTAATCTGCGTCCTAGCCATCACCCCCATCAAGGATGCCTACAACAACGTCTGGAGGCATACCTCAGATTATAGGACTAACCACCAAACCGTCAAAATCCTCTTGAGATCAATCTATACCAACCCAAACATCTTGAATCCTTACTCAACCAATCTTGATCCATCGCCCATCATCCTTTCTGGTACTCTCCCACCCCCTTCCATCTTTGGGTAAGGATGGAAAGCATTTTCCACCGCCCGCAGAAATCTCCTGGCGGCCTGGTTCATTCTTTTCCAACCCCTTCCGCCTTTGTATGAGGGGTGGGTGATTCCGGTGTTGTCGCGCACCCGTCCGCGGAAGGACGCAAGAGAGGTGAGGGGATGAGAATAGATCACACCCCAGGCAGGGAGGCCGGATTTCCACCAGCACGGGTGATCCATTTTTTTTCTGATCATCTGAAATCAAAAAAAAAAAAACGCTCTATTTGTAGAATCAGTTGTACATAGTCTAACAGGGCCTCCTGCCCATATAAGGAGGGGCTCTCCCCTGCCTTTTGGGAGGGGAGGACATGGCATCCTACCAGAGAGTATCACCATCATCTTGAAATTAAATCATCCGTGGGGTATCATTCCCCTTTATCTGAGATTAAATTCTGGGTATATCTATGATTGCCCCTTGATCCTTGAGCCTCCATACTCAAAACCCTGATCCTTGATCTTTATCACCAACCAATAGCTTTGCTGGTTGAAGAAGAATTTGACTGATTGAATTCTTGAGTGTTTTACACCACTCCTGATCCCTTTATCCAACCATACTGGTCCTGATCATCCTTTGATTATCTTCCTGGAACCAGTCATGTTTGACTGAAGAGGTTTTATTAAGCTTAAAACCTGGAGTGTTAAGCCTCCCCTCATTTCTTTTGCAGTTGAATTCCGCCACGCTACTCTTGAGTCCCTTGAGAAGTGTTGGGTTATCCTTGTTTGAATCAGTGATTGTTTTGCTTCTAGAGCTCCTTCAAACAATTAGATTTGTCTTGTGCAGCCACCCACAGTTATCTGATACCCTTCAAGCGCTTGATTGCAGAGAGTTGGGCAGGTTCATTGAGAACCTGCAGGTTGTTTTGGGATTGAGTTGATCTTTGCTAAGCTTCTGCTGATGACCAGAGCTATTAGGTTGTGGGCATTGTCACTTACAATTGCCTTGTCTTGTTGAACTGTGAACAATCCTTGACGTCTTCTATTCAAGTTTTCCCCAGCATCACCTTGCCTCAGATAGTGTTGTTTTCTCAGCTACCAACTACTATCATCTTTATCCACTTACATTTGGACCCTTGTTCACCAGGTTCAGGACTTTGATCTTGGTTACATTTAAATATTTTTGTAAAACTCAGGAGGGCAGCCTAAGCAGCACCTTTCCCCTCCACAGAACTGCCACGGCCTAGCACCGTTTGGAGTCTTACAATGGTGCGCTGGGAGAATACAGACAAGCAGGGGCTTTTAGTAGGGCTTGGCAGAGGGGGGCGTCATGAGAAAGAAAAACTGGTTGTAAGTAATTGTAAGAGGGCAGGGAACGGATTAGGGTTAGGCTAGGGTTCTGGGCCTAGGGTTTCTTTTAAATTTTTTTTGGGCTGTCATTGCGCTTGTACTCAGGTCAGGGTTGAGAGTTTGGGCATAAAATCCGTGCTCTCAACCCCAGTTCCTATCATCATCTTATCATTGGATCTTTGGCAAGGAAAGGAAAAGGAAGGGAATTAATTAATCACATTTTTTTACTCTCTCTTTCTCTCTCTTTATTGACAATAAAGGAGCATCCTTAACCTTACAGATGCTGAGACCATTGATTCAAAACTTAAGGACAACTAGGGGAGTAGTTCTCTCTTAATTTCCACATTACACGCTGAATCCATTCTGCTCCCTGCCACAGCCTGCTGACAACCTTCTGCATGTACCATCTGCTATCCTTACTTCTGCTTTCTTTGCTACCTCTACCCCTTCAACTACCGCTTGTCCTTTGATTTGGGCTGATTCTGTATCATCTTCTGCTGTCAATCTACCTAATTGGGCCCCTCCTCCATCACATGACCTTCTCACCCCGGACAACATAATTCATCACCCTTGATGACCCAACTCCAAGATTGGCCTTCCTGCTGTCTACCTCATCCTTGAAAACACCTACTTGGACCCTACCTCAGTTCAAGAGGCACTTAAGTCAAAATATTTCAAGGCATGGCTTGAGGCCATGAGGCACAAAGAACTCAACCTCATTGACTATCATGTATGGGAGGAATTTCCTCTTACCAATGGCAAGACGGGAATCAAGTGCATCTGGGTCTTGTGGACCAAACAAGATGATCAAAATTGAATTGTTGAATTCAAGGCCTGACTATGTGTTCAAGGCTTCAATCAGAAATATGGATTCCACTTCACTTCAACCTTCTTGCCCACCAGTGACAAAACTTCCCTTGATATGCTGATTGCCCTAGCTGCCCATCTCAAGCTAAAATTCCATCAAGTAGACATCAAAGCTGCCTTCATAAATGCTCCCCTGCGCAAAGAAGTGTATCTTTTCCCTCCTCCTAATGTCAACGTGGCTCCGGTAAATAATCTCAGGTTGAAGAAAGCCCTGTACAGCCTCAAGAAGGCTCCGGTTCCTTGTTGCAATACACTGAGCAGCTGGCTAATTGACTGCGGCTACAATAGGAGCAAGGCCAACAAGTGTGTGTTCTGTAAGCAAACCAACTACCTATGTGTGCATGTTGATGACATTGCTATCTTTAGGGATCAACCAGAAGTCTTCATCTCCCAGATCAGCTCCAAATTCAAGATAAAGGATCTTGGTCCCCCCTCTCTGCTCTGCGGGATGAACGTAAGCCACCTGCCCTCTGGATTCAAGCTGTCCCACAGCTCCTTCATAAAACAGGTCTGCAATAAATACTTGCTTCCCACTGAAAAATACTACTCCACTCCCTTCAAGGCCAACAGAACACTCTACCCACCAAGTGAGAAAGATCATGAAGAATTCTTTCAATCTGGGGACAATCATTGGAAGATTGTGAGGGAGCTCTTTCACATCAGGATATAAACCAGGCCCAACCTAACCTTTGCCGTCAACTATCTGGCACAGTTCCTGCTAAGACCCAATCTTCACCACTTTCAAGCTGCACTTCACATCCTGAAATATCTTCAGCACAGCTCCAAACATGGAATCATCTTTAACTCTGCTGGCGCTGCAACTGATCTGGAAGCCTATGTTGACGCCAATAGGGCAACATTTCCTACCACCAAGTGGTCTGTCTCTGGTATGGCTGTCCGCTGGTTAGGAAGTTTGATAACTTGGAAAAGCAGAAAACAACCCACACTATCTATTTCCACTACCAAAGCCAAATACAAGGCACTGGGAAATGCAATAAAAGAAATTTTTTGGATTAAATCCATCATGTGTGAGGTTCAACCACAGGAAGCAATCAAGCCAGCCACTGTTCACAAGAACAATGAGGGATCCATCAAGCTCACTCTCAACCAAGCAAAACATGCCTTGTTCCACACCAAGCACATGGATTTGCAATTCCACTATGTTTGCAGTGAAATCCTCAAAAACACACTTAAGCTTCAGAAGGTATCCTCCAAGAGCAATCTTGCAGATTTTCTTACCAAGCTGGTGGCCCAAATTGCTCTTCACAAAACTCTCAAAGACCTCAATATTTCCAAATAATATGAGCAAGGGAGGCTGTTGGAAGTCAAGAGACTCTTCTCCAATTATTCTTCTCTAATCTTCTTATTCTTCTACCATTTCCTTAAGGGTTCATTAATCTTTTTTTTTGTTTCTTTTTGTTTCATCTCTGATGTCATTATCTTTGGTTTATTCTACTTGCTGTCTCTTCCTTTCATCTAATGTTTTCATCTGGCTGCAAGGGTCCAACCATCATCAATGCATACTTGAGTGCTAAAAATCATCTGCTGCCAAGGCTCCAAATCCAAATACACAAATAAAAAGCTTCAAATCAAAATTCCTGCCTGCACTCCTTCCAGAATCTAACTCTGATCCTGGTCACATTTCTCTCCAGGAGTCACTAATCTCAACCACTAACCATCAAGGAGTAAATCATCTTGCACAGCTCACCATCAAGGACTCAATCACCTCCACTTCTCAAGATAATCAACCAATCAAGACTGCCCACCATCAAGGAGTCAATCACCCCCACTGCTCAAGCTGTTCCACCAATCAAGTTTCCCTTCATTGTTTCACTTCCTTTCTTTTTTTTCTTATTTTTTCTCATTCTAGCTGGTCCTTTTTAGGTGTTTATTAATCCTTGTTCATGCTCTGTTCCTTTAATCTTCTTTTTTGGTCGCATTTTGCTGAAATTCAATTTCCCTTTTAGTCTGGAATTCTCTCAAGTCCTCTGTGACATTTAAATCTCCTAGTTGGTGTAAAAAATTATTTGAAGAGTCAAAACAGTGGTCTTTGGTGTTCCATATAAGCAGAAGTTCTGATTACTTGGTTTTTCCTGAAAAAAAGGTGATTCATTAAATTGCAAGAAGGTCTATGGCTGATAGTCACTGTATGTACTTTTCAAAAAGGTGGAAAATTTGAAACTAGGGTTTTAAAAGCTGGTGGGCTTTGGGTGGACTCATTTAGGTCAGTGAATAATAGTTCTATATTTTTTGGAGGAGGATAGAAGGACTTTGATCTATGTTTAAAAGGGTGAAAAACAAGTGAAATAGAAAAATATCATTAGGGACCAAAAAAAAGACAGGAATTAAGAGGATCTTCTGGAAATTTTTGTCTAAATCTATACACATCATTTGATTGATTGGATAGTAAGAGTCAAATCCAAGCACTTGGTGGACTGAGAGCTGGGCTTTAGCACTTTTTCTGGAGCTAGGGAGCAATTCTTCAAACTAAATCACATGCTGGATGGTCATGTAAGCAAAAAAGGAGGAATTTGGGGATCTAACTTAGGTAGGATTGTAGGAATAATTTCTTTTGGGCTTCAGGTTTAGGTTGGTTGAAACCATTGGGAGTTTGGGTGAGTTTATGAGAAGAAGAGGTATCAATTGATTTAGGCTCATAAAGAAGCAGTAGGAGATCTAATCAGAAAAACAGGAGTAGAAGCCTTACACCCCAATAAAGAGCATTTGAAAGGATTATCTCACTTCAATCCAATCTTCCAAGATTTGAAAATCATTAGAGGTAATGAAAATTTTTGGATTCCCTTCTGAGGCCCCCCAAAGGTTTTGATTGAAAATCTCATTGTAATTCAGATTAAAGCTATGAAAAACCTTATTAAATGGTAATGGTTGTGGTAGTGGTTTCTGAGGATGAACATTGGAACCAAAGAATGGATTAGTTTAGAGGACTTTAAAGGGGGGAAAGGATGATTGCTGGTTTGGAAGGAGGATTATTATTTCTATTTGATTATGTGGAGGGGGTTTCTAGCATTTTTATTGATTATTTCAATAAAATGTGGGTTTGATGCTTGAAACAAGCCATTTCTATCAAACCTGCAATTTTGAAATAAAGCGTTTAAGGGGTATGTGTACTTCAGAAACCTGCATTTTTTATTGTGGATTTGGTAAAGAAATTGGGGATTTGAAAACTCTGATAAAACCTATTCAATTAATTGAAAATTATCTTTATTTTTGTGTCCTTGCATAACGGAATAGATTTAGACAATATCTATTCAAAAAGTTTGAAAATACAAAAAAGCTTAAACACAGTATAAAAGTTAAAAAACTGAAAATGATTTTTTTTTCAAAATACAGGTTACAATATCATCTTAAACATTTGAATTATCTCATTTAATGGAAAAAATTGGCAATTTTATAATATCCATTTGTCAAATTTGAACTAGAGAAATTGTGGTGAATATCCCATCTGCAAGACCCAGCTTTGCCTTCAAGTTTTCAATCAAAGATGTGGAGTTAATTACAATGATAAATAAGCTCCTGTTAAGTTTTATGCTAAATTCATCTCCTGACTTGTACTCTTTGCCGCGCTCAATGTCACTTCACGGGTGAAGACACTTCACTCCTAAGATTGAAGTGTGCCCGGTTTATTTCTTTACTTCTTTTCTAACCCTGTCATGTTGGGATGACCTCTTCATACTTGTCTGCTTGACATTCTCATTTGACTCAACCTCAACTCAACCTTCTCATTCAACTTAACATTTTCAATCAATTAGTTTCATTCTCTTTCTTATTTCTGTTCTTTCCTTGCTTGACTCAATCCTTCTCACAACTCAACCTGTCCGTGTGCCTGGTGAGATATTGTGTCCATCTATGGTTTCATAATTTTCATCTCATTGATCTGACTTTTTCCAATCCTGTCAATTTTCTTCATTTCTGTTTCTTCATTAGTCCTCTCAACCTCACTTGCCCGTCAATATCCCCAAACACTCAGCGCCTGTTCACTTCTATCAACCTCACCTTACTTGGCTGAATGTTTGTTACTCTCACTCTGCAATTTGTCTCACCAGATTTGATTTCTCATTGACTTGTCTTTGTTTTCTCGGTCTCCAGTTTTGTGTTCAATCCATTCTTCACTTTAACACGGTTAAAAGCCGAATGGTCTCGACTCAACCTCAAACTTCAAACCGCTACAACAAAACTGGAAGAAGTCAGCCATGTCAGAAGGTTTCAGGCAAGCTATGCTGAAGTCAGCTCTTGACACAATCCCCAGACTGAGCAATGACAACTATGGCGTTTGGAAGGACAAGATTGACGCCATCCTGGACGTTTGTGGATGCTCCAGATCTATTAATGACAATGTGTCAACGCTAGAAAACAACGTTGACGACGAAATCAAGCTCCTGATAATCTCCAGGCTTGAGGCTGCTACGCACAATAACATTGTCACACCTACTAATAAGAACTCTGCTAAACTACTCTGGAAGGCGATTATCAACAAATATACATTGTCCCAGGCTTCAAACAGGGCAAGGGTTTTCAACAATTTCCTGTATTTGCGATTTGTGCCGGACAAGATTGAGGAATTTATCACTAAGGCAAAAGTGGGCCTCAAGAAATTGTTGGAAGTTGGAATTATTCTTCCTAACAACATTCTGGCATATCACCTACTTTTTAAATTCCCCAAATCTATGAAGGACTTCAAACGCCAAATTATGCACACGGACAAGGAACTCATGGTGGAATATGTATTGAATCATCTTACCCAATTGAACAATGAATCTTGAGCGCAAACATCTCAAAAAGTTCAACATTCAAGGATTGAAGTGGCTCTTACCAATTTCAAAACCAGTGGACCAAACACAGGGCAAAAGAAAGAGATGTACTGAGGGTTACCACAATCCCAAGCAAGATAAGCATCATTTGGCCGACAGCTGCTGGCATCTTCATCCAGAGGTTGAGCCTGATTGGTGGAAAGAAGACCAAGCAAAGTGGAAATCTTGTAAAACCCAAACCAAAAATAATCTAGCTCACTACCTTGCTCTTCTGTCAATGTGGATCAACCACGGTAACTCCAACTCAAAATTTATCCTCAATAGCGGCGCGTCAATACATATGATTAACGACAGTAGATATTTCAAGGAACTATCACCCTGTGAAGACCAGACCATCAAAACTGGAAAGAGAGGCGCAGAACTTGAGATTAAAGGCAAAGGAACAGCAATACTTGTCTGGGCAAATTTCAAGCTCAAACTGTCCAATGTTTTCTATGTTCCAAACTTGACCATTAATCTGATTAGCGCCGGTGCTTTAAATCAAGCCGGATGCTTGCTGAAAGCTGGCAAGCATGGATTCAAGGTGTCCAAAGATGGTGTAAGAGTGTTCAACGGGACAATTGTAAACAATCTTTACTCCCTGGAAACCCCCAACTTTGATCAAAATCTGATTCAAACCCACTCTGCGAATCTGGCTATTACCCAGGAGGACAAGCTCATGGACATTCATCAAAACTATGGGCACGTGTCACTTTCAAGACTTGAACAATTCACAAAACACATTTTGTCTGAAGTCAAAATAAAGTTTGAATGCATCTTCTGTGTCAAGAGAAAAATAACCAAATCATCCTTCAAGGAAACATCCACCAAAGCAAAAAGAGTTTTTGAGCGGATTCACTTGGACCTTATGGGACCACTAAAGCCTCAGTTGAAGGGGAGGCATTGGTACTTTCTCACTCTTGTCAATAGCGCTACAGGATATATTGGGGCCTTTCCTCTAGGATCTAAGGAAGAAACCTCTGAAGTTATCATTGATCTAATCAAAAAGGAGAATAAAAAACGCGGGTATTATCCTTCCGAGGTATGTTTGGATGGTGGATCTGAATTTGTGAATCAAAAACTACAAAACCACTACAATGAAAATCACATTTGGCAAGTGGTATCCGAACTGTATCATCCCGAGCATAATGGGAAGGCAGAACAAGCGAATCGAACCATCTCAGAGTCGGCAAGAACCATACTAAAGGACAGTCAAATTTCAGGTAATCAGTGGCATGAGATTATCAAATTGAGTGCCTTCATGTTAAATCAAATTCCCAGAGAGACAAACTCCAAATCCCCCTGGTTCCAAGTACATGGGCATTCCTTGCCGGGTTTGTATCTGAAACCCATTGGATGTCCTTGTGTTTACCTTCTCACAAGGAGAGATAAAGGTTATAAGTTCAAGGAAAAGGGAGAGGAAGAAATCCTAGTAGGCTTCAATCCGCTCTTCCATTCTTATCAAATCCTAAACAAATCTAACTCTGCCATTTCTACAAAGCACGTCAAGTTTCTAAAGATGTCTAACCCTCAAAACTCAAATCTTTCAATTACATCAGATGACGCAGAGAGCGACCAGCGCATCAATGAACCAGAAAGACTGGGAGACCTGCAGTTGGAACGCACAAATAATCCTGCCTTCACAAAGTTTTGATTGGAACCAACTGAAGTCTCAGATTCAGCATCGGATTGCGATGAATCTCAGCAAGATCCAGAGTCGGAAGATTCAGCTAATTTTCAAGAGAACTCTGTCCCCAAGCCTGTCACAAGCAGGTCAACGTTGCAACAAAAGCGGTCTGACCCTGCACCTCCCACTCAACCACTTAGAAACCTTTGAGACCGATCCTTGATCAAACCGCCTCAGCGCTATGGTTTCTTTCACTACTACAAACCAAAAAGTTACAATGATGCTGTCACATGCAAAGAAAATCTGAAGTGGATCAACGCAATGGATACAGAGCTATCATCCATTGAGTCGTTTGGCGTCTGGGAGGAATACAACAGACCTGATCCGGCCAACCCGCTTCAAACTACCTGGATCTACCGGCTGAAAGAAAACTACCATGGTGACCCAGTAAAGTATAAGGCACGCCTCTGCGTGCAAGGATGTAGTCAAATCAAGGGATGAGATTATTTTGAGACTTTTGCGCCCACGGGAAAACCCTCAACTCTCCGACTTTTGCTTGTGTATGCCCTGAAATCCTCTCAGAAAGTCCGTCAATTCAACGTGAAAAGTGCGTTCTTTCATTCTCAAATAGACAAAGAAGTCTTCATTAGAACTCCAAAAGGCTCAAAGCGAAAGTCAAAATATCTCAAATTAAAAAAATCTCTCTATGGATTAAAGCAATCCCCCAAAAATTGGTACAAAACATCAAGGTCATGGTTTAAGGAAATTGGTTTTTACAAATCGGCCTGCGATCCCTGTCTGTATTTATTGAACAACGGAAAATCCAGGCTATTCTTCCATGTTGAAAATTTGATTCTGGTAGGTAACGGGGAGAACTTTGAAATTAAATTCTTGGAAAAATTCAAGGGATCCGCAAGTCAAGACCCAAACACTATACTTGGGATGAAGATTGAGGTCAAAACAGATCGGATCCTTCTCAGCCAACCAAATCACATTCAACATGGGCTTGAAGAATTGGAGCTGACAAGCTGTAAAGTCTCATCCACTCCTCTTACTTGAAACCTGAAACATACCCCGGCCTCAGATGAGGAACACAAACAATTCAAGGTTCTGAATATCAACTACAGATCCGTTATAGGGCTCCTCAACAATATAGCCTGTTTCACAAGAACAGAAGTCAGCTTTGCCGTCTTAAGTTTAGCTTGGTTCAACACCAAACCCAGTATCACACACTGGAACAAGTTGAAGAAAACATGTAAATATCTCAGATATACACATCACTATCAACTCCAGCTCAAGTATTGACCTCAATCAAATGCTCTGGAAGTATTCTCTGATGCTTCCTGGGCGGATGATCCCAACACTCAAAAGTCTCAAAGGGGATATCTCTGTGTGACCTTTGGTAGTCTTGTTTCTTGGAATAGTTGTAAGCAGAAGAATATAACGTGGTCTTCCACGGATGCAGAACTAAACGCGCTGGTTGACTCATATCACAAAGCGACATGGATCAAAGCCCTTATGGATGAAATATTCACAACATATCCAGAATCTATACCTCTTCACATCAATAACAGTGGCCTGGACGATAAAATTAGAAAGTTTGGCTCAAACTCGAAAACGCGAAATCTGGACTTAAAGACTAAGGGGATGAGAGATGAATTAGCAAACAAGAAAATCAAAATTAAGCTAGTGAGATCTACGGAAATGAAAGCCAAATCACTAACCAAGGCTTCTTCCATTCAAAGCATATTGCTGTTATTCCCTTTTCTTGACTCTTCTTGCATTCTTCCCAATATCTCATTGGGCATGGAGGGGTGTTAAGTTTTATGCTAACTTCATCTCCTGACTTGTACTCGTTGCCGCGCTCAATGTCACTTCATGGGTGAAGACACTTCACTCCTAAGATTGAAGTGTGCCCGGTTTATTTCTTTACTTCTTTTCTAACCCTGTCATGTTGGGATGACCTCTTCATACTTGTCTGCTTGACATTCTCATTTGACTCAACCTTGACTCAACCTTCTCATTCAACTTAACATTTTCACTTGATTAGTTTCATTCTATTTCTTATTTCTGTTCTTTCCTTTCTCGACTCAATCCTTCTCACAACTCAACCTGTCCGTGTGCCCGGTGAGATATTGTGTCCATCTACGGTTTCATAATTTTCATCTCATTGATCTGACTTTTTCCAATCCTGTCAATTTTCTTCATTTCTGTTTCTTCATTAGTCCTCTCAACCTCACTTGCCCGTCCATATCCCCAAACACTCAGCGCCTGTTCACTTCTATCAACCTCACCTTACTTGGCTGAATGTTTGTTACTCTCACTCTGCAATTTGTCTCACCAGATTTGATTTCTCATTGACTTGTCTTTGTTTTCTCAGTCTCCAGTTTTGTGTTCAATCCATTCTTCACTTTAACAGCTCCCACCAAAAAAATCAGATCCATTCCAACAGTCCTACTGTATAATCTGAAAATTGGTCTAGAGATTCTTTAAATTTATTTTTAAGAAATATTTCTGAAGGAAGAAATTCATGAAGAGATATTAATCCAAATAAATACAAAGAACAAAAGTCAGATAAAGAATAACCCTTCTTCTTGAGTTCAAGAACTTTATCTATGGATTGAAAAAACTCCCCTGAAACTGGTATCAAACTCAAAAGAAATGGAAGTAAGAGAGAGTTTTGAGCAATTTCTGACACTGATTCTTGTCTGTGAACCTAAAATTGAAAGGAATTTGCACATTTTTTTAATTTTCAAGATTCAATTTGCATAGGGAATTCATATTAGGCTTAGGCCCAATTTACAAATAACTTTCAAAATTCCTCCAGCCATCCTCCAAAAATTCTTCCTAGAATGAGACTAGAAAGAGACTAACTCAATAAAACTTTTTTTATAGACTTAAAATTGAGAAAGGGGTCAAAAAACGTGCCATGAGAGACTGCAGGCCCATATGTATATGTTTTGTAAGGAAAGGATTCAGAGTCTAGCTGAGGATATTTTTGACAAAAAAAATTGTGATGATTGTGGAGCAGATAAAATTAGGGTGCTAAAGGAGTAAGGTTATCTCATCAGCTTTGTTGTGGTTCTTTATAGACAAAAAAAAGAACTGGAAATATCCAAAAATGGCTTAGGGATAAGCCTATGGAACAAGAGGAAGAGAAACTAGGCCAACAATAATCAAGTGAAGGATAGGAAAAAGAGGAAAGCATTCTGTGAAAGCTCCAAAATTAAGAAAGATAATTGGTTGGGAAAAAATAGGTTTTTCAGATTACCAATTTGCAGCATGGAGGGAGGTTGTAAAAGGGATGCATGGAACAATTTGTGGATTAACAGATCAGGAAAACAATAAGAAAGTAGCTTTTTTCACAGGCAAGTAATCCATAAGAGCGGGAAAGGATTGGAAAATTAATTTTTTGGTTGATGGGTGCAATGAATTGAAGGGAAAAAAGGGAAAACAGGAAGCTTGAGGGGAAAATGTGGGAATTTGCCACAGAGAAATTGTCAAAAATTCTAGATATGGCAAAAAAGAATTCTTGATAGGGGTTCTACCGTGGTGTGGGAAAGTATTGGAAGGGGCTTTGAGTTGAAGAAAGGGGAGAAAATCATATCTCAAAAAGGATGCAGGAAGGGTGGAAAAGGTTCCCAGAAGAGCCATAATGTTTTGGAAAACCTCCAGAGAGCACTCCTGGGATTGAAATTTCAGAATGATTTCTTCCATTGTTGTATCTACTATATCAAGGGGGGTGTAGGAAGTTATCCATGGGGGATCATGATAACATCCAGAAAAAAAAAGGTTAGTATTAGTGAAATAATCATAGAAGTACAAGGGACCCACACTTTGCGGAGTATTATTTCAAACCAAAAACACCATCACAATCTTGAATGAATATTCACTCACCCCAAAGCTTATTTTCTTCCTCAAAAAATTACACTTTCAGCTAATTTATCAATCCAGAACTTTTGCTGATAGTGAGTTTCTTTGGGATAGATATTTTGATGGTTCAGAGGAACTCCTTCTCAAGTGAATTTGGTGCTCCATCCCTGAAAGATTAGGTACAGAAAATGGATTAGAAAACCTTCCAGAATGAGGCAAAGGTGTCAATTGGGGTCTCCTTTGAAATACCAAGATGAGATCCTCAAAATACAGCCACAGAAGAAAGGCTTGTTTGGAGGGATGAGCATAAAATAAGAATGAAGGAGAAGATTGAGGTGAAAATTCAAATAAGGGAAAACAAAACGGAAGTGAAAATAGGAACAAGGGTGGTTATATTCAGGAAGAAAGCAGGAAGGATTTCAAGGAGGCTTTGCATACCATACCTCATTAAGTCCTATGGTAAGAGAGTTAGCAGCAATATTAAATATCATTATCCAGAAGATTATTGAGGTTCTTTGCAAGTAAAAAGGATCTAAAGAAAAAAATAAAAATACAGCACAAACTACAGCAGAGGAAATGAATGTGGAAGCAGAGGAGGAAGTGAACCAATTTATGTGCCTGCTAGGGTACATTCAGCTGGAATTTTATAAATAAAATTTCTTGTTAATGGTAGATGGCATTTCATGGGAAAAAATAATTCCATAAAAATTTGAAAGGGATGTAGGCATGTTATGGCATAAGAGTGAAATTTGCACATGGACCCTTGAGTGATATCTGTGCAAAATGGAGGGGTTACTGGAGCAAGAACCCTCTGAAGTTGTCAAGGTGAATCAGCCTCTCTCTTTATTTGTTGATAAGGGAGGAGAAGTTATCCTTGAAAACCCCTTTCTTTTTTCCTTCCAAGGTTACCTTCAGCAAGCTTACCTTGATCCAAGTTTACATTAATTACAGAAAGGCTTCTGAAAATGATATGCTGATGGTTGTGGAAATAAATGGGAAATGGTTCAAGACCACAATTTTTCAAGCAGACCCCATAGATCAAGGGGATCTAGGGAGAAAGGAGGAGAAGTTTCTTTTATTTTTGGCCCTGTAAAGAATGCATATAAAGCTCTTTATCTGGGTGGGCTTTTATCTAGGGAGGAGAAGGAAGGGATTTTGGTGGGAAGCTATGGAATAAAATCATGGTGAATTTAACTGTTTTTTTATTGGGGATAATCAGAGAAGGATACTTCAAACATTTATTACTTCCACAAGTTAATCAGTGGGTAGGGAAAAAAATCTACACTTGTGCTACACTTGTGATCAACCAGGATTATTTCACAGGGAATTTCTTTCAGATAGAAGAGGAAAAGGTAATACAGTGCCTACAACAAGCAGAATTCTTCAGATCAAAATAATGCTGGTAGCAAAGATGGGTAGAAAACAGAGCACAAAAATTCTACAAGAGGTCAAAAAGCGTTTGAGGAAAATAAAATGGGCCAAGGATGCATAAAAAATACCCCTGACTCTACACCAAACATAATTCAAACCAACTGGGAGGATTAAGGTTTGTTGAAAATTTATAGAAAAAAACTAGGGAATGTGATTGGGCTGGGAATGGCAGAGGGGTAGAACTTCTGCCAAAAATGAACAAGTGTGTAAGGAAAAAATAGAAAAGTACATTGTTCAGGTTATCAAATGTGAAAATTTGATAGGCTTGAGAACAAAATAACACATGGACTATCAAAAACAGAGGCTGAGAAATTGGGAAAGGCCTTGGGGGAAAGTTAACCAAATGCAGAAAAAAATATTGCAGACCTAGTGGAGATGGAAAATTAAGTAGCAAGTGTGGGACAGGATCGGACAGAAAATTTCTGGGACAGTGGGAATGATGAATTCTAAGGAATGGAGGAACAGTGTGCAATGTTAGATGATTGCCTGAGAGGTTTCCACATAATGATTTTCAAGGAAGCTGGAGACAGAAGTCAGATAGAGGGTCTAGTTTGGTGTTTTAAAGTAGTTGTCACAACTGCCCCTGGCGTGCAAGGGGCTGAGGGCACAGGCACTAATGCTCACAGAACTCAGGATAGAGATAAGAGATTGATTGCAAATGAAGAGGGGATGTAGAGTAAGGACAATGATGAGGATATGAATCCAGGAGTAAGGCTCTGAAGGATTTGATGAGGGAATCCTGTAAGAGTAACACCAGAGGGATAGGTGAGGTGAGTAAGGTAGGCTGGTTGGCTTTCTTGTGCTGAGATGACACTTATTGGATGAGGGGCTAACCAATAAGAAGTAGTATACTAATTCCTTGGGGGAATTAGTCCAAGGGGAGAGGAGTGGCCAGTATATGTGAGAGCTGAGAGGAGGCTTTGAGGATTGGATGACTGGTGCTGGGTTGGGAGGTCCATGGCATTACATGTGGACCAATTGGGTTGAAGGTTGCAGATTGACAGGTTGAGTAATGAGCCTGTCCAGGAAGGTCATGTACTGAGCTGGAGTATGGGTTGTCCAGCCAGGAGTATGTAATATGGTTTTACTGTATGTACTTCTCATGCTAGATAGATTTTGAAGGAGAGATGAGGATGCACCAAGCCATAGAGAGGTAGAGGGTGTGCCTGGGAGATTACCTAAAGGCTGCAGGATATGCAGGGGGATACTTCAGGATGTTCAGTAGTGGAGTGTGATTGAGCTGGGCTGAGGTTGGCTGAGGGCTGAGTAAGCCTGAGGAGACTGAGTCAATTTGGTTATGACAGTAGTCAAGGAGGTATTCAAAGTTGAAAGCAAACGGGAAGGTTGACAGGGGCATGCTAAATACAGAGGGCAAGTGTTGGAGATTAGTTGGAAGTATGAATTTCACTGGCGTGGGATTAATATTTTTGTATTTAATATGAATGGGGAGTGTAGATGAAAGGGATAGTAATCATCAGATCATCATTAAATTGAAAAGAGGGTTAATAGAAAATAAAAAAGTTCTAAAACCAAAGATTTCAGAAGCTTTTTTAAGATTTTTGTGGAGCCTCTTTCCTTACATTTTACAACTGAACCTGGAAGAGCCTTTCAAAACTTCACTTAAAAGTTTTATCCCTCCAAAATATAGAGCTTTAGCAGATGCTGCAGATTAAGTATTACAGAATGGTTACTTAAACTTGGAGCATAACCTCTTCTATCCATAGCCAGGTTTTCTAAACCAAAATGGGAGGAAGAGTTGCCGAGATAAAATTTGAAAATGAAGGTTTTTTGTTGGAGGAAGAATTTTATTGGTTCAGAAGAGTGGTATTGCTTCAGAGGAAGGCTCTGAAGTTTGACCCAGAAGAGATTTGAATGCTTAAAAAAGCAATTGAAGACCCATAACAGATAGTCAGAGTGGACCATGTGTGAAAATCATGGCCATAAATTAGATTAGTGGCAGGAGGAGAAATGATTAAAGCAAAGGAAATGCTGGAAAACTTGTGTCTATAGAGGCTAATAGGCTCTCACAATAGGGAAACACGCAGGATAGTTAATTGTATGAATTAAAATGGATGAATGGAAAGGGAAGGGAGAAGAGCTCATTAAGGAAAAAAGATTGGCCTCTTGTGGGCCCATGATAAAACAGGTCAAAACACAAAATTTCCTCCCCAAAAGGGCATTAAAGGCTCTACAGGCCTGGTTAATTGGTTTGGACTGTATCAGCCCACATGGAAATGCATCCCAAACCCTTTGACCCGACTGCTCTTTTTGATTTTGATGTTTCCATCATTACAGGGTTGAAACAGCACTTTTCCGTTCAAACCCTTGGGCTGGTTGTCCTTACAACCAGCCCTGTTACCCCTATGACCTCACTTGAAAGGCTGGTTGCCTCATGCAACCAGCCCCTGGCGCCACAAATGGGCCAGGTGGGACCTTGGACACACCTGGGTCTGCTAACTCACACCATGGGGGGGGGGGGGTGTAACCGGCATACATGCCTCCCCCCCTCTTTCTTTCCAGGGGTAACCAGCAGGGCTGGTCAAATCTGCTGCTGGTTTCCTGGGAAGATTTTTGTCCCAGGCCAAATGAAAAATGAGGTGGGCTGGATCAGGCCCCCCAGCCTTTGGCACCTCCCCCTTGGTAAGGGGGGGGGGACAGGAGAGTGCCCCAGTCTGTTAACCTGGGAGGTGGTTTAATCCCCCCCAGGGTCATTGATCCTCCCACTTTTTAAAGGGGGGGAGATTGCCCCTCCTTTTATTGTTGATCTTGCCACCTTGCCTGGTGGGAGGGTGATGAAATCCTCTCCCACTGCCAGTCACCTTGCTGCAACCAACCTGGGCATTCCTGGTGGCTGGTGGTCTTCCACCAGCCATCCCCCTCCCTTGCAATTTCAAGTGAGGGGAGGGGAGGGATCCAGGTCCATTGTTCCCAGCTCCTTTTCCAGACCAAAACCAGGAAATGAAAACTTTTGCAGGCAAGCCTGGCAGGCAAAGTATGTCCAAAATGGACCTTTGCACCAATAATGCACATCCCAGACCATTTGGCTGGAGTGGCCCATCCATCCCAATGGGCCCATGATGGCATGTGTACCAAATGGCTTATTTAATTTGTTTTGAGGCCATTTTCCGCAAATCTGTGACATCCACACAAGCCTGTGTGGTCTGTGTAGTTGCCAAATGGTCCATAGAAGACCCTATGTGAATCCCATTTGTATTACACCTATACCAGGCACACATGTAAGTGCCTACATATTTTAACATCATGCACTGTGGAAAGTTAAAATTATCCTTATTCTGGTATCACTACACAATGCTTTCATGGAGCCCGTGCAAGAAAAATCAAATATGGGGCTGTAAAAGAAATTGTTCTCCAATTATTCCAGTCTCAATTTTGCAGTTGTGAAGCAGGACAGAACTAGCTTTTGGATTGCGCAGAGATTTTGATGGCTCCATTCTGTCAAAATCTGAGAGACAGAATTGACTTTGAATTTGAGGTGTTTTTTTGAGAGCATGATGTTGAGAAACTATGTTGGTTTTGCAGATGTGATTGGGGGATAAAACCAGAAGGAAATCCATCTGGATTCTTTCCCAATTACTTCCTTAAAAACCAGATTGGGGTGGCTTCAGTTAAGGCGGATTTTCAGGAAGAAACAAATTTGGAAGGATTGTATCATGCCCAAATGTTGTGGATTCTGCAGGAAAATATTCCGCAGAAAATAAAAATCTTTATTGAAAACACAACAATCAAGGGGCACACAGGTGATACACTGGGGATGTAACAGGGAAGCAATGAATATGGAAATTTTACTGGAGTATTCTCAATCATTTGATCCTGTGGTTGTTTTCATACAGGAGGCAGGTTTCACGTTTTCAGGAAAAAATCTTTTGGTTTGCATCCCCTCTGTCATCTTGCTAATAGGAAATAAAAGTAACAAACTATTATAATAGACAACAATGAGGAAAAAAACTAAGATTATTGTAAATATTGATTCCCACCTCAAATTTAAGGTAGGCTCACTCACTGAACGCACCTTGGTATTCTTACTCCTTAACACCTCCAAAATATATACTACAAATGGTTTAAAAATCAAACACAAGCATGTGTTTGTTAATAAGTCAAAAGTTTAATGTCTATTTTTAAACATAGGTTTTACAACTAAAATTCCATCATAATTGATGAATTGTTTTTATTTTAGGAGTTATTAGAATAAAGGATGTTTTTCAAAATTCCCGCATGAGACACCTGCATCCTCACACCTAGTCTTCAGGCTTCAGACAGCTCTGAATTCAACTCCTGAACCATTTTCCTGCACCCAGCTGATCAATCCCTGATTGAAGCAGATCCAAGATGCACATACAAAAACCCCAAACACTAATAAAATTCAACAGGTACCACTCATAAGAGCTACAAAATAGACAGATGCCTCCTGCATATGTAAAAATTTAACATATGCATAGAGAAGTTTCCAAAATGGTGATATTTCAAAGGGAAATGTTAAATTGGAAGCCCTATGGGACTTGTTCACAACCCAAATTTGGTTGTGTGGTGTGTTTTGCAACCAATTTGAGTTATGAACGGCGGCTCCCAACACATTTCAGTTGTGGAAGGCCACTCACAACCAATATCAGATGTGAACAGCTGCCCAAAACCCCAAGTTGGGTCCTGAGAAGCCATCAAGGAATCATTTGCGGTGAGAAAAAAAAAGGAAAAAAGGAAATAATAATAATAAACTAGAATGAAATAGATAAAAATAAATAAAAAATTGAACAAACAAAACAAAAACACCAAAGAAAGAAAAAAATTTAAAAAATTTAAAAAAAAGGATTTGAAGGAAATTCTAAAAATTTAACCACTCTGGGGCCATGAATGTGCAGCCCATATAAATGAAAAATAAAAAATTCTATGGACCAGGCCTAAATTAAAAACACCAAAAATTAAATAAACAATAGACAGTCTATGGACCAGCACTAAAGCAAAAATGCAAAAAATACATGTTCAACTCGTGTCAAGCTGGTCCAATGAGGTGGAATTGTATCAAGCCCAGCTCAATGGACTAGCCCTAAAGTAAAAACACCAAAAAAGCCTTCTATCAATTCCATCTTAATGGATATGCATTAAAGTAAAAACACTAAAAAAAATCAATTTCAACTTGTTTTAAGCTGATACCGTCACAAGAAGTAAAAATAATCCTTATGGTGGGATCAGCCCAACACAAGTTGATTGGAATTACCAATTAAATATAATTAAAAAGGCTCAACAAATGATTTTATCTCATAACACTGAACATAATGATGTTCAAAATTTGATAACCCTTTATATTGATAGAATCACAGGATCAGAATCAGAACTCAAACCCAAACAAAATTTGAAATGATGCTTATAACTTAGAATTCAAATTAAGTTGACCTTTAAGATGATCAAATCAACCCAAAGTTTTTTAAAAGTCAAAGGAGCAGGTGAGGAAAAAATGGGTGTAATTGTAATCATTTCTCCCTCAAGTACAAGATGAACCCAGTGATTATTATTGAAAAAGGAAACAAAGATAGCATCTGATTATTCTTTTAGACCCATTTTCATAGGAGTATAAGTACAAAATTAATCCAATTAAGTTAAACATATTATTCTTCCATAAGTATAATCTATTAATTGGCCCATGTCTAGCTTTACAAGCTGTTTTGAAGAGGGAATATTTTCATTGATGTCATCAACATCAAGTGTTTGATCTATGTTTTCAACATCTTTACTGCCACCAAGGATCTGAGAAGAGCATTTCTTATTTTTCCCCAATGTTTCAATTGTTTAATTTTGTACTTTAAACCATCCATGGTCATTATACCCAAGTGATTTTGCAATGCCTTTAAATCCACAATTCCCATCTCCAACCCAATCTTAAACCTCCCTCAAAAACCAATTTCAGCTATCAGGTATTCAATTGAGGTATTCCACTTTTTTTTCCTAATATCAAAACCAACTTAGTATTCATTTTTGTTTTTGACCACATGAATGAAATGAATACTCACCAAAGATGGGCTTCTGTTTGAATTCTCCCCTTCTTCTTCTTCACCAGAAGAGGAAGATGATTCCAAATGAAGGGAGCCTAATTCAATCTCAGACCCTTCATCTGAACTATGAAATTCAGATGGAGAGCCTTCCTTGAAATACAGAAAGAATATTCTCCTCAGTTCATTAAAACTTCAAAATGAACCCTTCAAAATAAAATACTTACTATATTTGGTATTTTTGGTTCTCTTCAAATTTTTTTTAACTTGTAACTTCCCCTTCAACATGTTCAAGTTTTTAAATTTAAAAATGAGTGGCTTTGAATTATAGTCAACTGCGGCTGGGCCATAAGACCTTTTGCTCAAACCTTGGATTGGCAATCAAAGTAGCTGTATGATTGACCACAGACTTTAAAATATCCAATCTAACTTTTTGAGGTTGGCCCATGAGGATGGAATTTAACTTGTCAAACAATTGGGATTTTTCAAGCACTGGATCTCTATCAATATTTTGAAAAGAAAAAAAATAATTAATCTGTCAATCCTATAATTGCTGTAAATCCTATAATTGGTACCCTTAAGAAAACCCAAAACCCCTACTGACTTCACTGGAAGGATCATAGTCTAACCTCCACTGAGCATGAACATCCTCAGGCACAATGTAACCTCTTGATGCAAGTATTCCTGCTAAGATGTGGGAACACAAAAAGCCCATTCTTTTTTAATATCAATTTGAGCCCAGCTTGGAATCATGGTTGTGCTTTAATTTCTGAAATTGTTCCCCAATGAGTTTAATTGCCTCAATTGACAATTTGTAACCCACAGGTGAAGGTTCTTTTGGAAGAATGGTTCCTAAATTTATTCAAGAGTTGTTAAGTGACGCATGCACTGGTTTTTTTTGGATTTCAATCTTTCCTTTCAGGTGTTTCCACATCCAGAATCTTCCGCAAGCTCCCCCAAATATTTGTTTGAAAGTAACATTGGCCCCTTCTACCCATGATTTTTTCTTATTTCCAAAGTCTTTGTTGACACAAGTTCACACCATTACAAACGTCTCTTTGATATGGAAAATTTTCTTTTCCATGTAATTGAGCACATCCTCATGGTCTTTCAAGAAACACTGTATACAATTTTAAACATAAGAATTCCCAGCAGAGATGAAAAGAAGAAGAAATAAATTGGCCTAATCTGAGTTTGGCATTGTTGACTTCTACCTCTCCCTTGGTTTTAGAGGCCCCATATGTTTCCCACAGAGTTGTTAAACTTTTCCATCCTTCAAAATCATTAGTGAAGCAAACTTTAGAATTTTCTTTAATATTTTTAGAAAATTTCCAGGATCACAACTGTCTGTATGACTCAGGGAAACTATGTTCAATAGCACAAATCAGAGATTTTTCATGGCCTGTCAGAAAGACTTTGCAAAGCCTCTTTGGATCATAAACCAACCTATTTAATGCATTCAAATCCCAAGTGTAGAAATCATAAATTTACTTTTTTATAAAAACAAAAGCCTTTCTCAATGCTTCCCTGTTGGCCATCATTCCTAAAAAATGCCAAAGAGGGATTTTGGAACTATTTTTTTAATATGTAAAAAACAGAAAAAATATGATGGTATTTTTTACAAAGTTTTATATATTCAGCATAAGCCAAAAACAGGGCCTTTAAGTGACCCTCTCCACCAAATTATGACTTGGAAACCCACTGGGATTCCAGGAGCATTTCAAATAGAAATTCCATCAAATTTTTACAATGAGTTCTGCTTGGTTTACCTTTCACTTAGTGTTATAGATTGTTCTATTTTCAATTTATTCTCCACCACCAATCTTGCTCCATTTATTTTTTAGTTGAATTTTATCAAGCCCATCTTGAATTCCTTCTTTAATTTGATTCAAGGCTAAACCAGAGATTCTCCTCAGTTGAGGATGCACTGAGCCATTTTTAGATGGTTGATGATTGTGTTGTCCATTTCTAATGGAGAGATGCCTTATTGGATCTGCTACTTTAAGACTTGCATAAATCATGAATTAACACCCAAACTTCCTTGTGTGAGTTGGCCTTTGCCTTTTGGTGAGGTAAGGCACCTCATATACTCCAAATCTGTTGCATGCTAGATCAAAATATTTATCCTTTTTCAACTTGAATTTTCCCAATGAGTAGCCATGCATGGCCAAACTTTTTTTACAATAAATCTCAGCATCTCTCCTATTTATAAAGGCTCTCACAGGAGGAGGCTCAAAGGTTTATTGCACCTCTTAGTGACATAGTGACATAGTTGCATAGTTACACCCACATGGTTACATTAGTATTGATAAAGCCAAATCCTTCCCAGTAAAATTGAACATCAAATGTGAACCACCACCTTGAGTCAATTCCAGTTGTGAAGAAACATCTTGTTCCAGTTTTGAAGAAAACTCTTTTCCCTCAATTATTACCATAGATGAGGATGCAATGGAAGCTTCCAGTTTTTTCTTTTCCAACTAGCAAATCAAATCCCTAGAATCCAAAGTTTCTGTTAAATACACTTTCAATTAAGTCCTTTAACACAGAAATTTTTAAACCAAGAGGGATTGGGCTTGCCACTGTTCCAATAATCCAAAAAATCCCAAGTAAATATTGCATTTAATCAAACTATTTTTAAAAACTCAAAAGTTTCCTCACTTTTGGGTTGAGAAAACTAAAATTATCCAACAATCAACTGGTGTTTACAGTTTGTGTATCTGATAAGAAGGTTTTGTGTACAGTTTGTGACAAGTGTTTGTGTTCCGAAATTCTTTTTGTGGTCCCATAATAGTCCCATTTAGTATGCAACATCCACAAATTTGAGTTGAGGGCACTAAAATCTGGTTTGGGGTGCATAGTTATCCCAATTCCCCACTTAAATAGCCCATTTGGGGCTTTTTGCAACAAATGGGCCAGGAAAACAGGTGTGAGCCCTGCTCAAAACTTGTACATTCCCTGGGGGTTTGTGAACCACCAATCCCAACCCTTTTTGATTTGTGATTGGGTATTTGCAACCCACTGGGCGATTTCCAAGTTGTGAGAAACTTTGTTTGCTGCTTGTTGAGTCATGATTTGCCATTCACAAGGCATATGGGTTGTGAATGGCATTTCAAGCTTGCTTGCCAGGAAGGTTTTGTGAATTGAAAATCTCCCTATTTAAAATAAAAAGGTAGAAAATCAAACTAAAAATTTTTCAAAATTGAAAATAAAATAAAAATTACTGCCACAAAATTAACATATCCAAAACGTTTGAGGACAAAAAAATTTCAAAGGATCTTCCAATAAAATAAAATAAAATACCAAAATGAATCAGAAGATTATTTAAAATAATTAAAAACCATCTAAAAATCCTTATAGTCAACCAAAACCAGTAAAATAGAAGATAATTTTCAGGATAAGAGAAATTAAAAATAAACGTAATGACTGATCCTAATCAAAAGCACACAATCATTGTACAGATCCAGGATCAGCTGAGCTAAAGCACCAATAGGAATTTTCAATAATTATCTGGTTAGCTTGATAGCTTCAGAACATTAGCCCTACCCTCTCTATGTTCCCTGAGGATAATCCCATTAACCCCACAATTGTATTCATAAAGAAACTTATTTAGCTTATTTCCACCAAGGATTCATCAGATATCATCCCAGACACCATGGAATCTGTGATAAAGTGTTTATCAATAAATAATAAAGTGATATATAGCCTCATTCTGAAGCATACTAGAATTAATTCATAGCTGTTATTTCTGTTTTCATTGAAGATAAATGAACAAGTACCAAATATTTGATTTGAAGCCCTTCAAGTGTGAACCATTACAGGTAATAATCAATTGACTTCTCAAATTAGTAGGGCTGCTACAATAGCCTGGCCATACCACCATTTTAGTTGTTAATAATTTCTTATTTTTAATTCATAAGGTTCCCATTGTTCCAGGGTAAAAGATTCAAATTCAATCTCCTAAAGAAAAAGTGTTAAGGAAACTCAGACTTTTTAAACTGCAGCCCCCCTTTATTATCATTTATCCATGATATCAAAAGTCCTGAAACAAACCATTTAACCTATGAACCTTCAAAAATCATATTTTTCAATTTGGAGATTTGTCTTTTTTATTTTTAAGAAAACTTTTATTCTTCACCTTTATACATTCTATTAGCTAAAGGAACACATGTTTCCTGGTATCTAGGAGCTGAAACCTGCAATAGAGATACTCAGAAACAAGATCTGGCTACAGTTGCAAAAGATTAGAACGCAATATTAAACAAGGTCCTCAATTGGCCCTTCTTGTGTAACACATGCCATGTCTCTCAGTTTCTAGGTCTATGGTGGTTTGTGAAGATTTTCATCAAAAGGTTTCTCAAAAAGGCTATAAATATTCAGAAGCTGAAAAGAAATGGGGTAGAATGTGTATTGAGGGAAGAATCACATTGTGAATTCAACAAATCTAAGTTCATTGTGAGGCATGGAATATTGCTGAGAGGGCTAGGTTCCTTGAAGAATGAAATTTGGGTTGTGGTGAATTCAAGAAGGTTTGGAGTGGGGGGAGTGTTTACCAAGGAGTACAAAGGGAATTATAGAATGGTCCTTTAAAAATAAGTGAACTTCTTGGATTTTGATTTGTTTTACTTGTTAGAATCCAAAATGTAGTTGTGCACTATGGGATTTGAACCCATGACCTCAACATTCATGAGTGATGCTTTAACCACTAAGCTAAGCGCGCCATTGCTGGATGGGCCATTGTGCCTGTCCACTCAACAAGGGTTTGCTTGGATTTAGCTGTAAAGACCTGATGTGTCGTTTGACAATGCTGTTCAGGCTTTCAGTACCAAGACTTAGAACACTTGGGTGGCAGTCTGCATAAGAGCAGATTTGACTCCAACATTACTTTCAGCCAAAATTCAAACTGTGGGGGTTACAAACATATTAAAGGACCTCCAACACATGATGTGGGAAGTTTTTTTTGAGTTGATATTGGATGCAGAGGCCTTGGCACAAATTATGAATTCCCTAAATCATCCAAATTCTCTGATGAATGGATGGTTACCTTAACTCCAGTTATTATTTTTCACAGTAGGGAAAATTACTGAAAAACAAATTAAAATGAATTGGAAATTATTTTTTATTTGAAATCCCAGCAAAAGGATTCAAAAAAAGAACTTGATTTTGAGCAGGGGTTGTGATAGTGGCTGTGAAAAATTGAGAAAAAACATTTCATCAATATGGAATTTTGGGCACTCTGGTGCAGAATTCTGGACAATAATTTTGTATGACAGCCAACTCCAGTTCTTTGGGTAAAACTCTGCAATTATCTTCATCTGAAAAACTTAATTCTTTCTAAATTATTCAAAATTTCAATATATTGAAGAGGAATAAGCTCCACAGTGAGTGAAAACCTAGTGGAGAGTGTGATGGAATTTTGAAAAGATTCTCCACAACTTCTAGTTCTCTTTTGTTCTTATGAGTATCTCTGTAACGTTAAACCTCCGTTTGTGTCTGGATTCTTCCATAATCTTCTCCAAAATCATCTCTAAACTTCTCTTCTTATAGTAGATAAAAAAGCAGAAAAATAAATTGAAATCCCCACCCTAAGTCCACTTTCTGTAAATTTTATGTAATCTGCTTGAAATTCCCAGAATTTTTCCCAGCCTTCCTGCATCCTGGGTCAGAGAAGGGTTTCTCCCCTTTTTGGGACTGAATGATCCCCCAACCACTTTCCTAATCCAAGGAAGACTTACTATCTGTTACTCTCTTTTTCCATCTCTGCAATCCTTGAAAAATTGTACCCCCCAGCAACCTCCTTTGTTTTCACCTACTACCACTCATCTGGCCTTTGGAACATTAATCATCCTTTCTGCTGTCCCAACAATGAATCTCCCAATCTATTCTCATACTTCTTTCTTCCTTGCCTTTCTTCAAAGGTAAAGCCTTATTTTTTTCTGCATCTGGTAAGCTGTTCCATGCAGCATGCACCACCCATTTAACCTCTGTCCATTTTTTGCATTTGGTAATCCACATGATCTTTAATTTCCCAAAAAATTATCTTTGTGAATTTGGCAGTCTTTTTAGCATGCTATTCTTGTTTTCTAGTCCTGCAATTTTTATTTTTGAACTTGGTTATTTTCCTTTTTTTCAGGAGTCTCTTACCTATAACATTGTTGGTTTCGGTCCACTTCTTGGTTTTGCTTATAAAATTTCAAAACAGAGCTTTCATAACCTGGAGTATTATCTGCAGAAACAAGCAGGTTACTGAAGGATTTTTTATGGTGGTTCTGAAAGAGGGTGTCACATCTATTCTATCAAAAAATTCAGTTGTGGAAGAAGGTGTCCACACTTCTGCTTACTTATTTCAAAAAGTGGTAGGCTCATGAGAAGGTACTAAATAATCCAAAAAAAAGGTGCATGTGTTATAAGGGGGAGGTAGAAACAACAAGGAGAGTGTGGGTGTGTTTCTGGTGGCTGGAAATTAACAGAAAACAAAAAGTGGAAGTGTGGGAGCTGCCTTCCACAACCAAAGTTTTTGATAGAAGAACCAGGAAACCCTTTTTTTGAACATCATAAAACAAAATTTTTTAATCAAACCAGAAACATTGGGTTCCAGAGATCATCCTCCAGGGCCTGAAAGCACCCAAAATTTTGGAGTAGTGACCTGTTGTCATGGCCACTGTCACACATCTATGCTCCAACTCCATCTCCTTCTTTGTCCCTTTTTACTGGACTTTGGGATACTGCAATAACAAATCAGGAATTCTAAAATGATTTTCTGTAATTTGTCTCACTTTGAAAAAGAAAAATGGAGGTAAGCCATGCAGCTAGCTATTGGGGCATGTGATAAATCTGCAAAACTATTTTTTTGTGCCTAGGATTTGGAACCCACTATTAACTCAAACTCCACTTCCCAAGGAATGTTTTGAAGGTGCCTTACTATCTCTTTCACCCAAAAAAGTTCAATTTTTTGCTTGGAGTAACTCAAATCAACCTCCAAGGATGTTCAAAATTGGTAGATACACAGTATATCATTTCTTTTTTTCCCCTGTTTAAACAATCAGCCACCTTCAAACTTGCTCAAATCCACTAAAAGCCAAATTCTGTTTTTTAAGTAGTCCAGTACTTTTAAAAAAATCCCCTGCTCCACAATGTCTTTTAATTGTTTAAATTCTCAATTCCATTCCTATTTCAATTCCAATTATTCCCACTTTCATTTAAGCTTCCACAATGTGCTAGCCTTCTCTGCAAAACCTTTCATGAAAATCAATAAAAACCTGAAAAGAAATAAAAACTGAGAGACATGGAATTTGGTGTGCAGAACTGTAAAATCAAGTAATTGTTAAATTTGGATCTTGTGATCTTTTTCCCATTGTAAAATACTTTGTTTCTTGGTATCTATATTACAGGAATACAAAAGGAAAATCTCTTTAATTGGATGGATTAACCTTCCTCCTCTAAATGGAAGAAGATCTTCTCCAAGGTTTGAGAATACTCCCCTAAAATAGCCATATTCCCAGGTTCCCCATTGCCTCTGCACTTTTTTAACATGCAGTAACCTCCATTCACATTTCTTCAATGAATATTTGTACCATCTGTCAAATTTCTTCCTATAGGATCCACAATTTTTGTGCCTGATACACTTCCACCAAGTTTTTGCTCCCTGAAGAAGATTCCTTTACTAAAGCCACACCAATCTGGTTTTGGAGGCATTCATTGGAAAAGAATCCAGATGGACTCACCATTGTTTGTACCCCCCCCAATCACTTCTACCAAACCATAACAGGTGCTCCCCTGAATTTTTTCACCAAATTCCCCACCTTTTGTGGCAATATGTGCCCTAGATGGTCACAGAATTGAGCCTTTTCATTTTTTTTCAAAATCTAATCATGCTTCAAAATTTCAAAGATAGGACTGAAATCAACAAGAAAAAATTGCTTTCACATGCCCATCTTCATTTATTCATGCACAAGCACAATGAAGGCATGAAATACTGATTCCTGAAGAGGTATAATTTTAACTTGAAACAGTGCACAGTCCACTGTGGGAATGCTACGTGAGTATCCAATCAATACTTTAAATAATCCTCTCTCTTTCATTAAAAAAGCAGGGCCTTCTTCTGCAGAAATACCACCCGCCTCAAAAATTCTAACTTTTCCCCCAAAAAAAACCCCTTCAGATTTAAATTTTAGCTCTTCCATTTTCTTTGTAATAATATCCCCAGTTGGTTTGAGTTTTGGTGGGCGGAGAGCCAGTCACAATTTTTTATGGTTCATTGTTCCATTTTATTGTCCACAAGGACTGGTTAGGATCTTGCCAAATTGGTTTAAATTTTATTCTAACCTTTTTTTCCACCATTTTGTATTTTCCTCCACAGGGATTCAATTATTGCAGGCACCACATTCAGTTTTCCTCTACTATCTGCAAGAAGTGCCCTCTGACATACTCTAAGCTTCTCATGAATATGGCAAAATGGCATATAATAGTGCTATTCATCTTTTCTGCACAACACATGTGAGGGGTTGGCCACCCACCTTCATTCCATAGCTTCCTACCACCACCCATCCCTGCTCCTCCCTAGTCAACCTATGGCACAGATGTGAGGCTTTATCTGCAAGGTTGAAACTTCAAAACATCAAAATTCCTGCCCCTGTTATAATTATGGCCAGCAATTAGCTTAGGAAAATTAGCAGTATTTAAAGCAAAGGAAATGCTGGAAACCTTGTGTCAATAATTGCTTGATGGGCTCTCACAAATGGGGCAACACATTGGATGATATTTTTGATGAATTTGATTTGATGATGAATAGATGGATGGAAAACAGCAGGGAGAAGAGCTCCTTAAGTACAAAAGATTGGCCTCTTGTGAGCCCATGATAAAACAATCAAAAAGGCAATTTTTCAGCCCCAAAAGAGCTCTACAGGCTCTACAGGCCTTGTTGCTTGGTTTGGGCTACATCAGCCCACATGGCATCAGTCCCTGTACCCTTACAACCAGCCTAGTCCGGTTTTTTCTGGTGTTTCCACCTCAATGGGGCTGACCCAGCCCCTTAGCTGTTCAAAACCCTGGCTGGTTGTCCATTACAACCAGGCCTGTTACTTATCTTAGCACCTGTACAGCCCTGGCCCCTCATGTGGGCCAGGTGGGACCCAGGACTCACCTGAGTCTAACCAATATCTCACCTGGGGGGTTTTTAACTGGCAGACATGCTGTCTCCCCCTTTTTCCCTCAAATCCCTGGAGAGGGCGGTCAAATCCCCTACCAGGGGCCTTGGGGGTTAATATCCCCAGGGCCTCACTACGGTAAGTGGGCTGGGGGGTGGTCAGGTCCCCTCAGCCCGTCGCTCCTCCCCCTTGGTAAACGGGGGGGGGAGAGCACCCCTTCCATGGTAAGGGGGTGGTCAATTCCCCCCCCCCACCGCCGGTGGCCTCAATGCGACCAGCCTAGCCATCTCCTTTGGTGGGGGGGTGATCAAGTCCCCCCCAACATGACTGGTTGCCCTTTGTGACCAGTCGCTGGCTGGTTACAACCAGCAAGCCCTCCCCCTTCCCCTTGCAATGGCAAGCAAGGGGAGTGGGAGGAGCCAGGACCACCAGACCTTTGGCCGCCACCAAGCATGGCAGCCGTGACAACGGCCCTGCGCGGGCCTTCGGGCCCCATAGACAGGCCCATGGCAAAAACAGCGGCCCCAAGCAGGCAATGACATGGGCAGCGGCCCCAAGCGAGCCGCAAAGTGGGAGGCAGCCCAAAACGGGCTACAACACGGGCGGCGGCCCCAATGGTCCGCCCCAAGCCAGAAACCTTAGAAAAACACACTTTGGAGGGCCAGCCCGTCTGGCCAAGTATGTCCAAAATAAACCTTGGGCCCAATTATGCCCATACAAGCCCATGTGGCTGTATTTGCCCATATCCCCCATTGGGCTCAATAGGGCCCATGTACCAATGAGCCTGTTCCACGCGTTTTGAGGCCAGTTTCCCCAAATCAGTGACATCCACACAGGCTTGTATGGTCCATATGAGTGTCCAATGGGCCGGAGAGGCCAATATGTGCAACCCCATTTGGATTACACTTATACGTAGCACACGTGTAAGTGCATACGTATTTTAACACACCCCCTTAATCCAAAAGGGGTGACATTTGCATATTAGTCACAAAACCTTGATGCTTGTTCCTATCTAAAGCCTTAGTCAAGATATCTGCAATCATTGCTCCAGTGGGCATGTACCTCAACACAATCTCCTTGCAGTTAACTGCATGGTAAATATAGTTATAGTGAACATCAATATGTTCTGTTCTTGAATGGAACACTTGGTTTTGGGCCAATGCAATGGCACTCTGGTTATCAGAATACAACAATGCAAACCCTTGTGGTTTATGTGTATCCTCTAAGACTTTTCTCAACCATTTTTCTTCCTGTGAATCTGCTAAGTAAGCTCTATACTCAGCCTCTGTTGATGAGAGACTTATTGCCAACACCTTGTTGGACATCCATGACACCAGATTCTTACCTAAGAAAAATAAAAAACCACTTGTTGATTCCCTAGTGTTACCATCTGCCCAACTTGAATTGGAATAACCAACCAAATCAAAGTTTTCTGACCTTGAAAACAACAGTCCCAGACTGTGTGTTCCTTTCAGATACCTCATAACTCTCTTAAATGCTGACCAATGTCTCATGCTTGGCTTCTCTAAGTGTTGCAACAAGACGCTAATTCCAAAAGCAACATTGGGCCTTGTACACTGCCCCAAATAATCAAGCAATTCCATAGCTGACCTGTGGTCATTACCAGATTGAACAAACTCCACATAAGCCTCATCTGTAGACTTCTCTAAACAAATTTTTGACTTCATGGGAGTACCAAACTCCTTTGAATCCTCTAAGCCATATTGCTTCAGAAGAGCTTCCATTTAATGGCTCTGGTCTAACTTACTGCCATTCTGGCTCTTACTGACTTTCATTCCTAGCACCTGTTGCCCCAGACCAAGATCTTTCATCTTGAATTCCTTTTTGAGTGTCTCCATGACTTTCTCTTTACCATTTGCAATAATGATAATGTCATTGACCCATACAAACAAAATTTCATCCTTTCTCACAAAGAGACAAGGTTTGGCCTCAGACGTCTTGAAACCAATCTGTATCAGTTTATCACTCATGGTATTATACCACAATCTAGCTGCTTGCTTCAATCCATAAAGGGACCTACACAGCTTGAGGACATATTTCCTTTTATCTGCTGAATGAAAAATTCTTACACAGATTTTCTTCATTGTTTCTGGTTTAGTCTCTATTAACCATTCACAAAAACCATCAGGGATTGACATATAAATAGTATCCTCCTCTCCAAGTTTTGCATTCAAGTATGCTGTTACAAAATCAGCTTGTCTGATTTCTTCTCCCAACTCCACTGCTAGAGCAATGATGTACCTGAAGGTTGACAGCCTTCCAGTTGGTGAGAAATTTTCTTGGTAATTGATACCCTCTCTCTGCTTGAAGCCTTGTGCAACCCATCTAGCTTTGAATCTTTTCAAAACTCCATTTGTGTCAAACTTCTTGTTTAACATTAATCTAGACCCCACAATGGTCTTTCCTTTTGGAACAGAATCCCACTTAACCACTTCAAAGACACTATTATTTTCTAGAGAATGAAATTCCTCAAAAATAGAACTCTTCCAGTTGGCTCTCTCATCATAATTCATAGCTTGGCCAAAGCTATTGGGGTCAACCCTGTTAACCATTTCTGAACTCAACTCCAGGACTTCATTGAACACACTGTTCCTGAAATGTATCTTCCTCATATCCTGCGGAAGCATAATGGGACTTCCATTCCCCGTACCTATCAACTTGTACTCTAACCCTACCACTCCTTCTTACTGGAGGTGGAGGTTAATCAGGTTCCAAATTAAAAGACTCCCCTGAGGCGGGTACTGAACCCTCTGGTGGCACTTCTGCCATCTCTTCATCTTCTGGAACCACATGTTCCTCAGCATTTGCTGGCAAAATAGGTGCTAATTCTATTTCTTTGTGTGACTTGTTCACAACAACTTCTTCACTCCTTTTGAGTGGAAAGGTAATTTCATCAAATTTTCCATGCGTACTACAGATAACCTTTCTTGTCCCTGGGGAATAGATGCTATACAATTTAATTATTAAATCATAGCCTACAAGTGCCCCTGTTCTGGCTCTAGGGTCTAATTTTCCAACCATCTCATTATAGTGGACACTATATTACACCAAGCAACCAATTGTTCTTAGGTGTGATGTTTTGGGGTACAACTTCCAAAAGTGATAATGAGTACTCTTCCCATTAAAACTTACAATTTTATGCAACAGAAAGACTGTACACATCAACTCAGGCCATAAGAACATTGGTAGACCAGATTGAGACATAATAGTCCTGACCTTGTCCAGTCAAGTCATATTCATTCTCTCAACTATTCCTTTATTTTGTGGAATACTTGCAGTAGTGACTACAAGAATGTTAACATAATATTTCAATAACCTCTCAAACTCTTTACTCACAAATTCACCACCTCCATCAGTGATAAACCTCTTGATCTCATTCATTTGACCATTCTGTTTCCAGACTTTGAAGATTACAGAAACCTCCTCTGTGGTCTGATCCTTAGATCAAATTGGTTTAACCCAAACATAATTAGTTGCAGTATCAACTAAATTGATGAAGTATCTTGCCCCACCAAGGGACTCTGGTGTGAATGGCCCTGCCAAATCAATGGAAAATTCCTCTCTAGGAAAATCAGTGCAATCTCTACTCTTTGAGAACACATTTCTAGTCTTAGCCCCTAAGGTACAACTCTCACAGTTGCTGTCCTTTACCTTATGGCCACTTCTATTGTGAGAAACAGTTCTCAAAGCTGAGATTTTGAACAAGCTTGCACACAAAATCTTGTTCCAAACCTTTCCACTAAGAACAGTTCTCCCATTCATATCAATAACAAACTTATCTTCTTTAAGATAAAAAATCTGGAAACCTTTTTTCCACAAAACTCCAAGGGACACAAGGTTATAAGGCAACTCTGGTACATAGAACACTTTCTCAAAAGAAATTTTGAAACCCAAGTGATTTGCAAGAATGACTTTTCCAATTCCTTTAATCTGAATTTTTCTGCCTTTCTGACCAATATTTACAACTCCATCATGATCACTAAGATTTGAAAATAAATTTGGTTCAAAGAACATGTGATCTGTACAACCAGAATCAATCAAAACAAGAACATCCTCCTTCAATCCTCCTAATAGGAAAGAAGCTATATCAGTCACTGATAAGTTCTCATCTTTGAGGTTAAGATTACTCACTTTGTAATCAATCAAGTCCATTTCTTGATCCTCATCAATTTTGGCCTTCTAGTTGGGACCTTCTTCCCCAACAAACATTTCCATTGGACCATCAAGCGCCACCATTTCAAAGTTTTCAGTAGTGAGATTGACCTCCTTGTCATTCTATTTGGACTTATCCTCTTCTTGGCCTCCTTGCAATCCTTAGCATAATGCCCCTTATTCTGACAATTATAGCATAAGACCTTGGACAAATCATTTTTTGCCTTCTTGCAAGATTTTCCAGTCTTTCCAACAAGGGCTGTTCCAGAACCCCTCTTCATCTTGAAATGAAGATCATCCTTTTCAATCCTTTTCAGCACATCCTCCTCCCCAGGAAGAGGATCCAATTGAGAAGTAATTCTGACTAAAGAATCAAACTACTTTGGTAGCTTCTGAAGGATTAAGAGTGACAAACACTCAGGATCCATGTTAAGTCCTGATGACTCAAAATTGGCTATGCTAGACCTAGCCTCTGCAACAAACTGTTTACAATTTGAATATTTTAACTTAAACAGTTTATTGAAAGCTATACCCTTCTGGTGAACAGAATCACCAGCATACTTGGACTTGAGCAACTTCCCAAGGATGCTTCCCCTCCTTCTCTCATCTTCCCTAAGAGTATTGGCAACCCATGTCACATGATTCTCATCAAGATGCCTAAGGATGAGATGATAAGACTTTTTCTCCACTTCTGAACTTATCAAAGTGTCATCTGCATCCTTATCTCCCCACAACAGATGTTGTCCAGCTCACTATCCATAAGGACAGCCCAAGCATTATAATTCTGACTGTTCAGAAATATCTTGGTGGAGCTAACATCAGGGATATAGGACATCTTCTTGGAAAACTTGAGGTCTTTGAGGTTCTCCAGAGTAAGGTACAAGGGTCTAGACGGCTTGGAAGTAATGAAGATGTTGGTAATGATAATGTGTTATAATTATGGCCAGCAATCAGCTTAGGCAAATGAGCAGTGTTGAAAGCAAAAAAAATGCTGGAAACCTTGTGTCAATAATTGCTTGATGGGCTCTCACAAATGGGACAACAAATTGGATGATATTGTAGATGAATTCAATTGGATTATGAATAGATGGGTGGAAAACAGCAGGGAGGAGATCTCCTTAAGTAAAAAAGATTGGCCTCTTGTGAGCCCATGATACAACAAGCCAAAAGGATATTTTTCCGCCCCAAAAGGGCTCTACAGGCTCTACAGGCCTTGTTACTTGGTTTGGGCTACATCAGCCCACATGACATCAGTCCCTGTACCCTTACAACCAGCCTATTCCGGTTGTTTCTGGTGTTTCCACCTCAACGGGGCTGACCCAGCCCCTTAGATGTTCAAAACCCTGGCTTGTTGTCCATTACAACCATCCCTGTTACTTATCTTAGCAACTGTAAAGCCCTGGCCCCTCATATGGGCCAGGTGGGACCCAGGACTCACCTGAGTCCAACCAAAATCTCACCTGGGGGGGGTGTGCCCGGCCGACATGCCATCCCCCCCCCTCTTTCCCTCAAATCCCTGGAGGGGGCGGTCAAATCCCCTTACCAGGGGCCCTGGGGCTTGATACCCCCAGGGTGTTGCTATAGTAAGTGGGCGGGGGGGTGGTCAGGTCCCCTCAGCCGGTTGCTCCTCCCCCTTGGTAAAGGGGGGGGGGGGGGGAGAGCGCCCCTTCCATGGTGGGGGGGGGGGTGGTGAATTCCCCCCCCCCCCCCCCACCGCCAGTTGCCTTGATGCGACCGGCCTGGCCATCTCCTTTGGTGGGGGGGTGATCAAGTCCCCCCCCCACCATGACCGGTTGCCCTTTGCAACCGGTCCCGGGCTGGTTACAACCAGCCAGCCCTCCTCCTTCCCCTGCAATGGCAAGCGAGGGGAGTGGGAGGAGCTGGGACAACCAGCCCTGCAGCAGCCGCAACAACAGCCCCGCACGGGCCATTGGGCCCCATAGACGGGCCAATGGCAAAAACAGTGGCCCCAAGCGGGCCGCAACACGGGCAGCGGCCCCAAGGAGGCCGCAACATGGGCAGCAGCCCCAAGCGGGCCGCAACGTGGGCCGCAGCATCAACTGGGCCGCAATGCGGGCGGGAGCATCAACTGAGCTGCAACGTGGGCGGGAGCACCAACCGGGCTGCGACACAAACGTTGGCCTCAATGGGCCGCCCCAAGCCCAAAACTTGAGACAAACACACTTTGGCAGGCCAGCCCGTCTGGCCAAGTATGTCCAAAATAAACCTTGGGCCCAATTATGCCCATACAAGCCCATCTGGCTGTATTTGCTCATATCCCCCACTGGGCCCAATAGGGCCCGTGTACCAATGAGCCTGTTCCACGTGTTTTGAGGCCATGTTCCCCAAATCAGTGAAATCCACATAGGCTTGTATGGTCCAAATGAGTTTCCAATGGGCCTGAGAGGCCCATATGTGCACCCCATTTGGATTACACTTATACGTAGCACACGCATAAGTGTATACGTATTTTAACACCCCCACCCTTTCTCTCACCCTCCCCTTGCTTCTCTGGATCTTCTTGAAAAATAGTTTTCCTCTAAACTTTCCCAATTTTCTCCAAAAATTTCAGCATCTCTTTGCAGGAAAAATTTTTTCAATTGAGAAAAGGTTGGAAGCCAAAAAGAAAGGTATTCCCTGGGAGTAATTCTTCTCCCTTTGATACTGGTTAAGAGAGCAGATCATGCACCATTGCGGATTCAGAGGTTCCCTAATCCACTACCCCTTCCGATTTGCCCTAATATATGCCAAGGTTCAACACACCATTTTCAGTCTTGTTCCCTTTCATTCCTGCATGCATTGAAAATTTTAACAGAATAATGTGATAGCTTTACCTGCTGTCTATAATTTCAAAGAATCTATCTTTATTTCATAACCACAACTTGACCCAGTATCCTCAGCAATACTCAACTCTCAGCCAGAACTAATGCTCAGTAAAATCTACTTTCCACCCCTGGATCCACATGCTGCACCTCCTGAAGTATCCTCCTGCATGAACCACAGTCCCTAGGTAATCTCCCTGCATATCCTCCATCTCTCTATGGCTTGGTGTATCCTCATCTCTCCTTCAACCCTATCTGGTAAGAGAAGTACATACTGTAAACCCATAGTACATACTCCTGGCTGGACAACCCATACTCCAGTTCAGTACATGCCACACCTTTCTGGAAAGCTCCATTAGCCAATCTGTCAAGCCAAAGCCTGCAGCCAAATTGGACAAAATGTAATGACATGGGGCTTCCCAGCCCTAGCACCAGTCATCCCTTGTCAAGGCCTGCTCTCACTTCTCACATAGACTAGCCTCTCCTTCCCTCCTGGACTGATTTTCCTCAAGGAATTAGTATACTGCTTCTTATTGGTTATTCCCTTCCAATAGGTTTCATCTCAGCAAAAGAACACCAACTCAGCCTACCTCACTCATTTCACCTACCCTTTTGATTTTACTCTTAAAGAATTTAAACTTCAACCCCCTTCAGAGCCTTACTCGTTGATATCTCCTCACTCTTATAATTTCCATTGCTTTCTTATCTTCCTTGCAATCAATCTCCTCCTCAATCCCGAGTTCAGTGAGCAGTAGTGCCTATGCCTTCAGCCTCTTGCACATTAGGGGAATTTTTTACATTATAATAATTCCTTCCCTTCTCTATATCTCTATAGAACCATCCCATCCATCTCATGCCATCTTACAGATATTACTACCTATGATATTTGTGGGCTAGTGTGTGATACTTACTAAAACATGTGTGGACCTTCACTTTTTACAAAGGCATCTCCTGTGGAAATATCCATTGCCATCATCATCCCTCAATTGGCCCTTAAACACTTCTTTGACAGAAATTTGGTTCTTTGATGGGTTTTTCAAATTTGACAGAAGTTTGACACTTGAATTCCTCTTCAACAGGTCCCACAGGTTTTACAAACTTCAAAAAAACTTTGACTTTGACCGCTTTCATCTTTGACTTTAATGCTTTGACCTTTGACTTTGAAACTTCAACCTTCAACTTTGACTTTGACCGCTTCAACTTATTCAACCCACTTTGAATCACTTTGAAACAATTTGATGGGTGTTGTACAACTTCAATATCCCAATTTTTTTGGCCATTCATCCTTCCTAATCTCTTCTCCAGGTACTTCTCTTGGATCACTTCCCTACGGAATAAGTGGAAACCATGCCTCCTAAACATGCACAACCTTCCATCATCATCAGTGCACCTTTAACCAGGGCAGCCAGAGGATGTGGTTGTACTTTAGATTTTCAGAATCAGGATCAATCCACTCCTAAAGCTTGCAGGTGTGGGAGGAGCTTTTCTGTCAGCCACAAGACAATTAGATGTGTCCAAATGACTGCACAACTCATATGTCTTGCTAGTATAGTGGTTAATTACTAACCTTATCTTCCATTATCTGACACCAAGGTCACTTTTTCAAACCACCATTAAGAAAAGAATGATTAATGATCAGGAGTTTCAAAATTATATAATAATTTTTATAATTTTTATAATATTTTATAAGTATGTTTTATGAGTATTTATTATGGAATTAAAACCTTGATAATGTATATTATCAAGATGGGGATCCAATATAACTTTGAATTAAGTTATGAGGACTCAGATGCGTCCCAACTATTTATAAATAACTTTCAAATAAGTTCCTTTCCTTTGGTGACAAGCTATAGTAATTAATTTAAGCCATACTCTCCACTCTGTATAAACCAATCCCATAATCTTAATACTATCCCCCTTGGGGATGTGATTATACTTTGATAAACTCTCCTGAGCCTTGAGAGCGTCCACTCAGAAGGCCCTGAGCTTATTTGTAAAGTATTTAACTTCTGGGGTATGCAAATAGGACCCTTTTAGGTTGAAAATCCCCCCCAATGAGTACTAGTACCCTGTTTCCCATTGGGCAGGATGTGATGGGGTTCTGAGCCCTTGTGGAAAAAATATGGGAGAGGCTAGCTCTCCCCTGATGATTCCTTGAGTCCCCTGAGGGCTCCTGTTACCTTAAAAGAGGAGGGTCTTCACCCTATAGCCCCTTCCTCAGCAGTTATATACAATTATTTATTTGCAAAAGAATACGGCAAGAGTTAACAAGCCCACCAAACTTCATCCCCAGAAGGGATTGACTGGGGCTATCAACCTTAGTATTATATTCAACTAGAAATCTTATTGGCAACTTCAATTTCGAGTGGAAGGTCCTAATTGGAGTAGTGAAACTTGTGTGCTACTAATATAAAGGGTGTAAGCTTATTCATAAGCAAAGCTCCTTTGAGCTTCATTTATTTGGAGCCAGGCCCCTTACCTTTTATAAAGGTTTAAGGTGTGGCTTTTTTCTCACAATACCTAGTTCTTGTTTGAGTATATTAGCTTTTCAGCATTTGTTTGAATTTTTTGAGTCAGAAAATGACTTTAACATTGGTTTTGACTAATTTTTTCAAGTATAACCACGGCCCAGTTTGGAAGTAGAGGTTGTATCCCTGACATTTTCCTACTTCCCAGCACCAGCTTCCAACACCATGGATACTGGTATCCTTCCCCGAGCTCCTCATAGATCTTCCCTATCTCCTTTGCCTCCTGTTTAAAGATCTTTTTCTGATTGGATAATGTTAAATTCACAGCTACAGAGCTGTGTAAACCGCTGGGTACATAGCTCAATAGGCTGTGTGGAACCCTACACAACTCAAATGAGCCGTGTGGCATGCTACACGGCTCAAATGGGCTGTGTGGCATGCTACACGTCCCATGTGAGCTGTACGGCCCACTAAACAACAAAAATCAAGTTGTGTAGCCTCCACTAAATCATAAATAATAAATAATAAATAATAAATAATAAATAATAAATAATAAATAATAAATAATAAATAATAAATAATAAATAATAAATAATAAATAATAAATAATAAATAATAAATAATAAATAATAAATAATAAATAATAAATAATAAATAATAAATAATAAATAATAAATAATAAATAATAAATAATAAATAATAAATAATAAATAATAAATAATAAATAATAAATAATAAATAATAAATAATAAATAATAAATAATAAATAATAAATAATAAATAATAAATAATAAATAATAAATAATAAATGATAAATAATAAATAATAAATAATAAATAATAAATAATAAATAATAAATAATAAATAATAAATAATAAATAATAAATAATAAATAATAAATAATAAATAATAAATAATAAATAATAAATAATAAATAATAAATAATAAATAATAAATAATAAATAATAAATAATAAATAATAAATAATAAATAATAAATAATAAATAATAAATAATAAATAATGAATAATGAATAATAAATAATAAATAATAAATAATAAATAATAAATAATAAATAATAAATAATAAATAATAAATAATAAATAATAAATAATAAATAATAAATAATAAATAATAAATAATAAATAATAAATAAT